>JAULKK010000001.1:11206046-11217950 GCA_032355705.1 Rubia peregrina | reverse complement strand
GAAGGCAACACCTTAAACACGTAAGAGTTACCTCGGATTCACGCTATGCTCGAAAGCACTATCACCAGTCCGACAGAAGGACGACGGGAACTCGGGACAAAAAGAGATGACAAGAACTCGAGAGACAGAGAAGAAGTGCTCGAGTGGTGCAAGCATTTATGGGGTCCTAGACGCTTTATTTATAGAGGTGAAACCCTAACCTAATTCTTGGAAACGTGTTTGATATGATTATCTTCCAATCAGAGATATCGTCATTATCTCCAATTAATCTGATTGATTCAAAATTATCTCAATCATAATGATAGCTGGAAAACCAAAATTCTATCCGTAAAGAATCACACGATTACCGTAATTAATTCACACAAAATTCTATCCGAAAGAATTACCGTAATTAATTCACAAGGTTTAGACATGATACGGACCTTCTAGAACATTCCATGTTTGTACGTCCAGAATAAAAAGAAAACGCCTCTCGGGTCAGGTGCAAAACCGGGCCTTGCGCGACCGCTAGGATCGGTTGATGCATTCGTGTACGCAAGTCGCGCACACACATAAGCCAGTTCTGAACCCAAGCCAAATTCGGCTGGATTTGCACCTGCCACTGCGCGTAGAGGTTGGAGCATAAGCTTGTAAACACATTTGAATTAGGAAGAAAACTTCCCAACTTATATACTATTCACAAGCTCTCTCCTTTTCCCATGTGGGACAAAGGCATTTTCATGTGTGATTTCGCACATTTTCTTCTTCCAAAAGTGAATCTTTCGATATCAATATCTCATTCACTCTTGATCCATTTTGAGTATTCGAGTAACCAATTTTATAGTACTCGCAACGTAGAATCTAAAAATGTCATCCACCGGACCCAATTCATTTAAGGTACTACTCAAAATTGAGCCCAAAAGTTGACGATATCAACATATTTTCCAACAAGAAAAACTTCCAGATTTAGCGGTAGCGAGTTTAATTGAAATGGATCAGCATTTATCTTTTATTTTCGACAGGTATAAAAATCAACAACTCAAAATTGGATCAGTTCCTCCTCAACAAATAAGTGCTTAGGCCACTATAATAATGCCTAATGGAGAGATAGTCGAAGAAGTGGTGGTTCGTTCATCTAGCCATAAAAGAGAGTCACTTTGGAATCTACAATATTTTCTTCATTAATCACTCTAGATTATTTCATTTCCATGTAAAGATCGCTTCTTTCACAAGTATGTTCATCCACTCCACCAAATACGAGTTCACCCTCATGCGGTTCGACAATATTGTTAATCTATTCCTGTATCTTCTCATGTGTTTAAAAACAAATACATGTTTTAATGTAGTCACGACATGTTGTAAGGTATAAATTTAGTGTATATGAAAATTTGTAACACTAAATGTTTATGCAACCTCTGTTTTGTCTACTACTCCTAGTTGTAGCTAAACTGTACATAAAAAAAAGAAATGAGTACAATAGGGGGCTCAGAGAGGTGCTCAATTGAAATTTGGGACGAGACCGATAACCCCCACATTGGGGCACTCGGAGCAGGCTGCATCAATGCAGCCCGCTACTCCGGACTGGAAAATTGAGCATGTGCTTAATTACCAAACCATGCAGCATCCACGTGCATGAGGGCAAGAGTGGTGTTGCGCCTTTTTTTAAAAGGGTGTCCCCCCTTATTTTTTTTGAAAAATTACAACTGATTGGGATACGTGGCCCACCCATTTTTAAAATAAAAAATCAATTTTGAAAAATCTAAAATATATTTTGTGCTATTTAAAAATCCAAAAAATGGGGAAAATTGCAAAACAAAATCTGATTTTTATTTTTTAAAATCTAAATTAAATTTTGGATCTTTTCAAAAATAAAAAATACATTCTTTAAAATATATATATGGTTATTTTTAATTATGGTTCATAAAATAAATTTTAAAAATTAAATTTGAAAAACAAAATTCAATTTAAAAAATTATAGGTGTATTATTAAATTTCACATTACAATTTATTTTTGTTTGGTAAATTTATTTGAATTAATTATTAAAGGTACAAATAATGAGTAGGATAGAGAGAATCAAGTTGGGTCCATGGAGTGGTCTTAATGTGGTTTCAACCATTTTGGAGGGAAAAATGGAGTGATTTAGTTGTGGACTCAATTTCCGAGGTGGAAGAGAGAGATTGATTATTTAATGAACTGAAAATGTAGGAGTGGGCTCGAAGCAGGCTTACCATTGTACATGGTCTTATACTCTACCTCCTTGCAAAGTTTTGTTATTCATAAAAGGAAATGATAGTTTTAAATCAAATGCATATTTTTTATTTAAGGAGTACTTCTTGTAAAGTAATCAATGATCAATTATTTATATGAAAATTTCAAACCGTCAATTTTAGTGTCCTATGTTCTATGTACTAATCCCTCTAATATTTTAACTATGATTGTTTATATATAAATTTTTTCAAGGTACATTTGACCACCGTTAATTATAGTTCCATGCAATAACAGACTATAAACTTTTACTTTGTGTAAAATACATTTATAACCCTAACTTTTGGCTGAAAGTTTCAACATAACCTTGCAATCTGAGAAAGTGCCAATTTAACCCTAACTAATGATTGTATGTGTCAATCTAACCCTAACTTTCAAAGAAATTGTTCCGATGCAGCCTAACTTCCTAATTTTGGCGTTGTTCTGGCAATGACAAGAAAGTGGAATGATGGAAATACCCTTGACAAAGAAGTTGAAAATTGATACCAATAACTCCATTTGTGACGTGGTAGCTTATTGATTTTCTTGTTCTTCGCCGTCGCTGCTACACTGGGACCGTCGTTAATCTGCCCAAAACTACCGCTTCTCCATTGGAAATTGTCGTTGTGCCACTGCTAATCTATCGAAAACCGCCACCGCTCAGCTCTTGCTACTCAACAAAAAACCATCGTTGCTCAACCTTTGCCGCTCCGCCGAAAACCACTACCGCTCAGCTTCCCCAACCTACACCATCGGAAACCCTAATCGTTGCTCACTCACCGCCACTCAATCTCCCCCACCCACACCATCAAAAACCCTAACTGCCACTCGCCCCCACCGCTCACCCCAGCTGCTCACCCACAGCTGCCACTTAACCGCCACCTTCCAGTTTTGAAAACCCCACCGTCGAAAACCCTAGCCACATGCCTCTCAGCCTCACTAAACCCCACACCTCTCTGCTACCCGTTTTGCCCTACACTACTCCGCCACCAGTTCAACCTCATCATCATAAACCCTATCCACCCGCCACTCCACCTCGCTCAGCCTCATGCCTCACTGCCACAAACCCTAGCCTCATACAGCTTCGCCTTGCTCAGTCCCTTGCTGATCCATCACCCGCTCGGTCTCATCATCGCAAACCCTAACCCCATGCTGCTCTACTTCGCTCCACCTCGCTTAGCCCTATGCCATCCCACCATTCCTTCAGCCTCAACGCCGAAAACATGCCCGCCTAGCCTCACTACTGCTCACCCACCCTAAACGTGAAATTAGGAGAAGGAAGAAGAAAAGATTCTGGAGGGTTTGAAATCGGGAAGAAGAATAGGGACGGGAGGGGTGAAATCGGGGACGAAGAACAAAAGGAGAAAAAAGGTTAGGAGGGGGAAAAGGCAGTTCAGACTTTTCACATTTTTTGAATTTTTCTTTTTTTTTAAAAAATCAAGGGTAAAATAATTTTTCCATAAAATCTGGCCATCGGGACGTTAACTAAAAAGTCACATAGTAAAAGGTTAGACTGACACTTTCTAAGATTGCAGGGTTATATTGACACTCTCAGTTAAAAGGTAGGATTATTTTAGCACTTTTCTTTTTTACTTTTTTGAAACTATAGGTTACGGAGAATCCAAAGACATCTCATATGATGTCTGTTATTGTATGCAATCAAAGTTATTGATGGTCTAACATGCCTTGAAATATTTTCCACCAAATGGAGTCATTGTTAAAAAAACTGGAGCGAGTATAACATATTCTAGTTTTAGTCTAACACGTGCATGGTTTAACAGAACATAATTGGATTACAACCTAACTTCTACACTACCTCATGGAAAAGTTTCATATTTACATTCACGGTTTTAAAAGAAATGTGTATCTTAATACAAACGGTATGTATTATAAGATAACAAATGCATAGTCTATATGAAAATTTTCAGCAGCATGTAGTTCATTTTTGCTAATTTTTGCCATGTGTTTTTTGAGAAAATGATAGATTTGGTACTCACTTTTAGGTAAAATTATAGGTTTCGTTCCTCTTTTTGCAAATTTATTCCAAAACATTCCCACATTATTACGAAATATTCTCAGTATATTCCCACATACTATTAGTCGGTTCAAGTGAGTCAACATTGAGTCGACCTTTCTAATGATGATAGTTACGCCATTGGGAATCAGGAAACATGGAAAGAAAAGACGAGAAAAGATAGTGAGTATGGTTGGATTAGTGGTGTTCCATACGTGGTGAAGGAGGTCGTGGAGAAAAAACTGGAAAAATAGAAAATTAATCAAATTAATTTATCCTCAAGAGTTGTTAAATTATAATTTTTAAAATCGTAGTAGCCATTGATGGGTTTGTTAACTTAATTAAAACATGTTTTGTCCGATAAAGAAACCAATGGAGAACATTTATGATAATCTGAGAACCTTTTTAGAACATGGTGCAAAAAAGGAACGAAACCTGTAATTTTGCCTAAAAGTGGGCACTTAAACTGTCATTTTGTCTGTGTTTTTACATGTTGATAATAGTTGAATTCACATATTCGCTGCTTCAAATATATAATTCTTGTGCAATTCTATATCAAAAGGTTTGCAATTGCAGTAGTTACCTTGTTGAGTATAAATTAGAATAGTTTGATCTCTAGGAGGTGAAATCTCAGTCGATTCAAACTGAATTTCGTTCGAATCACATAAAAATTCAGTAGGTTGAATTGTTCAAATGAAGAGGTTACACGAATTTTTGTTGGTTTCGATCTCGATTAGGTGTTCATCATTGAGGATCTGAACATCTTGTAGGTTGTATTCGATCGAAGGATTGGATGTTGTAAGATTCATCGAGGTGGCGAAGAAACGTTGAAGAGTCGGAGAAGGAACAACACAGATTGGAATGGAGAAGAAATTGAGAAAAATGATACAAATTGGAATGGAGTTGCGTAATAGAGAAGGAAAAAATAAGGTATATATACAAATATATCCCTATATACTTGAGTAAGTGCAAATATAATCCTCAGATAAATGAAAATTTAAAAATAACGCTAAATAATTGATGAAAGTGAAAATATAACCCTCTGGTGAGAAATTCAGCGTTGACCGTATTTTTCCCGCGTTGACCCCCCCCCAAAAAAAAAACTGACATGTGCCCTCAGACGAAAATTTTAGTTTGGGTGGACAATTATACCCTTACCCATCGCCAGACCGCCGCTGGACCTCCGCGGGACTGCTACAGGACCAGGTAGGGTTATGTCAGCACATTATGAAAACTGATGGGGTTATATCAACACATTCCTAAAACTTATAGGGCTATATCAGCATATTCGCAAAAAAGCGTAGGGTTATGTCAGCGCATATTATAAAAGAAAAACCCATCAACATTAAAAATCATAGGTTGAAGAACACAACAAAATAACAACTACACACGGCATCAAAGGTTATCCAATCACCAATCTAGACTAAACTCAACAAAATAAATAAAATATCATCAAAATCCTTATATTCTATACCATATATACTGCATATCTCCATTCATGTGACAAGAAGCAAAAGAAAATCACATAATCAAACTCTATATCGCATAAATCTAGTGAACTAAGGGGAATTTTGGAGGAAGATACCATTTTAAAGGTTCCCGAACCTCCACTTCAACAACCAGTGCATCGACCTCACCAAAGCTCTTTCTTTGTAGCTAGAATCACACTCTGGAATGTCGGAAATTGATAAAAGAGGTTGAAATGTCAGTTGCGTGCGGTTGGTGTTGATTTTGTACTAATATGACACTTTGTTTTTATAATATGTGCTGATATAACCCTACATTTTTTACAAATGTGCTGATATAACTCTATAAGTTTTAGGAATGTGCTAATTTAACCCTATTAATTTTCATAATGTGCTGATATAACCCTACCTGTTATGGCGGAGGTGCAACGGTAGTCTTATGGCGGCAGTCCAACGACAATATTTGGGTATTAATGATGTTAAGGGCAATAACGTCATTTCCTTTTTTAGCCTTTTATTTTTCAGAAGGGCAAAAATATATTTTTCACAAAATTCTGGCTAATAGTTGCCGAAAAAAGTTATATTTGCACTTTCACTTATTATATGGGGTTATAATGACAGTTTCAATTATCAGAAGTTTATATTTGCACTTATTTAAATTAGATAAGGTTATATATGCACGTTTATCAAAAAAATAAAGAAGAAGGAAACATGGACGAAGAACAAAAGAAGAAATCCAAAATATATTTCTTATATTCCGACCTGCAGTCCAATTAATTTTTCTCCTCCAATTTTTCAAATTGTAATTAAGTTCTTGACTTGTGCATAGCTTATGGATAGGTTACCTATTAGGAGATATTCTCTTTAGGGATGATCATGGGTCAGGTTTGGGCCGGGTCTAATATAAGACCCGAACCCAAACCTAATTTTTTTTAGTAAGACCCAAACCCAACTTTGACATGTAGTTTAAACGAGTCTTGAGTTCAAAACGGGTTCTATATGGGTCTAATTTTTTACTTTTTTTTCACTAAATATAATGTGTATATTATCTCAAATACTAATAATTCAAGTTCAATATGCATTTGAATTAACTTTTCAAGAAAAAAATATAGTACAATACATATAATTATTTGTTGAATTAAAAATAAAAATCCAGAGAGAATATGAAAGTATTTAAGAATTTAGGGTAAAATTTTATATATAGTTTGAGTTATATGGGTGTATGAGTCTGGGTTTGGGTCGGGTCCGGGTCTTAATATTTTAAACCCGGGGTCGTATTTCAAAATCTAGAATATCCAGACTTGGACATGATCCAACGAGTTTAAAAATTTTAAACCCATATCCAAACCAACGTGTCTAAACTCTATGAATCTGGGTTGGGTCCAAGTTCCAAAGATCATCCCTACTTCTCATTTAAAATACAAAGGGACTATGACTCTGTTTGGTAGAACTGTTCTTATAAGTAAAACTGACTTATTTTGAAGGCATATGGAGACCACCTTCTGTTTTCCCCCAAAAAGGTTATGTTTTCAAAATATGTTGTTTTTTAACATTTTACCAAATATTAAAAAATATTATAATTATAAGCACAACAATTTAAAAGTTCGGCTAAACAGAACCTACTTCTAGTCTGTCTTTTAAGTCGAGAAAAAGAGCCTACGTCGAGTCTGCCTTGAAGTCGAGAAAAAAATGTATTCAAGTCACTTTAAAATGTAAAAAATAAAGAAAGTATAATACTCTCTCCGTTCCACTATTAAGTTTCGAATTATTTTTTCACGATTTTCAATGAGCATGTTTGACTGTAAATATTTCTAGTTGTATTTAATAATATCGCATAAAAAATTAATATTTAGAAAATAGATGTTAAGACAAATCTAATGATATATCACATGATATATTTATTATTTATATATTAATTTATATTTATGATCAAAGTTTATAAAGTTTAACTTAAAAATAAATAAGAAGTTTAAAATGTGACGGAGCATAACTGAAGAGTTAAAGCCTCCTCATTTTGATATGACAAGCAAACAAAACGTGGACATCTTTTACTTGAAATTCATGGCAAGTTCTTAGCAAGGGTCAAGTATTGAATGCTTGACTAAAATTAATTATTGTAGCATCGGCGGCTCAATATAAAGCCACCATTTATTCTCTTTATTAGTCCGGTGTGCATGAAGGTCTCTACTAGACTACTTGTACATTTCGATTATCCCCACGTCGCCGGCGTGGTACTTGATTTTCATGCCCTTGAATCCGGCACCTTTCGCCAGTGCCCGAAACTCGAATTCGGAGCGCTCTTTTCCGCCGGGGTTCATAGTCATCATTATGTTATCGGTCTGGCAAATGCTTCTTGTTGAGGCACTGGTATCAGGTTTCAGAGGTAGGATGAAGTCTACTACAATCACTTTTCCGTTAGCCGGTACCGATTTCAGACAGTTCTTCAGAATCTTCAAGCAATGATCATCACTCCAATCATGAAGCACGCCCTGCAAATATATGGAAATTAATCATTCATTTTGTAAATTATGAAATGGAGACTCCGTCAAATTTTTATACACAATCAGTATATATAACTAAAGTTATGCATGGTCAAACATAGATTTGATCAAAACATATAATAAGTTTATTCTAAGACGGGTAGAGTATGTTATAGGTGCATGCCTTCATGAAAATTGCATCTCCTTCTGGTACACTTTGAAACATGTCTCCACCAATGTGCTTTACTCCTAAAGAACACATCAAACATTTCACAACACATGTAAGAATCATGCACTTGCAAAATCAGGCAGATTTCCAGAATGTAACATTTCCTTGGCTCGAAAAATATGTTTCTGCTGTTAAAAACAGTGTACTCCAGCTTATTTGGAGTCGGAGACAGCAATGGTTAAACAGAAATGTACCAGGATAAGATGGTGCATCTTTGACAACATGTGGTAGGTCAAAATTGATCCCTTTTATTTGAGAATATTTGGAAGTGATTATGTGGAGAGTAATTGCAAGCCCACCACCGACATCAACCAGTGTCTCAATGCCTTCAAAACCCTTGTACACTTTTAGCAGCTGCTTCATCGTTGTGGTGGTCACACCAGTTAATCCCTTGTTGAACAGCATATTGAAGTTTTCATTTTTCCCAGCATACTCGAATTGATTCATGCCGAATGCTCTTTCGAATGCCATTCCACCTTCCACAACTGAATTTCCCAATTCATACCTAGAAGAAAGCATACCCCAATATTGCACTCAGTATATAATTAATGCACCCTTTATCCCAGTTCAAACTACACAGGAAAATATACTCCCTCTGTCCTAGTTAACAGTAAAATATGTTTCTTGGATAGCGTGAAAAGTCTCTTGTGCAGTTTGAACTGGTATAGATGGAGTATATTCTTGTTAAAAAATTGAAACTAGATTTAATGAATATGATGAACTTACCAGCTCTCAATAAAAGCCTTATCTTGAACCATTTCAACCAAGTAAGCAATTGTGTTACCTTCCTCATCGGGGACGAAGAATTCCCCTACCGGAGATAGCCCGTAAACTCTTTTGTGCCGGACAGTACCATCCTCACAAGCATCCTCAAGAACCTCACAAGTGAAGAGAGAGTAGCTGCTAAGTAAGAGCAGCATTCTGTCCAGCATGGCAGCTGCATCGGGGTTTTTCGAGGAGAGTTGGGATGCAATCTGGGATGATGATAGCTTTTTTCCGTTTCCAGATTTGGAAATGATTTCGAACAGATTTAGTTTGACAGCATTGTACAGAACCATTGGCAATGATGCAGAGGTCACAAGCTGGATTGCTTGTGAGTAATGCTGAGCGCTATCTACTTCTTTTGGGACTTGGGTTTTTGTGAAGTTCGCCATTGAAGATATGAAGAATGATCGAACACAGTTTTGCTTGAGGGTGGTAAGTAAGCAAAAACCTGTTGTAACTTTGAGTGTGGAGTGCATGGAGAGTAAAGCTCCATTTATAGTGGTTCTTACATCTTGGTTCTTAATTAAAGTATATGTTTATTTCAGACTTTAGTATGTGATTTTTGAAGTTAACCGGCTTCTTCTCATACGTCGTTGTCAGTTAAACTTCATTACCGACCCATTAAAAAAGAAGAAAGAAAAAAAACTACAGTTACTTTTGACGAATGCATGAATGGATCTAGAAGGGTATTAGAATTAATTATAAATTGATGATTTAAAGAGATCCGAGAGAGACGTACTAATTTTATTTTTATTTTTTTTAAGAATCAAACATTTACAAAGTTTTGGAGAAAAGTTCTAGTGGGATTATGATAAATGGGATTCAAATTCACTGTCTATGGTAAAAAGAAGCAAGTCCTACCGAACTGTTACAAATTAGAGCTATCGTAACACTTTCTTTGCAACACATATTTAAAGTGTTATAATAGAATATAAAGTTACTTAAACCTTTTAAAAGTGTTACATAAATATTGAAAAGTATTACCTAAATTTTTAAAAGTGTTACATTAGATCTAATGTAACATCGCCTAAGGTAATACTTTTAGAAGTGTTACAATAGGTTCAAAATGTTACAATAGCACCTAAAGTAACACTTTTACAAGTATTACCTTAGACGATGTTGCATTAGACCTAATGTAATATTTTTTTAAAAAAAATTGGTATTACTTTTCAATATTTATGTAACACTTTTAAAAAGTTTGAGTAACGCTTTATAAGCTATTGTAATATTTTAAATAAGTGTTGCAAGGAAAGTGTTACATTAACCTTAGTTTGTAGTAGGTTGTCTATCGTCTCACGATGAATGACATTTTAAAATTTTGCCGGAATCCAATTTTGATGTCAGTACCGACGTAGGAGCTTCTCTCGTATGTCTGGAAAAAATGAGCTGAACTTCTGATTCCAGTCGGAAACCAGAAAACTCAGCAATGAAACCCCAGTCGATTTCACCATCAACGGCCACCAACTCAATAAATCTCAATGGAACAAAATACAATCAATCAACTATATTTCAATCTTGAATAGACCAACTAAATTTAATTTTAATCAAAACCAACACAAATTTCAATCGATCTCACCACGAATGGAAACACACAGTCACCAACTCAAACCTCCACTACCACTAACAATCGGCAGCTGCATGTGGCCCAGAGGAATCTCCTTCTATCCTTCTCCACCAACAGCACCCACCGGCTTGTTGGAAAAATGATAGCAAAATGGAAGAAATAAAGATAAAATTTTGGGGATGAAAAGATACAGCTTTTCTGATTTTTCAATTTCCTATTTATACAAAATGCCTTAGAAATTATTCCTAAAATAATGAAGAGTCATACTACAAGCTTCTAAACTTCATAACCTACTACCACTAACTCTACTAATGAAGGCTAAACAATGTACCTTATTTGATGCTTGTAACTTCTCCAAACACCAACCATTACTAACTAGCACTAAAAGCTATTAGTCCAATCTTTTATGTTCTTCAACCACCTACCACTAAGCCTTGCTTTAAGTTCTTAACTTATGTAATTTCTAGCACTAAGTAGTAATAATAACAGCAATCACTACCTATGCAACATGGTTAACTAAAAAATTAACCCCCCTTAACCTTGTATGAATTGGGCATGGTTTAGTTGTAATTCACACTCTCTATAACTGAGAGGTCCAGGATTCAAAACACACACCATCAAGTATTGTGAATATTAGAGAAATTTCTTGATGGG
The DNA here is from genome assembly GCA_032355705.1 of Rubia peregrina. NCBI lineage: Eukaryota > Viridiplantae > Streptophyta > Magnoliopsida > Gentianales > Rubiaceae > Rubia > Rubia peregrina. The sequence goes on along the minus strand of JAULKK010000001.1, from coordinate 11,206,554 downwards.
GATTGCCCAACATCAGGGGATCGTGTTGGTGGTCCCCGTCATGGTTTCCCAACATGCATGTGGTTGATGATGGTAAAATTGTGGTGGTTATGGTTTTGGTGGCAGCAGTTCGTTGGTGGTGCAGCGTTTGGGTGTTCTCAAGAGGGCTTCCCTAGCTATTCAAATAGATGGAGTTTCAAGCTCCACTGAGCTTCAATAGATTCAATGGTGGTGTCTCCTATTTAGGTCCTAGAATAGGATGTTAGTGTGTAATTTGGTTGGTTGTATGTAATCTTTCAAAAAAACCTTAACCTTGTTGCATGGAACCACTTCGACTATACTGAGCTTTAGTCTCATTTTAACAAACTTAACCCGTCCGAGTGGCTTGGTCAGGATGTCGGCCAGCTGTTTGTTTGTACCAACATGAAAAGAGCTATTTTCAATGAACTCACGAATGAAATGAAAATGAATGTCAATGTGCTTACTTCGTTCGTGATGCACCGGATTATTGCTCAAATCAATTGCGGAC
>JAULKK010000001.1:11167124-11181707 GCA_032355705.1 Rubia peregrina | reverse complement strand
TTAGAGTCTATGTACTAATTGAAATTTATGGTTAAACATTGTCTGAGAAAGTTGACAAAAAAATATGTCAAATACTCTGAGACGGAGGGAGTACAAGATAAGATAAGATAAAAAAGAATGAATCATTGTACTACGTAAAATTTCTCCATGTCCGGATCCAAATTCAGCCAGTCAGAAATCAATACATTAGGTGTCTATTTACTGTACTTGTAATTAAAGCTGACTTATTTTAAAAGTAGAGAGATATCAACTTCTATTTTTTCTAAAAAAATAATTTATGCATTTGAAATAATTTTTTTAAAGAGTTTACCTAATGTCACAAACCACTTAACTTATAAATAAAGAAGTTTATAAATCCTGGAAAATTAAACACACGCATAAAATGCTTGGAGAAACTAAAACTCAAGAATTAATATACTCCCTCTAATTTTCTAATATTGGCTCCGTTTGACTGCAAAAAATTTCAAGGCATGTTTGACCATCAATAACTTAATTACATACAATAACGGACGTCATGTGTGGTGTCTTTGATTCTCCGTAACATATAGTTTCTAAAAAGCATAATTTTATAGTCCGTTATTGAATAAAATTAAAGTTATCAGTTGTCAAACATGCCTTGAAATTTTTTTAGAAAAAAAGGAGCCATTGTTGCGAAACCAGAGGTAGTAAGATATTTCATTAAAATTGACAGCACTCAGCACACACACATAGATCAAGAAAGAACAAGAGATCCACAGTTTGGTTATCAACCTGTTCGATCCATCACACACATATCACGCAGTACAAAATCAAAACTCATCACACAAGCCATAATCTCAAACCTTGGAAAAACAATGCATATTAATATTAAACTAATTATTAATTAACCTATAATTATTAGCTAGGTCACGCGCTCAATCATTCATCTCCTAGTAGTATATCTTCTAATCATTATTAGTGGCTATGAAAAATAGGATCATAACATGATTAACCTTAACCATGAACCAAACCGCTGGATAGGGCCATCAGAAGGATCGCTGCTTCTTTCTCATCTTGTGGAAAAACACGATGAAAAGCCAAATTCTTGCTCAAATTGAACAAGAAGTCCTCAAACACATTGTTCTTCTGCTGTGCATGAGATGATGGTCCGGCTGATGAAGCGCTGCAGCTCGCTTTCGTGCACCTTTTCTTGAAGGGTGTAGTACTGCTAGTTTGCACTCCAATGTTCTTCACCTTCTCTTTGCTTTGCACTTTGATCTTCAGTGCCGCAGTAGTAGTACTCCTTGCTTCGCTTTGTGGGCTAGCGTCAGCTGCTTCTGCGGAAGCAGCTGCTGCGGCTGCAGCCATTGCACGCCTTGCCTTTCTTTGCCTGATCCCACAAGCGTTGCAAAGCGACTGCAAAATTAAAGGATCATCCATTTCAGTATTTTTCATATTTGGAAGGAAGACAATAGCTTCAAAAACTTGTTTTATCATAACAAGAAACATACAAGCACGATAGTTCATACAAAAAATTATTCCATATGGTTAGTTGATTAGTCCTCCATCGGGTTCATTTTGTCTCGCGCTAATATTTATCGATACATTTGAATAAATTGGGTGGTCATGTTCGATATCAGTTAGAAAAAAATTGGTTTTGGATGAGTTTAGTACCTTGGGACCTTTTGGTCCACTTCTCCATAGTGGTGTCTTGGTAGTGTTGCAGTCAGAACAAACCCTAAATGGAGTAGTAGTGTTGTTTGAGGAGCTGTTGCTGCTGCTGAAATGATCAGTTTCATGTGGTGAATTGGAAGTTGTCTGCTCATTTTCTGCACACTTGTTCTTCATCTTCTGCATCATCCTCATCTTTGAAGACATCCACTTTACTGGATTTTGCTCATCATCATTTCCAACACTTTTCTTCCACAGAGAAATCTTCAGCCCTTTGCTAGCCTTGATCTCATGAGCTAAACCCTGTGATCCTGTGTATTGAGCTTGATAATCTGCATCCTGAAACAAAAAAAAAGGGTTTATTTATTAATCTAGAACTCAGACACATATAATTAAGTACTTTTATGTGATCATTAAATGAGTATCTACCTCAACTTGTTGAGGCTGGTGATCCTGATGCATTTGAAAGCGGCAACGTTCGGTTTGATTGGGGAAGAATACCGAATACGTGGATGCAGAAGATTGATCATAAGTTGGGAAGAAGAACTGATGAGGATCGCGATTCGCAACAGGATCATCAGAAGAGAATGGAGAAGGGGATGAGTTGAAGTAGTCCGGAATCATATTAACAAGATTTTGAAGAGAATTAATAATTATAAGACGAACAAAAATTGGTGGTTTTCGTTATTGTACATGCCAAAAGAAGATGAAGAAAATTGAAAATTTAGCAGAAAGAAAAGGCCGCAAAGAGTAGAGTTTCAAAAGGCTTATAAAGATGGATCATGGAGGAAGACAGAGGGTGGCCTAGGTATTCACGTGACTTCATGGTATCCAAACAAAAATACAAAATTAAAAATGAAAAATTTGTCTCAAGAATAGCATAAAATTCTACCACACGTACGATCAAACACACTCACACACAAACCCTATCTTCAAAACTTGTGCCCATCGGATCCTCAATAATTTTTTATATTCAATTTTACACTTGAAATTTCAATCATTAAAATATCCGAGCCACACACTGCATTTCCCATCACGCGTGTACCACACACCATCAAGTAAATTACTCCCGTTGTTCTCTTGCAACCGACACTTTACTGTATGAATTCGTTGCTTATTTTTAGTTGAAGTGTGTGAAAATAGTTGAGTAAAATAAGTAAAAAGATCAATGAGGAAATCAAAATGGTCCATTTTTAAAATGAAAAATGTGACAGTTTTAGAGGAACGAATAAGTAAGTAGTCCATCTGTCCCAGATCAAGCTGCACACTTTTTGGTCAACTTTCTCAAGACACATTTGACCATAAATTTTAATCAGTATATAGATAAAAATATCATTATGTGAGATATCATTGGATTCCCTATATGATGTATTTTCTAAACATCAAATTATAATACACCATTATTATACATAAATAAAGTTAGCGTTGGTCAAACATGGTATGAAAAAGTTGACCAAAAAGTGTGCAGTTTGAACTGGGACAGAGGGAGTACCTATTTTTGTTGATTAAACTTATTTGTTTCCTTTTTAATTGTCATTAATTAAGGTTGTTGTTTTCTACTTCCTCTATGTGTCGATATGATCCATATAAAATGATGTTCTGGATATATATCAGATTGAAATTTTGTGGAGTAATTTGCAATATTAGGGTTTATGAAGTGGAGTTGCATGACACCATATATTTTTTTCTTCTTCTAATTAAGGACAAAGGAGGAAACGACCCCAAGGATATTTGTAAAAAAAAAACAAGCATTAATTGACACAATTCACATTTTGATACTCCCTCTAGTCATGATATATTGACACACTTACAAATGACATAATTTTTTTTAAAAAAGGTAAAATGAGGTGTGTAGGATAAATTAGGAGAATAAAAGGTGAAGTGTGTGGATGAAAGTAATCTAAAATTTACTAAAAGATAAAAGTGTCAATATAGAAAGATCATCCCAAAAAAGAAATAGTGCCATATAAAAAACCCGGAAGGAGTACTAATGATGTCTAGATTTGAGCAATTTATCCATCTGAAATTTGGAACAATTATTAGTTTATATTAAATAATGAATTTCAAATACAATGGTTTGACTATATAATTGAGTTAGGGCCCTTTTGATCACAGGCAAAGTGATCATTGGACATGACCTTTGCCTCAGAGGGAGGGAAAGATGTCCATGGAACTCCTCGTACTGTTCAAGGATCCATACACAGTACATGTTAGCCGTTGTGCTAATCCCCATGCTCCCTTCTTCAGGCATCAAGCAATGATCAAGCATGTATACCCCCTCTTGTCTTGATTGAAGTGGAAGAAATTAAATTTGAAAAGTATAAAGTTGAACGAGTCTTGATTGAATTGGATGAAATTAAATTTTGGAAAGTATAAAGTTAAATGAGTGATGAAATTGAAATAATCTTATCAAAAAAAGAAAATGTGGAAATAATAAAAAGAGAAAAGTGCGTTTTTAACCCTATGTTTTGGTCGAAAGTGCAAGAATGACCTTGTAAAATTTGAAAGTGCAAAAATAATTCCGGATTTCATTGACCGAAATGTCAACGGTCATATTGGCAGAAAATTGTTGAAATGATTGTTTTATCCTTCTATTAAAAAATTTAAAACCAAAAATTAGGAAAAGACAGTTTTACCCTCTCTCTTTTCCCCAAAATTTCTCCTTTGTTTTCCCATCATCGATGCGTCAAACACTCCTGCGCCGACGATGTATGCAATTTCAGCATCGAAACCCTCCGCATCGTCGGCGTCAAACAAATTTCAGCATCGACATGTCGGCGATGGAGTAGCGAACGTGGCTGCTGGTGGTGCTTCTCGAGAGATGGTCGAGCTTGGACGTCGATGTATACAACGGAGGCAGGAGGCTTTCGAGTCACCGTAAATGCTGACCACGCTGCACTCTTCTCGCGGCTTGTTATGTCATCGTCGTTGAATCTGTGGAGAGGTTTTTTTGCGCGACACTGTCGTGGTGGTGATGCGGCGTCTAGGGTGGGGGCTAGGGTTCATCCAATCCATTTTGGGTGGATTTTGGGATGGGTTAGTGGCGAGGCTAGGGTTTCTAGGCAGGGTAAGTGGCGGTGCTAGCGGTGCAATGGGAACAAGGTGGCAGATTGAGGTGCGAAGGGGGGCTAAAGCTCTCAGGATGGCGGGACGATGGTCCTAGGGTTTCTAGGCAAGTTAATGGCGGGGTTGGGTGAGTTTTTAATGGCGGAGTATTTTCTAAATATCAATTTTGTCATTGGAAATTGTTGTATGTTGCCATTTTCATGGGACGGAAGGAGTATATAGCAAAAATTAAGGAGCAAATTAACATTTAGCTGAAAATCTTGGAATTTAACTTTTTTTTTTACTTATGACCCTATGTAGGCCCCTGTTCTATTTAAGCCATTAAAATTCAAAACCTATTTTAAGGACATCCACATTTTAAAAGTAACGTTTTGCATACATTTATACGAATTGTATCAATTATAATAATGGTGTTAATAATAAGGTCATAAATTCTAGCGTTAATAAGGCACGTGAACTTCATATACCTATTCTGGAATCTTTAAAGACAGTTTTACCATTGGACCAAAAGGCGATATCGCTCGCCCGCAGCAGCCCCACCTGCCCGACACCCCAAGCCCTAGTGGAGGAGGTAAATTCACGGTAGCCCAGCGCCAGGACCCGTTGGCGGTTAGTGGATTCGGTGCGCACAAGGGACCCACGCTACTCATGTACACCAGTGGGCGTACACATGCTACACATGGACATCCCCACACTGCCACTGCCGCTGCCGAGTATCGAACCTGTGACCATTGGACCAAACTAACCAACGTCCCAACCGCTAGGGTACACCCGTGGGTGTTAGTTTTACCATACCATCACTAGCGAAGGAATGCCTATTAAATGTGGTTATATCGAACCAGAGAATGCACTTGAAAAGAGCCTTTTCTGACCATACCTATGATCAATTTGGCAGTTCAAAAATAGTCTTTGATTGGGGTCCGAAATATGTACCGAATTCGGAACCTATATATGATGTTCCGAAAAAATAGCTACCAGAAACCAATCAGTTTTTGGTAGTAAAGCAAAACCAAATCTGGAAACCAACACACATCAATAACAACATATAAAAACAACAGCAACAGGAACCCTAAAGCACAACGACAACCATACAGAAACAACGCCGGCATACAATCTGAGCTTAGGAGGCGAGTGGCAGAGCTTAGGTGGAGGCGAGTGGCTGTGGACCTTAGGCGAATGGTGGGAAGCGGCGGAGGCAATAGGCAGAGGCAAGCGGCGGAGATCCAATTGGCGGAGGCGGACGAGCAGAGGCAGAAGCGAGGGAGTGGCGGAGGAGACCTAGCTACGAAAGAGAAAGAGAAAACAAGGGGGGGATGGCTACGGAAGAGAAAGAGAAAAACAAGGGGAACGACGGTGGAAGAGACAGATAAAAGAGAGGGGACAACGGAAGAGACAAGAGGGGAAACGACGGAGGAAGAGAGGGGGGAGGGTATGGAAGAGAAAAAAGTTGGGTGGATTTGGGGAGGAAAAATAAGGGAAGGAAAAGAGAGAGCCAAAAATAAACCAAGGGAGGAAAAATAAACCCTAGCTATATATACTTAGGTCCAAAATGCAATCAAAGAGAAGAACTAGCTTTAAACAAATTAAAACCATCATTAAAATGAAATATCTGAATTGGGAAGGAGTTCCGAATTTGAAACTCCCTTTGGATCCTAATTAAAAGTGGTTAATCAAGAACTGCCCTTGATTGCATGCCTTTAAATCAAGGGTTTTCCACTAGTGCATAGAAGAAATATTTCAAGTGTCATCTTTGACTCCATCTAAAAGCGTTTGAAAAACTGCCTTTATAAATTGAACTTGAATTAGGTTCTGAATTTTGAAACATAATTAGGAGGTTATAATAAAAAGCTTCCGAAAACCAATATCGGTTTCCAGCGACCGTCATGTAAAGCAAGAGACAACAAATGCATAATTAGAACTCAAGTGAAATAATACAACCTCAAATCATCAACATAGACATAAATAAGGCCGATCCCATAATATAATTGATACAACCAATCATCCAAACCTAATTTGATACAATAATCATCAAAACCAAACCTCAAACCTCAATAATCCTCAACATACAATACTCAAAAACTCAAACTGATATGAATATCAGGAATGACTCCATAGATGAAAATATGTCAGAACTTGATAAAATATTCAAATGTTATGTTCGTGATCCTCAAAGTGATATGGTAAGTCTGTTGACTATATCAATGAAGAAATTTAGAGATACGGCCTTGAATGCTTTTATTAAAAGTGTTCATGATGGATATTTAAAGAATACGAGGAAGATATGTTGGAATAATGTCACTCTTGTTTCCAAGGATTAAAGTCATGAAAATGAAAACAAATGAAGCGTCTTAAGAGAACCGGCTAGACATTCATTTAGTGGGTTGGTTCAACAACAATTTGCTGATTTGCTAAAATAGTTTTATATTAAAATAAGACCATGAAAATTGGCCATGTTGGCTTAGAAGAGTTCAATTTGTCCAAAGCCCTAATTAGGGTTTAGAAGATTTAGTTCTGATTTGATTAGAATTGGTAAGACTAGTTCTGATTAGATTAGATTTGGTAAATTTAGATAAGACAGTTTCATTCAAGAATTCAGCTAATAATGGGATTGATTACGTTGGATGAATTCGGCCATATTTAAGTATAAATTTAGAAGTTTAGTTTGATATGATTCTAGCTTCTTAAACTTGTCATAAGTCATTTACCCAAACCTGTCTTCTTTCTGTTTGAGGTGGCCAAACTTGTGCCCTTATCAATATGAGATGGTCTTCAACATGTTAATTACACTTTATCAATCATATAGTTCATAATTTTAATTCATACTCTTTTCTTATTAAACGATTGTTCCAAAAAATATTAGTGCTTATAACCATCAGATTCTTTTTGTTAGTTTGGTGTAAGTAGTGCTTGCCTCGTGGAATATGCCTTGTGTTACCAAAGTTTAAATTTTTCATCAAAGGATTTGAGCTGTGTCTTTTTTAGTTAAGAAAGGTGCTTCGATTTACCTGTTGATGAGCTTCTAGTCATTCCACAAACAAAGTTTTCTAAAGGAGATACATATCAAAAACCCTACTCCAAAAACTAACCTCAACATAGACAAATCAGAGATGTTTGAGGCACACAGAGGGTGGAAGCATTTGGTCATGACGGAGGGGTTTTTGATGGCATGACCATTCGATGTTGACGTTAAGATTTTTTTCCGATCGTGACCTTAACGTTTTTAGGTGCGTTGGTGAAATAATGAGAAGAGATGGAGGCGTTGTGTGTCGATGAGGCTGAGGAGAGTGGTGACGACAAAACCGTGGTGAAGAGGGAGCGGTGGATCAATGATGTGAAGAGAGAATGAAGGAGAGATACTAAGGAAGAAGAGAGTCTACCCTACTCTTGGAAAAAAAAGCACCAAGGAATTAAGGAAAAGAAATCCTAAACTAGTGTATACTTGGGTCAAATAGTCCAACAAAGGCAGGCCTAATAGAACCACATTTAATCGATGTCCTTTAAATGTGGTTCCTCAAGTGCCATCTTTAATCCAGTTTGAACCACTTTAAAATAAGTACTTTAAATAGGCTATTCTCCATTAGTGATAAATTGAGGATGGTTGTGCTGGTAATAAGAACATCATATGATAGAAAAAAGTGTTACTTTGATAACGTTCTACATAATGTTGTTTAAAAAAGGACTACATAATGTTAAACATGAGCATCCTAATCTTCTACATCCTTTACCGCTTTTCCTCCCCATCCCCGCCGGCCAACCATTTCGCATGAATAGTGAAATCACCAAATATTCTTTCAATGCCTGATAATGTAAATGAAAACAATAAATAATAAGTAGGGTCATCTTACTGAAATTATAGTATTAATCAAATTTAAAATTTTAGTTTTATTAATGTCAACATACCTTATAGTTTGCAAGAAAAATAGTTCTAACAGCTAAGAAAGCATCAAAATAAATTAAAACTACCACAATAAAATTATCACAGGAAACAAAAAACAATAAATCTACACTAACCATAATTACCAATCTCTAGTGCAATAATAAATTAACATTCACATGTCAATTAATTATATGATATCAAGTATTTATCGAATTACCTTGAATGTCGACTCTAGAAGAATGTTTCATACCCTTACTAAAAAACATCTGTATAAAAAATCCCATGGAAGGAATTTTTTTTAAAATTTATTGGAGTACACTGCATCATTCAAAACCTTTACTAAAAATATTAAGGGGTAAACAATTATGGTTTAGAAAAAGAGTGCAATGCATAACTCTCCTGTTGAATGATTCATATCATGATTTTCAACACAAACACATCTACAATACAAATTGATTATATCTCAATCACTAGTGCATGAAAGGGATATTAACGCGTTGAAATGGGGCGTTAGACAACGATTCTTAACCGCCGCACAACGAACTGGTCTGTTGGACAGCAGTTCCACAACCACCTTTTAACCTTGCCTTTCAGGGCGCTTCCTAGCACCGTGGAAGCATATTTTTAACCTCTGTCTATTGTACCAATATTGAAAAATATTTTCTAAGCCACTTTCGAATTCGAAACTGGCCTGAGAAGTTAATTAAAAAATTGGACTTTTTGATTCTATCGGAACCAGAACACCCAAATCGACCATCATCCCATTTTTTTATATGAACGCATATCGACATTCAACTTCAACACAATCACCGGCACACTCATCTCTTACCACACATTTTTAATCCACCTACAATCAAACCCATACTAATCAACATTCAAACAACATTCATCAATCCTCCTTGAACAATAACATACATCAAAATTAGTAAGCGGGTTTACCAATAACATATTCAAAACGAAAGAAACCCTATAATATGAAGTTTATCATCACACATTTTTCAAATTTGATGTCGTCGCCACAAATTCAAATTTTAAAGAAAAAAGAGAGGAAGGAGGGGGAGAAGAAGGAAGATAGAAAGAAGAAGGAATGAAGATTGAAAGTAAAGATGGAAAATGAAAGGGAAAATGGAAGAATGAAAGGAAAAACGGTTGCCCTCCATTATAAAAGTGAAACATTTTAAGAGTTTCTTAGTTTAGCGTACTCTAGACACTAGTTCTGATAGAGGAAGTGCCTTTGGAAATGCACTTTTGAAGCTGGTGCCTTTTTTTAGAAATGCCTCAAGAGTGCCTTAAAATAGTAGATTTAGTGTATATTCTTGTAGGGTTTCTTAGACTGTGGTTCAACCAGCATTTTCTACTTTGGTGCACTCCAGATACATGTTTCAACTTTAAAAGTACCCTCGGAAGTGCACACATGTAAACAATGAAGCCATTGTACGACTCTTTCAATGACGATTCAAGCTCTAACCGTCGTTGATTATACTACGTTTGATGACAGTTATTCACCAACTATTGTCTAACAGATTTTTTGGAGCCATCTATGACTAACCCGACTACTAAAACACGTGTTTCGAGTTTGGAACATAAGATAGATAGATGATTCCGAAGAAAAAAAACACAACTACCATGCAACAGAGCTGTTAAGGACGATTCATGCTCTAGTGAGTAAAGTCTCTCTTTAAAAAACTCTAATTTTTTCTTCAATCTTATTTTCCCCATAATTCTTTTTTGGGGACAGGAAAATAACAATTTATTTTAATTTATTTTCTTTCAATATTTATGTCATTCAATGAGTGTGGAATTTATCTCCATACATTAGTCTTGTTCTTCTACTTGATCGGTTAGATCGTTATGTTCATGATAATCACTCGATTTAGTTGTTTACGCCGATGTATTTTTTATCGGATTGCGTGGTTGTAGTTCTAATTGCATTTTGTATTAGGGATTCCATTTATTTGAATGCATCAATTTATGTTTTTCAAGGTGTCTATAGTTTTGATAAAATAGACATACTTTGGATCAAGTTGTGTTGCATTTTTAGAAGATCGTGTATGACGTAGTGATATTGATTCGTGATACACTTCTCTGCCAAATGGTCATAACTTTTGCAGGAAATAAGTTAGTATTCCGATGATGATATTACAATTTTATTGAACCCGTAATCTGTGATAGTACAAATGATCAGTCTGGTTGACATGTAATATAGATTTCATCGCAATATGTTAATTGTTGATAGAGATTAGGTTGAATGTCAGTTTCAGTAGATGTAATCGTTGCGGGGCATTTTTCCAAGAATCTATGGATGATTGATTTCAAAAAAAAAAGTCTCAATGAAGCAATTAAATCCCACCAGTTATAATTACTTTATTGAAATATTATTTATTGAAATTAATCATAGATTCCTGGAAAAACGCCAACTTAATATAATTGCAATATTACCCATATTAGCTCAAAATCAGTGAAGAAATTAACACTTTGGTAAAATTTTAAATTTACCCTTTAAAGGTAACAACCTTTTCATTTATGACTCAAAAGTTACCGATCAATAAAATATCAAGTATCAATTTAAATTAAAATGGTATTAAAATCGACACACTTTTAGTTTAAACATATTTTTAAGACATAAACAAAAAAATAGATACCTTCAAAGGATATATTCAAAAGTAAAGTATCAAACTATGAATTTTAACAAGAAACATGTATCATTAAAATATTTATTTCAAAATCAATGACAATGTTACTAAAATTTTCAGTTACAAAAGTGTTACAGTTAAGAATTTGAGGATTTTCCCATGCATTCACATGGGAAAATGGTCCAATAAACAAAACTCATTGCTTATGATCAGTTGGGTTTATATTGTATATTGCGCAGTTGGTAAGATTTACTTTTGATTTATTCATCTACTTTAAATGTATATTTAATTTAAGTAATATAATATTAATAAATGATTGTTTTGCATTTAATTGATGAGTGTTTTACTAAGATTATAAATTAGTATGTATATATATAAGTGTTTTGCCTATTGAGGCTAGTGAAAATTGTAAAATATGAATGTGTGGTTTTATTAATGACACAAGAGACCTGTATATTGGAAGCATATATAGAATCACAACTGGAAAACAATTCTAACTAAGACATACAAAATATCTTGTACACTCCTCCTCAAGTTGGAGCATGGGGATCTCGAACACCTAACTTGCCAAGTAAAGTCTGAAAGGACCGTCGACCAAGTGCCTTAGTAAACAAATTAGCTGGCTGATGAGAAGTGCCAATATGATAAGTAACCACATCACCAAACTGAACCAAATCACGAACAAAATGATAGTCAATCTCGATGTGCTTCGTCCTCTCATGAAACACTGGATTGGCTGCAATATGAAGAGCTGTTTGACTATCACAGTAAAGACGCATCGGAGTAGAATGAGCAATATCCAATGATCGAAGAAAAGACTTGAGCCACAGCAGCTCACAACAAGAAATTTCCATAGCCCTAAATTTTGTTTCAGCCAAAGAACGAGAAACAATCGGTTGTTTCTCCATCTTCCAAGAAACCGGAGACTCACCAATCATCACAAAATAACCAGTCAAAGAACTCCTAGTAATGAGACAGGCCACCCAATCAGAATCACAGAAATCCGTAAGTTGAAGCGAACTCTTAGCTGATAGAAACAGACCTTGACCAGGATGAACCTTCAAATAGTGTAACACACGTGTGACAGCCTGCCAGTGGGCCAAACACGGCTTCTCCATAAATTGAGCCAATGTATGAATTGAATAGCTAAACTCTAGACGAGTGATGGTAAGATAAATAAGCTTCCCAACTAGATGCTTGTGTGCCAAATTTTCATAGAAAGAACCACCATCTTGCGCCAAATTGTGATGCTATTCCATATGAAAATCATTGGGTTTCGCCGCCAATAACCCAGTGTATGATAAAATATCCAGAACATATATCCGTTGAGATGAAAACATGTCATCAGGGCGAAGAGCTATCTTAATGCCCAAGAAACACTTGAGAGCACCAAGATTTTTCATATGAAAACAGGAACACAAATACTTCTTGAATTTAACCATCATCCCCAGATAAAGAACCAACAATAATAAGATCATTAACATATACCAGAACATGAAGAGGCACACCATCATGGAGATAAGAGAGCAGTGAGTACTCTACCTTACTCTGAACAAAGCCAAAAAGGCAAGGAGCAGCAACAAGCTTTGCAAACCAATTCCGCGGAGCTTGCCTAAGACCAAAAAGAGATTTGCGAAGCTTGCAACCCAAACTAGGCACCGGTAAAGTGTAGCTCGGAGTCGAATACATATACACCTCATCCTCAAGATCACCATGGAGAAATGCATTGTAAACATCCATCTGATGTGAATTCCAACCACAGATAGTAGAACAACTAAGAAAAGATGAACCGAACTCATCTTGGAAACATGAGCAATGTCTCAGTAAAGTTAGTGCCCTCAATCTGACGATTACCAAGAACAACTAAATGATCCTTTTACCTCTCAATGGAACCATCAGACTTGAACTTAGTGCAATAAACCCACTTGCATCCAATGACATTCTTACCAGGAGGAAGAGGAACAAGAACCCAAGTATCATTCTGCAAGAGTTCATCAATCTCGCTGGACATTGATTTTAGAGACGTCCAGGAAGGACAGGGGTGAGATCTCTGCTAGAGGCATGATCTCATTACTGTCGGACCACTTGGGAGTTGAGCTGCCAAAGGGTTTGACAAGGATTGGCCAAGACTTCTCTTTCACGTTGACCAGGATGGTCAACTTCCATTTGATCAAGACCACCTCCGACTCACGATCATTCCAGTGGTTGTACGGGGCTGGAAGCGTCCCTTTAATGAAGCTCCCACAACCCCGGAGTACAAAGCTAGAGTTTGACACGCCAGTAGCAAATTTGGCGATTGAGCCAGATAGGGAGTGCCGCAGTGGGTTTGAGCGGGAGCTTCAGAACCTCCTACCCCATTGACTCAGAAGAGGGATTTATTTCCTTTGCCATGGACCCGCCACAGCAGGACCCGATGCAGCATAAGCTGCCACAGCCATCTCCGCACCAACCTTAGGCCCAGTCTCCGTTCGTACATGTTGTGACAGCTTATAGACATGGATGAGAAGATCGACCACCTTGCATCCGCGATATGGGATATGCGAGCACATGCTGGAGGCCCCCTGGGATAGGATTCTAGAGCAGCGAGATGCAGGGAGTGACGCTTGCGTAATGAGGCATGAATGGAAGACTACCAGTATCGGTACAGAGATGGTGTCTCTTCCTCACATCAGGGATAGTGAGCTATTCTCTTTTGCATACCCATTTATTTCATATGCTCTATATTTTTACCTACATTGAGGACAATGTAGGGTTTTAGTGCGGGGAGGGGGTAGTTCTTTATTTTGGATCACTTGGATTATTTTCTTTCTATTTCAGATGTTAGTTTTTCTTCATTTTTGACCATATGTTTACTTTTGGATGTGGATACCTTAGAATTTCTTTATGGTATTTTCTTTTGCTTATGGTGTAAATCCATTACTCTTGGAAATTAAAAAAAAGAATAAAAAATAAACCAGCTAAGTTGAAAACCCGAGAGGGCAATTTAGGCAACATTGGGGGCCCGAATAGGTCGAAAACCCGAAAGGGCAGCCTAGGCAAAAATGAGAGGCTAAATATGGGTGAGATGTGAGCCTAAGAAACATGATGTGTGGCTAGGATGAAAACCCAAAAGAGCTCCTAGGCAAAATGAGAGAAAGAGAGAAAAGAAAAGGAAATTTTGTTACGATCTACTCATTTACCTGTGTTGGAGTCATAAGGTTGCGGTTGAAAAATTGGTTGATTGGGTAGCATAACATCATGGCTATTCTTGGGATTGGGTAAGTTAGTGGGGGGAAACGAAGCAAGGTATGAAATTCTTGAGTTTTGGTATGCTTCGTTTTGTTTTTGGGTATATGTGTGATTGGTATAAAGTGAAGCTTATGTTGAACATTTGATATA
>JAULKK010000001.1:11151785-11163499 GCA_032355705.1 Rubia peregrina | reverse complement strand
TCTGAATTCAAGAAATACTTGAGTTCTTGTTTTCATATGAAGGATCTTGGTACACTTAAGTATTTCTTGGGTATAGATATTTCTAGAAGACCGGATGGGATGTTTCTTTCACAAAGGAAATATGCCCTGGATATTTTATCTGACACAGGTTTGTCGACTTCTAAACCGACTGGCTTTCCTATGGAGCAACAACATGGCCTTGCAAAGGTTGAATGACCTCTTTATGATGACCCTGGGCAGTACCGACGGCTGGTGGGTCACCTTATTTACCTCACTATCACCCATCCTGAACTTAGTTATTTTGTTCATACTCTTGCTCAGTTTATGTAGTCTCCTTGTGTTCCTCACTGGCAAGTTGCAATTCATGTTCTTCACTACTTGAAGAGTCATCTTGGTCAAGGTTTATTTCTCTCTTCACGTAGTTCCTTACAGTTGACTGCTTATTGTGATTCTGATTGGGCTGCATGCCCCATCATGCGCCGATCGTTATCTAGATACTTTGTGACCATTTGTGATTCTCCGGTTTCATGGGAGACCAAGAAGCAATCTACAGTTTCTCATTCTTCTGCTGAAACTGAGTATCGTGCTTTGCATGTTGTGAGTTGTTATGGCTTAAGTCTTTGCTAAGGGACTTGGGTGTTGAGCATTCTTCTCCTATTCGACTGTTTTGTGACAGTCGGTTGCTCTCCACATTGCGGCTAATCCGGTGTTCCATGAACGTACGAGGCATATTGAAGTTGATTGTCATTTCGTCTATGATCTTGTACAGTCTGGCATTATTATTACTCATCATATTCGCATGACTGATCAACCTGCGGATTAGTTTACCAAGGCTCTTGGGCGAAATCAGCTTCATTCATTGCTTGGCAAGTTGGGCATTTCTGATCCCCATGCTCCAACTCGAGGAGTATTAAGGAATAGTAATATACTCCCCCGTCCCACTAAAAATGGCACACTTTCTATTTTAGTCCATCCCACTAGTAATTTCATGTTTTGTCTCTTTCCAAATTTAGAAAAAATTGGAGGCTCAAGATTGCCCAAATTTTTTGTCCAAATTCATCAATTAATCCTACCCGTCCAAACATGTGGGCCACCACAGCTCCTAAAAATTTGATCCAAAAGCAAATCGGTCATTTTTAGTGGGACGGGGGGAGTATGTAATTGTAATTAAATTACAATTCATTTTCTAATTGAGCTTAGGTCTTTTGTACTTCTATATAATGTACCTCATAGCATGAATACAAACACACATTATACAAACACACATTATTGTCCGATTGAATAAGCCGATATAAATTCTCCATTTCATACCATGGTTAGAGAATAAAAGTTCCTATGTACCAAAAGTTCAATTCCGTGCCAATTAAACAATGAGAATTGAGATTATAACTAATGGATTGGTTAATTAATGATTTCTTGGCCAGAAACTGCGAATTAGGTGGACCAAATGCAATTATTTAAAGACTAATTAGTCAAGAGATTATGTCATTTCACATCTGCTGAGAAGCATGGATCGATGATTGCGATTCATTAACGAACTGCATCGATTATTTATTTTAATAAATGCTTAATTATGCTAAGTCAGATTATTTATTTTTCCCTCCCGTGTTAGTAATTTACTGTGATTTGCTTCAATAATAATAAGTTGAAAGTGGATGATATGGACGATGACGATAACAGAAGAAGGCAGCCTCAGCCGGGCCAGCCTTTTACATTCCTAACCGATTGAAAAAGACTTTCGAATGGGTCGGCTAGCTGCCCCATTTGTCCCTTCAATACTATTCTTTTGGATAGGGTCACGCATGTCCTCCAAAATATTTGAAACAAATTAAATTATTTTTTACCTTTTCAATTGTACTACTTCCTGCGTCCCAACTTAACTTGCATCGCAATTATTATCACACTGTTTATAGAATTTGCTTGACCGTTAATAGGTTTACCTACATATAAAAACAGCAAAAAATTGATATTTAGAAACTACTTGTTATTGTAGAAGAAATTCAAGAGTTGTATACTTACGAATACGAAATATACTAGCACGAGAATAACCGACAAGAAATAAAGAAAAGATTGAGACGAAAGTTTTACCCAAGTTCGTTGCTTTCACCTACGTCCTGCAAGAACGGTTCCACTAGAATAAGCAAACGAGATTACAAGGACCAACCCCCACCCTACCCCCACAAATTGTTGCACCCGCAACCCTTTGTTTTGTCTCACTGGGCAAAGGAGTGAATTCTTGGTGGATTGTAATCCTTGTAATTTCGTTTGTTGATTGAACTAGAACTATTCTTGTAGGACATAGGTTTAAACATCGAACCTGGATAAAACTCCTTACCTCAATCTCTTCTTGTTGATTATTTGTACTAGTATATTTCGTATTCATAGGTACTTGAATTTGTTCAACATATTGGTATCGGAGCAAGATTGGACTGAAAATTTGGGTTGGTTTTGTGTTGTTTCATGTGCACACCAAGTGTTCGACATATTACTTTCTTGAAACTTTGGGTTATTTTGTGATGGCGCCGACCTCAAAAGTGAATATTGAGAAATTTGATGGCTCAAATGACTTTGGGTTGTGGAAAGTGAAGATATTAGCTCACCACGGGAACATGGGTCTCGGGAAGGCTCTAAAAGGGTCCGATAAGCTTCTGGCAACATGGGACGATGAGGCGAAGAAGGAGGAGGTGTTAGAAAAAGCTTTCAACACCTTGATTCTTAGTCTCGGTGACAAAGTGTTGCGGGAGGTGATACGTTGTACGTCGGCGGCCGAGATATGGTTCAAGTCAAAGAACACAAACGACGAATAGAAATGAAGGTACTAGCGGAGATAGCTTGGTGATGCACCAATGGAGGTTGGACAAGAATGATTTCAAAGGCAAGAAGAAGTCACAGTCTAAATATCGCAAGTCTAGGAAAGAGTTCAAGTGCTATAGGTTCCATGGGGTTGGTCATATGGTGATGAATTGACCGACGAGGGGAGATGGAACGACGAAGAGGCGAGATGGTGAAGTAGTGGTAGACCAAGGTGTGGACCATGGATACGAGGACTCCGAGGTCCTTGTAGTGTCTACCTCATGACCGGATAAAAGGTGGATCATGGACTTCGGTTGCTCATTCCACATGACACTGAATGAAGGTTGGGTCGAAAGCTACAAAAATGAACCTTTGGGTAAAATCTCATTCTTGCACTCTTTGATTTTCTTTGCTCTTG
Source organism: Rubia peregrina (assembly GCA_032355705.1). Classification (NCBI taxonomy): domain Eukaryota; kingdom Viridiplantae; phylum Streptophyta; class Magnoliopsida; order Gentianales; family Rubiaceae; genus Rubia; species Rubia peregrina. The sequence continues at coordinate 11,160,288 of JAULKK010000001.1, read as the reverse complement.
TTAATTGTTAGTAGACTCATCGTTGACTACTTCTGCGCGTTATATATTAGTTGTTTGTTGCAACGATTATGATGAATTCAACAATATCATATACGATAATATTGTTGTTCATATATAAATACAAATATGTGGTCAAATTTTGATATAGAATAGTGTAATAAAAGTAAGAGTGCTAGTTCAACAGGGATGGAGGGAGTAGTTTTTTTTCCTGATAAATCGTCTCTAGGAGGATGGTTTATAGGATTCCCATGCATTTTCTATGAAGCTCAATTTTGCACAATGTGCAATTACAACATTTGATCTGGGATAAACCCATTAAACTGATCCACTAGCTAAATATTACAATTCTAATTTAAGGCCTCAATGGCTAAACGAGAGATACACAAAGGCACTAGTCGATATTACAATACTAAACAAAGGCTTATGTCGCAATGAAGATGGCACACCAATGATAACTGGTTCACACTGTGTAGCCATCAAAACCAATCACAGTAAAATATCAAATGAAACGCACGCAAAATGTTCCATCTACACGATCAAAACAAAGCAAATAAGCCTCCCCGACTAAAGATCTGGTTTGTCTCCATTTAACCTGTCAAGACCATTTTCCTAAACTAGGATATTAAAATCAGTCATTTTAATTGCCAAAAATATTATCCATTGGTGTGTAGAAATCACTTATAGTGTATAGAATTATCTCTAACGAGACCCCAAAAGGCTCTAAAGACCAATTAAATAAATAAAAATATAATTGGCTTGAACATCCTAATGGATCAAAATCTACAAATCTAATTAAGATCTTCAGAAAAATAGCATCGCCAGAATTTTATTGTTTTAACAACTTTCACTTGATTTTCTCCTTATAGTTTCTTTGGATATTAAATCTGAAGCAAATTAAATTTTACCAAACACGGGCTGCCGGAAAAACATATTAACAGAGATAATTCCAAATGGACTAGTTTTGTAATAAAGTGTGTGGACGAACAGTAATCATGTTAATTTCTTATCCTCTCTGGTCTTCTATCATTGACTTTCAACAAAATACTATAGTGTTTTTTAAAAAGTAAATGAGTGGAAGATATTATATATAGTATAAAGAGTAAATTAAGTGGATGAAAATAACCTGAATTTTACCTTAAAAGAAGGTGTCGCTGTTAAAAGACCAAACAAAGAAGGAAAGGAAGTCAGTGTTAGTAGATCGGAAGGAGTAGTTTTATATATATTCTACAACTTGTGTAGAGAAAGACTGGTATTACATTGTCTTACCATACTATATGGTGACAATTCTAAAAATTACAAAAAGTATTACATGTCTACTTCCATCTTTAAACAATCGCATTTAAATCCTCCATCTCATTATAAGATTGGGTGAGATTTTCTCATCCAAGTCTTTGTAATTTATATATATGGCATTCTCTCTGTCCCAACCAAATGTTCATACTTTCTATTTTTTGTCCCAACCAAGAGTTCATATTTGACTATTTCCTTTTTCAAAGTCAAATTTATGGCTGAATTTCTCCACCTCATTTCAATCCTCCACTTTTCCTACCACATCACCATGCATAAATTCCCGTGCAATAAAGTAATAGTAACATTTGAATGGGACAGAGGTAATATATGATAAAAAGCTATTGAATTTGACAGATCATGACGAAATAGTTGGATGGTCTCTGTAAAATAGACTAGTAAATGGTTTGGTCACACTGATGATTCTAATGGTAAATGGTTTGGTTGCACTGAAGCTGGTAAAGGTCAAGTATAAGAGGGAGGAGATCATAAATTTCTATTATTTTTCTGTTCAATTTGAAAGAAAAATATTCATTTACCTTTTATTTCAAACCGTCAAATCGCCACCACTTTTTCATCTCATAATTAAATCTAATCTACAACTTTAAAGGAGAAATCCTATCACAAACTTCGGTGATAGCCCTCTAGCAAAGTCTTCACTAGGGCAGAGTTACGGCAGGTGCAGATTTGTGACCTTGATGTAGAATGTTATATCTGTTTAAGTTGGATTGTTTAAGTGGGTTACAAGTTTGATAAGGATTTCATGTAATTTCAGTAGGTCGTACAACTCCTCGAAAAAGGAGAATCATCTCCTCTTTGCCGCTACTCTATTCGAATAAAATTTGAACCGGTCCACGCTAGTTTCAGACTTGGATAAACTGGCGGATCGAGTCTGGTTGATTACTTTGGGTGAGTTGGTTCAAAGTGGGTCAAACATCAGAATAACAAAAGAGATGTGTACCAATATAATCCTATATAGTTGCGAAAGTGTCATTCTTCTTTGGCACCTATATCAGAGGTATTTCACCAAAAGGGATTGAGGTTTTAGATCCTTGGGAAATCCCTTTTCTTAATACCCTTATTCCCCTTTCATCTAGAGCAGCAGTGGCGGGGAAGGAAAAACGAGCAGTTTGACCCTCAATTGTTTGAAAGTTAAAAAATAACCCTAACTATTTAATGAAAGTGTCAATATAACCCCCAGGTAACACTTTCGGTATTGACCTTGACATTCTAGCCGTTGACCATACTTGAAATGACAAAAATGCCTCTCGGGCAAAAAGCTGAATGTGTGTGGACAATTATACCATTATCCACCGTCGCTGCTTTGCCACCACCACCGCTTCTCTGACACCTCCACCTCTATTCCATCACCGTTTTTGTCGCGCTGCTCCATTTGAGGATGAAAACCCTCCGTCACCACCCACCCTAGCCCAAACCCTAATGTCGTTACTTTTTTTAGGGGTAAAAAAGTCATTCCATATAATCTCATCCAAAATATCCTGGAATGGTTAGTTTTGCACTTTCTCTAATTATTTAGGGGGAATAATAGTCATTTCTCCCTTTATTAGCATTTGTATTTTTCCAGAGGGGTAAAAAAAGTCATTCCATATAATTCCGGCCAAAATATCCTGAAATTGTTAGTTTTGCACTTTCTCTAATTAACTAGGGTCATATTGACACTTTGAAACAATGGATGGTTATATTGCGACTTATGTATTTTTTTAATGGGAGGGAATTTTATTAGGATCCTTAGTTCTGTAGCAATGAGATTTGAGGATTTTACAAGAGCTACACTTATTATGTAGAATTATGAGAGCACCTTTTCTCACAACAAAATGCTACACCAATTTATTTTTGGTGTAGTTTCTCATATAACTCCACAAGGTTCAGACTTGCAATTTATAATTTTTAGTCCATTTGTAAAACGATTTTATCCCGACCCATTGTAATAGGATCAGATCATTGTAAAAGGATTTTCCTTTTCAAACATTAATATAAAGGATTTGCTTCCCTACGAACCGCGTTATTCAATGGTTCTAAATTTTCTATGAAAAAAAGTTGGAAAATTAAAAGCAGCACTTAATATATTTTCTTTTCAACCTATTCCTTGGCATCTCTTGTCTCCTGGTCATGAGTATTTTTATCCGATTTGTTGCTGCTGATGAGTGTTCGTGTGAATTTATAGCAGATTTCTTTTCATTTAGATTAGACTTATTTGATTCTGCGGATGCAATTTAATTTCAAATGTAGCACGAATGAGGGTATATGATTTGTTTGGGGTGATATGAATATATGTATATGTGCTAAGTTTGAAATGAATTTGTTCTTTTGGACAGAATTCTGGGATTTTTTTGGTTTGAAGGTAGATTTTCATTTGGGTTCTAATTTAGGTTGGATGATTGATTTGTTTACATTGATGTTGGTCGGGACCCTCCCTGAATTTGTGGGTTGTTGGACTTGTTTTGAGTCTTGCTCTATGTTGATCATAATTCGGTGACTAGTGGCAGGAGAGAAAAGATAGAAAAATATATTAATTATACCCTTAAAATGGATGAAAACCACATTTAGCAAAAAAGTTATAGCGGATGATGTCTTTTGAATGAGAATTGAAAGAATGGTGATATGTTTTAGAGATATTTTTTCCATTGATTCACGTATTTTTTGGATTCGTTGATTCACGTATTTTTTGGATTAATTCCATTGATTCACGTATTTTTTGGATTTGTTGGATAGAAGGATTGACATGCTGGTCAGATAGGTGACCGTGAGGCAGTGGATTAAAGACGGTGGTGGTAGAGGGAATGATGATGTAGTGATGAGAGAGAAGATTCGTAAAATATGGGTAATGATACTTTTGTTAATTTTTTAAAGAATTCATTTAAATTTGAACTGCAAAGGGAAAATGTCAAATTGTAATGTGTCTTTTCTAGCATTTCATTGATTGTATTTTGTTTTTGGGCTGTCTTTGTGGTGGTTTGATGATGCTTAATAATTTTAGTGGTACCGTTTGGGCGGTGGCATGGTGTAGTGATGAGACGGTATTTGTACGCTTTCTTAGCACAATTAACACCCACTTTTACCCTATTTTATTGGTAGATAGCTAGATTATTATGTGTTTACCCAAATAGGGGGCTAGAATCACCTTGTGTGGTTTTCTCCCTTAATTTCTCTATTTTGTAAGCATTTAGAGCTAGTGTGTTTTACCTCTATGATTTGGTCGATTTCTACTTGTTTTGTGAGCTTTCTTAGAGACCATTATGGAGAAGTACATTTCTAAGGATGGTAGAAGATTGACTAAGGTCATTCACGAAAATGGTAAAAGAAGGTAGACTATTGACAAAGTGATAGAAGATAGAATAAAGAAGGAAGTCAAAGTAGCGAATGCCGAATGATCCGATAGTTGGAACCGAGTTCTAGGAAAGATCTGAGACGTATTGGCATCCAAGAACAACATCATTGGATTTGCCTTCGTGAGCACCATAAAATTGACTACAAGTACTTCCAAACAGATCAAATGTTCACCTGTTGCGACAGAAACAAGTTGAGGCCAAAACTAAAGAACGATCCATGCAAAAAATGCACGTCCATTCCCCGTGAGCCATAAAATCGCACAGTTATCTGACACGGACCGTGCAAATCTGCACAGCATGTACCCTACATTAATTAACCTCGCATTTAATTGGTTTTGATTATTTTCCCTCTTTTTTTCTCTCTCTTCCACCTATAAAAGCCTCATTCTTCTTTCTTATCCCCTTGAGCCCTACTTTTGGGTCTCCAGGCTTATTTCTTCTTCATCCTTTTTTAGTTTTTACATGTTTTCCATGGATTGTTGTAGATTTGTTATGTGTTTTCATGATTTAGCCTAGATCTATGCTTGGGGATTTTGTAAACATATTTAGCTATGCTTTGTAAGATTTCAAGATTCTTGTCCTTTTCATTGGTTATAAATATCATGCTTAATTTGTGCTTATGCTTCTTGATATGATTTTGTGATGAATGTGATTAGGATGTACACCTAGTTAGAATTTTTTGCATGAATTAGTGTTAGGCTGGGGAAATGACTCGGGGAGTGTTACATTTCTACCAATATTGGAGGTTCTGATGATCCATGCTACTACCGGATTTAATTTCCTTCATTAAAGGTACAAGTTTATTAACTCCTGTAGTGAGGGCTAGAGTTATTTCCTGTAAGCACTCCTCTATGCTATATGTGGAGGAGGTGAAATGTTAAGGAGGAGGCAAAACCGACATAGTGTGACAGACCGACGGAGTTCCCCGGGAATTAACATCTCCTCATCGAGTGATATAGCAAACAGACAGAATTAAATGTCTTATATTTGAATAGAAATCGAGGACCAAATCCTAATACTAAACTTATAATGCAGTTGCCCCCAAGTTGTCTTAGTATCATACATTGTTGTTTAAATTTGCATTTTAGTTAGCTGTTAGCTTAACTCTTTCCTAACAAAATCCCCCATTTTATCTGCTCACGACAGGCACTTGGTGATACTTGTGTGTGAACTTGCAAAATTATTCTTTAAACCCCTAGATCTCTGTGGACGATGACCTAACTTGCTGCTATCTACTATTTAGTAGTTAGAAGTGAGTAAGGGAGCAACATATAAATATCATCTTTGATTGCGACTTTGCGGGTTTCTAATGGCGCTTCCAGGGTCCTTTCATGCAGTTTCTCCCTCTTTTATTTACAATTCAGCCCTTAAATTCCATTGCCTTTCTCCAAATCGACCCGGTTAAATATTTTTAACAATTTGACCCCAAAGTTCAAATCTCCTACTTTTATTTGTTTAATTTATAAATATATTTATAAAATTTACCTCTAATTTTATGGTAAGACGGGCTTGAGACTTGCTCTCAATATATATATTTTTCTTAGCATCAAAGAGAGAAAAGATAAAGAAAAACACCCACTTGCTCTTGGTGCAGGTCATATTCACTGTAACCACAGTAACCACTTGATTACTGTTCTGTTCCTAATGGAATTACTTTAAATGAATGCTAATGAGTAAGGGAAATTGGAGCTAAGAAAATAGATCTTGTCTTTTTGATAAGCAATTTCGTAAACGTTTGGTCATTTCTCTCCTTTTTCTTTCTTTGGGAACAGAGAACATTTTATGAATCTAGTAGACCAATCTAAACCGATTATGACATTTAGATACCTTCTGAAATTATGTGTGAACAACTAACATTTCTTTTTTGATTGGATAGAGTTTTCATCTTGCAAGACACGTAAAATGGCACTAAAGAATCGACCAAACGTTGGACTTAAATTTCAGGATTAAAGCAGTCATATTCACGCAGTCATATTCACGCAGTCATCTTATATATATAAAATTATTAAAGCAGTCATATTCACGCGGTAGTAGTTGATAATCTTTAAGATAATAATTTCAGATATATATATATACCCTAAAATGAAAATTTATGATTTTTTACCCTAATCCTTCCATCCTATTTCAAATTTTTAATCAAACATTTTTCAAGTCAACTGTTAATTATAAAATGATCCCGTCTAATGATTAAGTGGTATAAAACAAGACTATATGAGCAGAAAGATGATTGATTGAACCAGAAGCAGTCAAGGAGAGTCATGGAAAAAAAACAGGCAAATTAATAGCGCACAAATAAATAGATCCACTTTATTTATCACAATGTAAAATATTTTTGTTGGCTAGTTGCATATCAAGGGAGGAAACTTTACACAAAATGTTATTACTATTAATTGATGATTCAGCTATTTCATATGGGTCAGTTATAAAAAGCATACAATAGAAAGGACCGGCGAATTAAATATACTCCCTAGCTACGTCCCACGTTATATTTCTTAACTTAACTTTTGAGGGTTTAACTGTATCAATGTTTAAATATTAATATCTTTATTTATATTTGTAGAAATTTTAAAAATAATAATAATTCAAAAATATCTATTACAATAAATTCAAAAACATATAAGATAATAATTTTATATATACAATAATAGAATTTAATGATCGAAATTAAATAAGTTTGACTTATAAAAGTTAAATTAAACAATATGAAGCGGGTCAGAGGGCATGATGGAGTATAATTAAAGAATGCGGCATTTGAAAAGAAAAGAAAAAAAGAAAAGAAAACTGGGACTCTCAAAAGAAGAACTGCTTGACTTAGGGAGTTGAACTCTTGCCACCCGTTCTTAATATCCAAACGATTATCTTTGCAGGTCCAAAAAATACTCACAACGCAATTTCAGTCACTGTTTCGGCAGATAATGAAGCAAGGTAGATCTAAATATCTTTAAAGTAGCACTATTTTATTTTAAAAACTATTCCTGTATTTTTATTTAAAATTATTTTCTTGAGCCTTTATCAATATATATAAGGTGATCACAAAACCAGATGAATGTTAAAAAACAAAAAGTAGTGTTGTAATATGTGATTTAAATATTAATTGCTTAATATGTGATTTAAACCGAGACAAATGTCCGGTGGACTGAGGTCGAAACTGCCGGACTTAATCACGGTATATAAGTGGATCACTTTACTCTATGCAACACCTTCCATTCAGTCACCAAGGCAATCAGGGCATTGTGTTCGACTGATCATCGTTGACTCGGGTTCTCCCCCTAATAAATGATGGTTTTTAAGTCTCTATACACCAGATTGGTGTTGAGCAAACTCGGATACACCATGTTGAGGGGAGCTCAAGTGGGAAGCTCATCCCCACTCACTCGCGGTGAGCCAGTTATGTGAGAATTCATCCCACATTGAAAATATACAAGCAGTAGTACTAATTTATCAGGTAACAGTAGATGGACTAAAAACAAATTATAACTCATTTCTAGATATCTCAATGAGAATGAGCTGATTCTTTTTTCAAAGAAACAAACGCTTGTAGGCAGGGGAAGAAAAAACGATGTTCTTTAAAAATAATATAGGACGAAGGACAGAAAATTTTATATGTTAGCAAATATTATATGTTATGTTGGACAAATCAGATTCTGTCACGTGTTCTATAATTTCTATATTTAATAGAGTACGGAGTTTTTAATTAAGTAAGAAATGATTTGTGAAGCACGAAGTAGAATCTGATTCACCCAACACCTTAACATACAATCCTTGCTACTCCCTTTGTCTCAGTTCAAGCTGCACACTTTTTGGTTAACTTTCTCAAGACACATTTGACCATAAATTTTAACCAGTATATAGATACAAATATCATT
>JAULKK010000001.1:11130394-11142899 GCA_032355705.1 Rubia peregrina | reverse complement strand
CCAGAGCAAAACGGTCGAGCTGAGCGCAAACACTGACATGTTGCAGAAATGGGTCTTACGTTACTCTTTCACTCGCATCTTCCGCAATCAAAGTGGGATGATTCCTTTGCAACTGCTGTGTATACTATCAACTGATTACCTACTCTAGTCCTGCAGGGTGCATCTCCTTACAAACTTCACTATAGGCGGGATCCGATCTACTCCAACTTTCATTCCTTTGGATGTAGAGTATTTCCTTATGGTCGGCCTATGGCGGATCATAAGCTATCTTCCAGGAGCATTCCATATGTTTTTATCGGATACAGCTGTCACTATAAAGGTTTTCGATGTCTTGACCCTAGTTACTGGAAAAGTTTGTCACTCGGAATGCTCGGTTTGACGAGGGTTGCTATCCTTTTGCCTCAGCTTCACCTTCGGTTACTGGAGCTCCCATGGCGGCTCTATATGTTTCTGCCTTCTTGGATGCTGATGGTAGTTCATTCTCTTTGAAGCCCGATCTGCAAGTTTTTGCCCCTTGTTCTATCTGCTCCACGGACGATGACACTTTGATCCCTGCTCGGCATGTTCAGCCCGCTCCGCCAGTCCCACCACGAGTTCCATCAGTCGAGTCCTCTCCGGCTCCGTCTGCTGCCCCTTCCCCTGTCTTGTCTACAGTTTCTTCTCCTTCGTCGTCGCCTCCTCGGCCTCGTGCTCATCGGATGTCCACCAGGTCCACGACATGGGTTATTCAGCGTCAGGATTACTCGGATATTGTTGCTCATGGCCTCCTTGCTTCCTCACTTGCTCAGTCCGAACCTACTGACTATTGTGCAGCTCTTAAGGATCCTTCTTGGGTTGCCGTTATGGATGATGAAATTGCGGCTCTCAAAGGTCAGCATACTTGGGATCTTGTTCCCCGGCCATTGGGTGTTAATATTGTTGTTTCTAAGTGGGTCCATCGGCTGAAGTATCGATCGGATGGTTCTGTGTATCACCATAAAGCCCGGCTAGTTGCACAGGGGTTTTCTCAGATACCCGGATTCGATTTTGATCACACTTTCAGCCTTGTGGTTAAGGCCTCCACGGTCCGGATAGTTCTTGCTATTGCCACGATGCGCTCTTGGCCCCTTCATCAGCTTGACGTCAAGAATGTCTTCCTCAATGACATTCTTGATGCTCCTGTCTACATGGCTCAGCTGGTTGGTTACAAGGACTCTCTTCATCCGGACTTTGTTTGTCACTTGTGAAATGTCATTTATAGTCTACACCAAGCACCTCGGGCCTAGTTTCAGAGATTTAGTACGCATCTATCTCAGCTTGGGTTTCAGTGCAGCTTTGCAGATACTTCTCTGTTTGTACTTGCTCGTGGATCATCATTGTTGTATCTTATGGTTTATGTTGATGACATCATCCTTATCTAAAATGACTCAACACTTATTCAGAAGTTCATTGATGGGATGCATCGGGAGTTTTCTATTAAGGGTCTAGGGGCCCTTCATTATTTTCTTGGTTTGGAGATATCACCCACCTCATCCGGTTTGTTTCTAGGGCAGACGAAGTATGTTAGGGATATTCTCGCTCGAGCTGAGATGTCTGAGGCTGCTCCGGTGACTACTCCTTTTTATTCCCGGCTCTCAGTGGCACAGCTCTTCTACTCCACCCTTTCGGGATCCGACCTTGTACCGTTCTTTGGTGGGCGCCTTAGAGTAGCTCACCATCACTCGTCCTGATCTGTCCTTCGCGGTTAATACCTTTAGTCAGTTTTTTCAGGATCCACGTGATGACCATTTTGCAGCTGTTACTCGGATTCTTCGTTATGTTCAAGGAACCCTCCATTTTGGTCTTAATTTCCGCCCGTCCAGTACTCCGGAAATTTTGGGTTACTTCGATGCTGGCTGGGTCCGATGCTTAGAGACTCGTCGATCCACGTATGTCTATGTTGTGTTTCTTGGTGGCAACTTGATTTCTTGGAGCGCCAAGAAACAGCCCACGGTCTCTCGATCCAGCATTGAGTCTGAGTATTGAGCTCTCGCCAACACCGCTGCTGAGGTTGTCAGGTTGGCTCACCTTCTTCGTGATCTTCGCGTTCCACTTTCTGGCTCTCCACTGTTGTTATGTGACAATAGTAGTGCTATTTTCCTGGCACAAAATCCTGTTGCTCACAAGAGAGCGAAACACATCTACATTGATTACCATTTTGTTCGAGAGTTGGTCACTTCTAGGAAGCTGCGTGTTGCTCACGTCTCCACTGCTCTTCAAATTGCTAATATTTACACCAAGGGCCTTTCTTGCCCCTTGTTTGAGTTCTTCAGATCCAAGTTTTAGGTTGCAGAGCAACTGACGCTTCGCTTGAGGGAGGGTGTTAGAGTAAATTACGTTTCTGATTAGATTTGATTAGGATCGTGATTGATGCTAGTGATTAATTCTAAATAGACATGCTGACTAGGCTGATTTCATCCATTGTACTCTCTATTTATTCCTGTCACGAATACAGAGTTCATTACGGGAAAACACATTGTTTACACGCACTTTATTGATAAGGTTGAGTTTTGGATTGTGTGTTTGTTAAGCTATGGTAATGGTGTTGATTAATACTATTTTTTGTATAATTGTTTTGCAGGATTTGAGGGTGAAAAGTTGAGGTAAGCCCGAAATTGTCTGATTGAAACTTATGTTACATCGTCGTTACATTGTCTAAGACTGCATTTCACACAATCTGAGTGCGGTGGTGAATTCGCACATGTCGAGAATCCAAGACTGGAATTTTTATGCAAATTTTCCATATCCTTGTAGACTTCTAAGTTCTTTTATTTCTTAACACTCTTTGAATCAGAAGATTCTATCTCGCGAGATTTCCGAAATAGTTCATGCACTCTATTTCGTTGTAGGGAAGTTAGGAGTTTTGTTTTCTGTTCTCAGGTGCAAGACTTCTGTGGTTAAGCTTTATTACTGTCTCTTTCCAACCATTTTCTCTGAAGAATTTGTCCTGCTGTGAAAATAATCCATGTAACTGGGGATGGTTGTTTCTTTTTTTCTTAGGAGACTTGCTGACAAAGTTGCAGAAGCTGGATTTCTAGTTGTGGTTCCTGACTTTTTTAGAGGGGATCCTATTGATAGCGGGAAGCACTCTGATCGTGCTGAATGGTTAAACACTCATACTCCGGTATGTAGTTATTCTTTTTTTGTGAATGAACTACGGCACAAATTTTTCTGAAACATGGATTGATAGACTAGTTACCAGTGTTAGCTATTTCTTGTGAGAACAGAACAGATGAATGATTGTAGAATCTTATTCAATTTGGTTAAGTTTTTGTTTCTTCTCTTGTAGGCGAAAGGATGTGAGGATGCTAAGGCAGTAGTTGCTGCTCTGAAAAGCAAAGGCGTTTCTGCCATTGGGGCTGCTGGATTTTGCTGGGGCGGTAAGACATCTCTATACATTACTTATGGGATGAAGGGTTGTTTGTTAATGTTGTTGTGTTCGTATAAACAATCTTGCTTTGGTATCAGGATCAACTGTTCCGAAACTTGCAAAATTTGACTGCATTAAGGCTGGAGTTGCGATTCATCCAGGTCCACTATTTGCGGAAGATATTCAAGGTCTAGTTCAGTCATAAACAAAGCCTTACTTCTTCAATGTCAATTTTCATTGTCATTTTTCATCGAAAGATGTTTATGATTGCAGAAATAAAGGTGCCAACAGCCTTACTAGGAGCTGAGACTGACCATCTGTGCTCGGCCGAGCATTTGACTAATCTAAGCACTATTCTATCTGCAAAACCCGAGGTCAGAAACTGAACATATCTGCGTCAAATAGCTGATCATCTCAGCTCAGAAATGCAAGGTTTTGACGGTTTCAGAGCATAATGTGTGTTATTTTTGGTGAATAGGTTGATAACTTCTTGAAGATATACCCGGGAGTTAAGCAGGGATGGGCACTGATGTACAAAGATGACGATGAATTTGCCGTGAAGATGGCAGAAGAAGCTCATTCAGACATGTTGAACTGGCTCACCAAGTACGTGAAATAAGGAATAGCAACGTGGTCTGGACAAGGACTGGGAGTACATGTTCTTGCTATAATAGGGCAATGAAAAAGCGAGTATTAATCAACTTTCAAAATCAATAACTCGGGTTCTCCATCAAAAAATAAAGAAATCGGGTTCAGGTTCTTGGTTTGACATATTTGTGGGGAGAAATTGGTTCAGTCCTTTTCATTCTGTGAGTGATAAATATACTCCCTTTGATGCAGACTAATCTGCATAGAATTTTTTCACGGTTTTCAAAAAACATGTTTGACTGTTAATATGTTTGATTATTTATAATAATAAAAAATAAAAAATTAATATTTAGAAATTACTTATTATGGCGAATCCAACAATATTACATATAATAATATTATTGTTTATATATCTATTCAAATACGTGGTTAAAGTTTGATAGTATTGACTGTCAAATAGTAAAAGTGCAGCTTAGTTTAGGATAGATGGAGAACTTAATTTCTAAAATCATCAGTCAAAAGTTTCTCTCTAAATATTTTACTCTGGCTAGAAGCCCTCTTCTACTTTTCCAAACCATAATCCTCGAGGAAGCTGCTGCCACTATCGGTCGGTCGGCAGCCTCCCCACCCTCCTTTTATTTTCATTTCATTTTATTACCCCTAGTTGTCTTAACATGTAGATCGAGAGGGGATGGCCAGGAACTACCTACTTCTCTGTTGCCATCACCAAAGCTCTCTGACGAGCAAAACGAAGAATTCGATGAACCCCACACAAGATGCAGAAGCGGCACTTGCGACGAACTAGAAACTATTAATGCAGTTCACCGAAAAACTAGAAATGACCAACGGAGTTCGCAGGTGAACGAGCCGAGTCGACCAAGCAAATCCGATCGGGCACCAGATTCGAGCAGCGGACGGTCGAGGCTAGCTCCACCCGACCCTGGGGATAGAGACGGGGACCTGGTAGTATCCGACGGACGATCGGAACTTGGCCTTCCTCCGCGAGAACCAACTTGAGATTGCCACTCATGCGGGCACATAAGGCAGAAATCCAGCGGGGACATAAGATATGAGCGGTCATCTCTGGCCGACGGAGAGCCAAGAGAATGGTCTTGGGCGGTCATCTCTGACGAGGCCATCCTGGCTAACAACTAGTGAACATCCGGTCGGCTCACGTCCGGCAAGCAGGAGTCGACCAATGAACCATCTCCGGCGAGGCCACAGGCGGTCCATCAAAGTTAACAGCTTCCCGGCCTGGTCAATGGTCGCCCTTCATATCATTGTCAATGAAGGTGAAAGCCGGTCAAAGGCAGTAAATCGATCATGGGCGTCGTAACGCGGTGAACGGTTCATTCCCGATTTCGGCCCCGTCAAAAATTCAAGCATAAAGGACATCCAGCGTAATTTCTTCTCTAGTTCATCCTTATAATCTATTCCCATCCAATGTTTTGTCTAGTCACTCAATAAATATTCATCGTGGTTGGTTGTAGCCATAACAGCCTCGTGATGATTGCGATAGAGAGTCAAATTGCGGGCAACAGTCGAAATAGGTTATCCTGTGGTGGAGGGTATATGGTATGGTCTACTGAAAAACAGAAAAATTGGTCTTTCTATAGTGATATATATTCGTCGAAAAGAGTTTCTAGCGAACAACAGAGTTCCCACTACCTTTGTACCACATCTGCGGTGAATTTGGAGATCAATACTCTTAGGGCGATAATTACTTATGGGTTAGAGTAGATATGCGTCGTAGCATAACTTCCCTAAATGACAGCGGGGTTTAGGTTAATTCAATTTTAGTTTTTTTTTGTCTTTATTTCTAGGTGTGCTGTTGATACTCTCGCGACTCCGACGAGATTTAGATTCTCCCTCGTCCGCTCTTTGGAGAAATCCAGCATGACATATCCTTTGTTAAGCAGGTGTGACATATGTGGTTGTTTCCATGCCTTTTGTGCCTTTGTTGCATCTTCATAGAAGTTTTAGTGGGAAATTTGTTAATCCCACATCCTTGATGGACGCTCTTTGGTATCATAGTATCACTCGTTCAAATTTGACTTTTGAAGTTTATTGTTTAAGTTAGTTCCTACAATGTCCTCGTATGATAACTTCATTGTAGTAACTCACATTCTCTATTATGTTCGTGGTACTCCTCACTATGGTCTTACTTTCCTCTCTGCCTGCTCCTCCAGGGTGTCAAGTTACTATGATGCTAATTGAGCCCGCTTTCTCGAGACTCATCGCTCAACTTATGGTTATTCTGTGTTTCTTAGTCGTAATATTGTCTCTTGGTGTGTCAAAAGGCAGCGAAAGTCAAAGTATCGTGTCTTGGACAACATTGCCGCTAAGGTTGTTTGGGTGTCTAATTCGCTCTGAGATCTTCACTTTCCTTTTTTTTTCTTGCATCTACTGCTTTATGACAACATGTTTTTCTAGCTCAGGATCTTGTTTCTCACAAGTAGACAAAACATATTGGCATCAACGTGTTAGTCATGTATCTACTTCTCTTTAGATTGTTAATATCTTCACTAAACGGACTTCTCATCTCCTGTATGAGTTTTTCAATCCAAGTTTTGGGTTTCGGTTCATCTGAATCTTTACCTTGTGGGGGGATTTTTACCTTGATCTTCACCTCTTCAAGAATCAAAACTCCTCATCTACTCATAGAATAAGACACAATCAACAATCAAAAGAACAAACACACAAATTTTACATGGAAACCCAAATAAAAAAAACCACGGGAATCATACGATTCCAATCGATTAGAAAATAGAAAGATTTTTATAATGTAAATATGTTGTATCTCTCAACACACAATGTCTCTTAACACTCAATTCTATTATCTCTAATAAACCACAAACCTTTTGTCACTCACACGATGACTATGGCAAAAATATGATATATTTATACTAAAACCCTACCATAATCTTATATTTAATTTTATCATACTTAACTTCCCTAGCCCATTTAGAATAAGGGAATCTAACTCAATTCTAATTATATTTGGACTTTGAGGAGTATTCCCAAAACGCTTAAGGGAGGAGGGTGTATGTGCGTGTGTTAGAATAGAAGAGATAGATTAAGGAGCAAGTTAGGGTACAAACTACTTCCTTTACCCTCATGTCTACTTTATATTTGATCAATAATACACAATCGTAATCTATCAAGGGTCAACTGTGATAAGTTAAATGGTGCAGCTTAGGAGAATCAGAATTCATCTGAACTCGATGTGTTCTTTTTATATTAATCTCATTAGGGGGTTAATTACAAGTCCAAGAACCAAAGTGTAAACTTCCCTGGCGCATCTGAAAGCTGAGAACGAGCAGCCGCATTGCTGAAACGAGTTAAGAGCATCTAAAGGTCCGCCAATAATGAGAATGTTCACCGCCACTAGGAGGGGCAGCCAGAGATCTAAGAGTCATGCGGTGGAAGACATGAATTGCTGGAGACCGCAAAATGACGCTGCAGATCTGAGAGAGGTGCCAGACTGATGGAAAATTTGTTGAAGACGAAGCCAATCCAAAAGTTTGAAGTTGAGAAGAAAAAAAATGCCAGGAGAAGAACTTATCAAAATGCTGGAAAGGATTGGAAAATTTTCAATTACAAGGGAGGTCCGGTTGGAAAGTGGAAACTGGAGAGACGAACGCCGCAATTTTGCCCCAAGATAGGCTCGGCGGAGGGAAAGGAATACGATGTCCGAAAAAAATGGAAGAAGGAGAAGTGATTAGGGCTCAAGATTACAGAGGCTCTAATATCATGTAAAGTAGAAATTTGAAGAGAAATGGACAGATTTGGTGCTATAGTAGAAATTTTAGATGCGCAGATGGGATTGCGCATTTACAAAATGCGCACCAAGGATTTTTGTTTTTTTAAAACCGGGGCCATGCACATAGCGCATTTCCATAATGCGCTCTGTTTGTTATCCCTTTTTGACTGGTCTTGCCTTCCATTGTCCTTCATTTCTGGACAAAACAGTATTTTTCCCTGCCTTTCTCTAGTTTCCATTGTTCTTCTTCGCCTTTCTCTCACTTCTTCTCCCGAGTCTTTTTTTCCCCTGCCTTTCTCTGACTTCTTCTCCCGCTTGCTTCTTCTTCCCGTGTTGCCCTTCTTCCAGATCCGACGTGTTGGTCTTCTATCTCCGTTGTCGTGCTGCTCTTCTTCCCGATCTGGTGAGTTCTTCCCAAGGTACGTTCATTTCTTGCTTTTGGGTTTTGGAGAATTGTGGATATTGTGGATTTTGTGGAGTTTTTTTTATTTTGTGCCTGAAAAGGAGGTGAGTTTCTGTCGAGTGAGGATGACGGCTCGATTCCCTGCCATTCTGCCACCTAGATCCAGCCGCGCGTGAGCCTCACGCGCCGCCGCAGCGAGTCGCGAGTGAGCTTCACGCGTCACCGCAGCGAGACGACCGTGAGCTGCATGCGCCTTCACAGATTGATGCTTTCGGCCGTAGAATGCTTTTGAACTGTTGGGGTATTCTATTTGGTCTATCTTGTACCCTACGAAGAACGAAATGAGTTGAGTAGAAAATTGTGAAATTCTTGTAATGTACTGTAGGGGACCGTGTTCTTGAATGCAAAAATTTTGGGAAATGTATAGTTTGATCGGAATAAATAATTGCCGAGAAATTCCTGAAATCCAAAACTGTATGTTGGAAAATTATAGATTTTGTTATGTGGATGATATTTGACTTTTTAAGGAAAATTTTTATCTGTTTTTTGAAGTTCATATCATCCGGGATGGAGGCCCGTGTATTTTGAATCGATGTTGACGGTTTGAAAGTTGTTATGGAAGCTACTGATTTGGTGGTGTTGAATGTTAATATTTGTGTGAAATGTACTGCAATTGTAAATTAAGTGTGGATATCATTTTCATGTGTACTTACATATTAATTTGTACTTGTGTAGGGAAATTCGGGTGCGCGTAGTAGTTGAATTTTGCACTGTGCTCATGAGGTATACCTCTACTTTGTTAGAGGTATGTTTTACTTTAAGGACACCCGATGTAGACATTACATGTGTAGTTGTTGTAGTGTGAAACATGTTATCTTGTAATGCATCGAATCGGTTTTAGAGTGTGAATAATCTCTTTTACTATGATATTCCAAGTGCGGAATTTATGAAGGGTTATCTCCGCCGTTGAATGGTAATCTTCCTTTGTGAAAGTAATTGATTGTGGTATACTATGATTTTGCAGTTGGACGATGAATTTTTTGTTGTATTTGTTCAGAGGGGGTGTGATTAGGTATGATGTTAACGTGGGTGTCTACTATGATCCTCCCGTAGCCAAGAAACATGTGACTGTAAAGTAGAGGTTAAACCACCCTCAATTAGTTGATTTAATAGTGAGACGGCTTGGCATTAAATGTGAAGGGTTTCTTGGGAGAATCTTCTACTATTTTTCTGAGAAGATTGATTCTTCTATGTATTATCGATGTTTTGAAGTGGAAGATGATGAGTCGACGAAGACCTTCTTCGATACTGTTGATGGAATGTCCATGTCGTCAACAGATCTTGATATTAAGCTGGAGAGGATTGAGACCAATTATGAACTTCATGGTGATGTGAGCCAGGGCACGTTCATGTCATTGTTGAGCAATGTTCCGAATTATACATCAGGAATATGCCCTCCCTTCCTAAGGCCTGATTATTACCATGGTTTTGGAGAATATCATATGGGTGCGTCGAGTCCACCTCCAGGGTATGTCCAGCCAGGTTGCTTTCATCCATCCACGGTTGTTTGGGGTGAAATTGGCGAGCATGAGTCCGGTGGTGGCAGTGGTGATGTTGTTGCAGGCCGTAGCAATGTGGAGAGAGATGATGATGAGGTTGGGAATTTTGAGGAGTTTGAGGCAGACAGTGAAGATAGTCATTCCGTATCAACATATTCGAATCCAGTGGATGATGATCGATCGCTGGTGTACCTGAACAATGTCCCCACTACATTCCATCAAGTGTGGAGTCCTAATACCGGGGCATTCTTTAGGGATTATGGAGGTCCTTAAAAAACCGTGTATGACCCGATCGATTGTGGCAAAATACTTCCAAATAATGTTCCAGTGATGGAGGAAGTTGATTTGGGAATGAGATTTTGGACTAAGCCAGAATTGGTGGAAGTAATATCTAGGTGGAGTTTGAAGATGAACAATGAACACCGGGTTGTAGAGAGAAATTCGCGTACATGGTACGTGAATTGTAGGGAAGTTGTGGATGGAAAGGGCACGTGTTCGTGGATTGTAAGAGCCAGCATGAAGTTCTCTCACGGGATGTGGGAGATCACCATGTGGGCAAGCAGTCATTCTTGTATTGGTGCTAGACGATCGGATGGTAACACTAATGTTACATCGTTGATGATAGCTCACTCTATTTTTTATCAGGTTGAGGCCAACCCCGCCTTCAGGCTCAAAGATGTTATAGAGAATACGCAGAAGGAGTTCAATATTGCCATTTCCTACAAGAAGGTGTGGTACGGCCGGCAGAAGGCTATTGACTTGCAAAAGCTTTCGGAACCTGGGAGGAATCCTTTGAGAGACTACCTATATTTATGGAGGAGTTGGTCAGAGCTAATCCTACAACTGTTGTTGATTGGGAAAATGTACATGATAGAGTACATGGTCACGGGTTTAGGAAGTTCAAGTTCGTGTTTTGGGCATTTGGTCAGGCTGTCGAAGCCTTTCGCCAATGTAAGCATGTGATCAGTGTGGATGGTCCTTTTCTGAAAGGTGCGTATATGTCGACGATGCTAGTTGTGCACGATGCAAATGATTTCGTATTGCCCATTGCATATGCGATAATGGTTGTTGAGACTAATGAGAGATGGTAATGGTTCATGTTCAAGCTGCTATAACATGTATTAGGTAATGATTCCAGGTCCATATGGGTTATATCTGACTGTCGTAAGGGGATCCAGAATGCAATGGTAAACATGGATGGATGGAGCCTAAAGGGTACCACCGGTTCTGTCTGAGGCATTTCCAGTCTAAGAAGCACTGTAGTTCAAACAAGGTCCTTCGATAGCAGCGTTGGTGAACGATATGGAAGATTTTCAGGCTGCCTTATTCCCATGCCATGGCTGTTTGCAGGCAAAGGCGTGACGATCCCATGAACCTTTGTGACGAGGCATATCACACGAAAATGTTCGTATCACAGTACAGTGTTGGTTTCATTCCTATTAGAGATCCTTCATTTTGGGAACCTACAGACTGGAGGTTGGTCCCTGATGTTGAGAAGTTTTGTAGCAGAAGACGTGGCCAATTTGCGGAGAGGAGGATCAGAAATCAGATGGACGAGAGACTCCCTGGTGGTCGTGGAGGTGCACGGGGGCCGTCGTCCTGCATAGTGTACCCTTCGTATCCACAATCTTTTGCTAATTAAGCATAACTAATGATCTTCAATCTCTCTAGCACAAGTGGAGAGCCGGTATGATTGTTCGCGATCACCGATGCTTGTGCTCAAATTGTATCGTGACCAGCTGACAGTTCTCCGCAAAAACCAGGTATACGATTGTTTGGTACCCATTGTAACAGTGGATTCAAAATATCATGATTTTCATCTTATGTAAAACATGTTCTCTTTTTCTGGAAGTTCATTTGCCATCCATACCCAGAACATCTTCTGAGTCATCTGCCGCTATATTGTACAGCCGGTAGGAACAACTAGCTGTTGATTGTCGACCTCATTTGCTGGCACATAGTCGAGGGACATTATGTTCAATTGGTGTCGATGGAGGAACAAAAACTGTGGCATTCTAGAGGCCTTCAGGGGAAGTCAAATATGGATTGGCGAAGTGAAATAAACACGCATGTCCAGGCGTGGGAGCAGCGGGAGGCCTACGTAGCCCCGATCCAGGGACCAACTGATCAATATACCCCAAATCAGGAATACATGAAGTGGTACCTCCGTAGCACTGTGAGGATGATTGAGCGGCTAGGACAGCCCACAACGGTTACGAATGGGTTTCATGGAGATGGGGCAACCATGGAGCACATGGTATTTATTAGTCCAATGGCTTTAAATTAATACATCACATTTCTGCATTTCTTTTTATCTAACTTCTTAATTTCCTATATGCAGATGCAGGTAATGTCCAAGATGCGACTCAACCCTGACATTAATCTGGACGCATGTCCCAAACCTTACGCGACGGTTATCAGGCACTTACATGAAGATGTCATACATCTCCTAAAATGTGCACAGGAGCCCTCTAGGGTGCGTTACTATCAGCCAGATGCGCACCCCGAGGGACCCCCCTGGTGTCAGGTTCAATGACATCAGGAGCCACCGTCCAACTCCTCCTGCCAGACAAGGTGGTCGAAGACGGTGCCGTACAGAACCTGCTTCTGGCATTGGTTCCTCTCAGGCCGGACCTTCCCATGCAAGTCCAACATACGAAGGGTCATCAGATGTTGGACCATCACACTGCACCGCTTCATCGGTGCATTCTACTGCATACCTTACTCCACCTAGCAGTCAAGCACATTTGTTTCTCACTGCTCCGTTCTATTCAGCTACCGGCTCTCAACATCAACATCATTTC
>JAULKK010000001.1:11117813-11130023 GCA_032355705.1 Rubia peregrina | reverse complement strand
AATATGAGGTCAAACTTTGATAGAGAATAGTGTCTGAAAAGCAAGTGGGTAATTTGGGCTGGGACGGAGGGAGTATTGAGGATGGGCCTAACTTTTTTCGGTCCAATCTGATAACAAATAAATTGTCTTTTGACCACATAAGAAAAAACCAGATAAATTTAAAATATAATGTACCTTTATTCTAAGTATAAACAATATAATATTACTCTTTCTTGAATGAGACAACAATAAATTATTTTTTTCGTTTAATGCAATAAGAATTGATTGCAATCAGACAATTAACCAAAGTTTTGAATAGGAAGATTTTTGTAATTGGTTTAAAATTTTGAAAAGTAAAATCCTCCGAATTTAAATGAAAGAGAAACCATCCACTCATTTATTTCCTTAGTCCCACTTCGGCTGAAAATGGTAAAAAATCATCTGAGGTAATAATTCATGTTTCTTGTTGTGTACGATTGTCCTCCACGGAGGTAAAAAGTTGCAACGGTTTGAATTTATTAAAATAAAGTGTGGTTATAAAATTTATTTACTTGTTTGAAAATGATTGAATTTTTTTTTCATTACACACAAATCTATTTAAATTTTGTGAATAATTGTAATTTTAACAATTAGTTTTGAATGGTAGGATTAAAAATTAAAATAACCAAGAGCTATGATAACATAATTATTAGTGCACTAAATCTCATTACCGTAGATTGAAAATTAAAGAACATTAAAATTATATTAAACAAATATCATTAACTAAAAAAATTCCAATTTCAAATAATCTTTTTCCACTCAATCGATAAAAAGTAAAACTAATATTATGACCCGATAATAATGACCTTGAACACAATTGACCCTGAATCATCCAACAGGTCGAAGAAGATCGTGTCCCCAATCCTCAATTCATGGTCATCAATAAACTTGCCAAAACCAGTTGGGGACAGGAACTCGATCCACCTGTTCCCCGAGTAGGTCATGTGTCACTCTCTTCCATGGCTCTTCAACGCAACAGGAGTCTTGACTTTTGGTAGGATTGGTACAATGTGCCTGGAGATCCTCTTAGATCCTGCACCTCTGGTATTCCAGTTCCTTCAGCAGATTTCTCACATGATCACATTGTGTGAAAATATGTTTTGTATCCTCCGGCTCTCACTCACGTAAGCTACAATCCTGCTACACAGTTATGATCCTGAAGTTTTGCAGCCTATCCACTTTTGTTAATCTACCCCCTCAATAACATCCAAAGAAATAATATGTATTATGGCAGAATCTTTGATTCCCATATCAACATAAACATTGGATCCTTGTTATCTCCTCCCTTCAGAATTCATAAGCCTCTGATATACTGAACTTGCCATCCTTTTGAATACATTGACCCTACAGATCAGTGGCGGACGCAGGAATTTGCACACGGGGTGCACCAATTATATATATATATATAATATGAATAAAATATATAAAAACTAAAATAATTCCAAATCACTTGATCAAAAACCTTTTCAAACATAAGTTCTTAAAAACCTTTTCAAAAATTCCAAAACAACACAATTTACAAACTTTAATGAACCTCTATTCTCGCAATATGAATTCAGAAATTTCCTAAATTGATTAATACAATAAGGCCTATTCTCATGAGTCTTTCTTACTAAACAGGACTGAAGATAAGTGCATTGAAAAATAGTTAAATATAACTAAATTAAGATAAATTTTGTCACATCAAAATTCTGCTGAGCAGGTAACCCAGGTTCCCCCTTTCATGAGGATATAGCTGCAGCACTTTAAATTGAATTGAATGGAAGTAAAGCGTAGATAATAGAGAACAAGGCATAACATGATAGAATGTATAACTCATCAAATCAATCCCCGCTATAAGTGAACTTGTCTAAGCCTATCAAGCGAAAAACAAACTGAAGCTCTATTCATCCAACACTACAGTTTTCATGAATGCACAAATTGTTTTCTTCATTTTTACATATGAATGGAATTATGGAAAGTCTGCCAGATTCAATCCCCAAAACTATCAGCAGACTCATATGACAAGATAAGTAAAGACTCTGTTCTGTTGAGCTGATTTTCAACTAAGTGAACTAAACTAAAATTAAACATAAACAGTTTAAAATAGGAGCAAATGACCAAAACTTAGCTTCAGTTTGAAGTTTTACTGAAGTGCACAGGAAAGAAAATGTCCAAAGTCAGCAAATATGATCAAATGATGCATTCAAAACTAGCAGGCTGTTAAGAGAAGATCAATCTGAAAACTCAGATATTGAACCACAAAACACTAGACACAAAACATCAGCAATCACACTTTCAATAATAGATGCAATTTCCTAAGTAAACCTTCAACAAGGATACCAAATCATCATCCGCCAAATGCACAAATTCTTTTGAAGAAATTCTACATTTCATTGGAGGAGTAAAACTAGCAATAAAATCATATGAGTTTGAAAGGAAGAGGCCATGGAGTGGATCTCGGAACCTCAACCCGGTCCTTGATTCGTTCGATTTTCTTCTCCTTCTTCGGCCGGCTATTGCCGTACGATCCCTTGAAAATCTTCCCTTTCTTCGTCCTCTTGTCGCCGCGCCCGCACACAACAGGCGTTCCTCCGGTCAGCGGCGGCACCGACAGGGAAGAGAACGCCGGGCGCTGCTCCACGGCTTTCAGTATGGACAGCCTTTTCACGATCGAGCCGCACCACTGACTCATCGCCATTTTCGAATTACGAGGTTGAACCCTAGAATTTGCTCCGGCAGCGGTTGTCGATTGGAGCTGGGGTTTATGGCTGACTTGTTAAAGTGATTTGCGAAATTAGAAGGGAGGATAGTGTTTTAAAGGTTTCTCAATTAGGAGCCCTCTACTTTTATGGCTTCCCCTTTTGACCCCAAGGATTTCCAATGAATATGGTACTGTATCCTAAGTTATTAATTAAGACTACAATTTTTTTTTGTGAAATGTTATATCACGGTCCTATTTGTACTTTCAAAATACCATGTGTATTCTGAATTAATTTGAAACTTAAATAATTTTTATAAATAATATAATTTATGGAATTTAACATTTTTGGCTAACTATACATTTTCGGGCATTTTCAAGTCAATTTCCGATCGATTTCAGAGCAATCAACCGGTGGCAGATCGGCCATAATATGGGCTATTTTCCAGCAAGATTTCCATCCTCATAACATGAAATAATCCGTGGATTTTGGTGGTGGATCCCGCCTGATTGGGGTTTGGATCGGGTGGTTCGGGTCCGAACGTGGCTTGCATCAGTCAACGGGATTGGACGTCGCTCAAGTGGTGCTCGAACGTCGCTCGCTTTGGCCGATGGGATCAGACCAATTCTAGTATTTGTCCTTTTCTCAATCTAAATTTCAGTTGAATAATATTATTTTGAGGAGGCTGTATATGTAGACCTTTTAAATTTTTATAATTTCACTTTGTTAAATTTATATGAATTAAATATTACTAATACACATTAATATGTTATATTATATATACTTTTAAAATTAGATTTTATAAATATTTTTAATGTTATACAAATATAATTTTATATCTAATTATTTATAATATAAATTTTTATAATGTATTAGTAGTATTAACTCACATAAATCTAGTAAGATGAAATTATAAATGTTCAAAAATTCTTATATACACCCTCCTCAAAATAATTTTTTTAGAGAAAAGTGCATATATAACCTTAACTAATTCACATAAGTGCAAATATAAGATTTTGATAATTAAAGTGCATATATAACCCTAGATAGTAAGTATAAATGCAAATGTACCCATTTTAGCCCGGAATTCGGTGGGAAAAAAATAATACCATTTTACCTTCATACCTTCATACCCCCTGAAGCCCTAATCGTCTTCCTCTTTCCCCTTTTCATTTATTTCTCCACGCAGTCCAACTTCGATCACCTATCAACTCCGACAATAGCGGTCGCGGTGTCATCCAACCCAACAACCACCTTCTCCACCACATCCCCTCCCTCACGCCGACGCGTCCCTTCTCCTTCATCATCTTCTTCGACGCAAAGCAGTTCCATTCCAAAACAAAGCTCAACCTCCAATCTCTCAAATATTAGTTGGTGGCGAGCAACAGACAGCGACACATCAGTGATAGATATCGACGTGTTAGGTGGTGATGATTGCTACCGGGTGGGTTGGAGCGATTATGTCGGGTTAGGCGGTGGCAATTACTACCGTGGTGGGAGAGTCGGGTTTGGGGGCAATATGGTGGGAGTATCAGCAAAAAGGGAGTCGGGCTTAGGGCGATGAAAAGGGAGCGTCGGCGTTGGATACGGAATAGTCAGACTAGGGCTTATGGTTTGTGGTGGGAAGTTAGGGATTATGGTAGATGGCATTTTAGAATTGGGGCAGCGACAAGTTGATGGCAGAGGAGGTGGCAACAAAGGTGGTGAAGGTAGAGCGGCGGTGGCAGATGCGCGGTGGGGCAAAGGGCATTTTTT
Source organism: Rubia peregrina (assembly GCA_032355705.1). NCBI lineage: Eukaryota > Viridiplantae > Streptophyta > Magnoliopsida > Gentianales > Rubiaceae > Rubia > Rubia peregrina. The sequence goes on along the minus strand of JAULKK010000001.1, from coordinate 11,125,569 downwards.
TTCAAATCTCAGTATTAGGCTGAAATGGTATTTTGATCATTTCTGTTTGGTTAGTGGCCGAAAATGGGCAGTCAATGCCGGAATATGGCCTTTAGCGTTATATTTGCACCTATGAAAAATAGTTAGGGTTGTTTTGCATTTAAAATTATTTCAGTGCTATATGAGAAGTTACTGAAATATATAAGGGTATATTGTTATATATATCCCATATTTTTATAGTGGCAATTAAATTGAGGGTGAAGATCGGCACCACTGGAGGGCGAAGATCGGCAGGTGAAGAAGTTGATCGGTCTGCCTTGTGTTTTTTTCCAGAGGAGGAAGAAAAATATAAAGGGTGAAAACTCTAAGTCAATGGGGTTTATATAGTGGGCCAAAAAAACCCAAGTCAATAAAATCACCTTTAATTGATTTCCGTTAGAGGTTTTGATTTAGAACCTCCTTTAAAACGAAAGACGAAGTCCTAATTAAAGGCGATTTCTCAAAAAATAAAATTAAACCCACCTTTAATTGGTGCATTTAATGGGGGGTTTCCACTAGTAACTTAACATTTTTTTTATTGAAGCTCACCTACAACCAAAAATAAAACTAAGAAACATGATGCTTAGATACGTTGTTAATTAAAACACTGAGAGCACACATGCATCTTCAAGTTATTAAAAAAACCAAGAAAATAAACAAATTAACAACTCAGATAATTAAAGAAAATACAAGACCAGCACCAAGTTAAATAATTTCAAAATTTGAGTTCATAGTTCAAAAACATCTAATATTTAAACATAATGAATGCACAAATCTATAATCTATCTATAGTGATAAGTAAAGCAACAAGTTTTTTGCCATGTGTCATCCACTAACTTTGCCAAATCACCATGGCATGTCAGATTTCCACTATCAAAAATACCTTATTTCCAAAAAAATACAATCATACAACTTGTAATAACTAAAGTATAAGTTTTTGGTCATGTGACATCCCCCAACTTTGTCAATCACCTTGTCATGTCATAGTTTCATAAACAAAAATACCCTATTTCCAAATTATTTTCATTAGATACAACTTGTCTTTAACGCGCAATTCTTTTCTGAAAATTTGAAAAGTGCATCAATTAGTATATTTCCATTTCTTAATTTGTTTATTTGATGTATGCATATCCCAACATCCAACCTACCAATAAATGGTCAATTTTTAATTGTATGACTTTGTTTACATTTGTGTGTGGTGTAGCCAAACTCTTTTACATTTCATCTTCTAAGAGTTATTTGCTTTTGGATTTCTTTTAGAAGACATGGCAAAATTTGTGGACGTTTACCCTCTGTATAGAAAAATAAAAAAATGCATGGCAACTTTTCCAAACACATAACCACTGTAACTGAATTAAGCAAGACTGTTGAAGTAAATGGAGTTGCAAATTTGTTTTTCTATAAGTATTTTTATATGATAATTTATATTACAACGTGCATAGCATTGTTGTTAAAACTTTACCTTGACTTCAAAGTCATTTTTCTCATAGTTAATTAACTTATTCAAATTTGGTTTTTGGTTTTTGGTTTTTTGTATAGTGATTTAGTCTTTTCATTAATGTCACATCATTCATTTTGATGTTTTACTAAGAAATTTCTATATGTTGTTTTATACCTCTATTTATAACTATTTTTTGCTGCTTCCTTATAAAAAGATACATAATTTTATAAATTTAATTAAATAATTATTGATTCATTACTAATAGATATTTCATATTTTTTGTAACGTAATATTTCTATACAATAGTTGATACTAGATAATACCCGTACCGATGCACATATTATGGATGGAAATTTAAATATATAACATAATTTATAATTTAAATAAGTTATTAGTTGTCATATGTCCACAGACTCTATTTTTTGTTTGCTGGGTTTTTTTTTTGTTTTATTATGACAGAGGGAATGGAATGTTGGTGAAAAGCTGGTTGAAGAGGAAGATGTTCATGGCGGGGACCATTTGGATTTGCTTTTCTGAATGTTTAGCACCATGTAAATGTATTTTTAGTGGGGTAGGAAGTTAAAGTTTGGTCAAGATTTTGAGGGTTATAAATTTTGAACTACGTTACTGTTCATGTTCTTGCCACTGAAGGTTTCTACATGAATTTTTAAATTTTGGAGCTGGAATCAAGACATTTTTTTGGAGTTCCATCCATTTTGAACTTGTTTGGGTGCAAGTTGTTAAAGGACCACAAGAAAAATTAATGGCCCAAAATAAGCCTAAATCAGATTCAAAGGAAAAAGAAATTCAATTTCGGGAACACCACTTGGAAATCATATAATAATGCTCTCTTAAAAGTACTTCTTCTTTCTCTCTCCGCAAAAATAACTAGGACGGAGGGAGTACCATATATAACGTTCAAAATTTACTAAATCTAAATGGAATTTTCTTTAATAAGCTTTGACACAATCGCTCGGATAGTAAACTAACCAAAATTAGTTACATTTGTAGTTGTATCCAAAATTAGTTACATTTGTAGTTGTATCCATAATTAGTTACATTTGTAGTTGTATCCAAAACTAGTTCGATCCTCTGTCTGCGAGCAACCCATCATCCACTCTGTTTAGCTATTTAATCCATCCATAATTGTAATTAAAATTAAAATTAGCTTATTTAGGACCAATAAGGAGATCTATTTGTGTTTTTCTTCAAATATAACTTCTATTTTAAGAATAAATTATTGTTTAACAATTTATTAAACATATAAGTTTTGCATATTATAAGTAAAACAAGTTATATAAGTGTTGTCAAATACACCCTTAAATTATAAAGGATATTGTTTTTGTTTTTGTTTAACAAAATGGTACTGTTTTGAGGTTTTTATAATAGAATGAAAAGTGTGTTTTTGTAATTTTTAAATTTAAACCGTCGATAACGAGATGTTAGAAATTCTAACCATCTATTAATTATTAGATTTACCCACAGTCAACATTTGAGTGATCTATTACTGCTATACATGAGTTGAGATCATTTGCACAAATAAACTAAACACTACATTTTTAACAACAGTCTATGCGGCATAATGAGTAGTGGGTGAAGGCCACATATAACCGTAATAGGTGGTCCTCTACTGTAAAATAATCATATCTGATGGGAAGGATTTTAATTGTCGGAGAAGAACCGAAGGTCCGGAGGAGGGGGGATGGGGATGGAGGTGTGGTGCGGGAGAGGGGTGGTAGGTCATCGGAGGTGATGAGCGGCAGCAACCTCCCTAATCTCTAGATTGGGATTTTTGTTTTGGGTAATGGGGATATAGCATGCAAAAAATCAGTGAACCCTTGTTTTGGTAAAAACTGTCATATTTTTATGGAAGCAAAGTGGAGAGTAACTATTAATGCTTGACTTGTTTTATATGGAGAGAGCGCAACTGTTAGAGAAAGAATTTGTGAACTCTTGTTCTAGTTAAAAGTGTGATACTTTTAGAAGATGGAATGAAGTTTAGCTATTAATGCTTTGAGAATTAATACTTAATGTAAATGTTCAATGGCACATTTAAAATTTAAAGTTCGAAAAACTTGGAATGCGGATGCATTTTTATTGTGTTATTTTCAATTTATATGTATTTTAATTCATGTTAATTTAATTTAGCTTAATTGATTTTACTTTGATGAAACATATCTTATTATAATTATTTTATTACTATTTCATTATACTCATTTTTAATTAGCTTTAGTTTAATTAGTTCAGTCCAATTAAAATTAGCCGAAATGTTGCTGAATCTAACAAACTAATATATACTCCTTTCAGTCTTTTAATATTGTCACTCTTTACTTTTTAGAATGGTTTTTTTAATTAGCACAAATATCTTTGGTATATTTTAGATTGTTTTCATTTACTCAATTTACTTTTTTGGAGCAAAGTGCTTATACAACCCCCAATTTTTTAAAAGTGCAAATATAACTCCTGACCTTCATTGACTCAAAAAACTCACAACCCTGATGCCGAAAATCGGCGTTGACCAACATATTCCGACATTGAATTGATATAAAATGACCAAATAACCCTTATTTAATTTCAGCCTTTACCAAATTACCCCAGTTCTTCATTTTCTCCTTCTCCTCCGCACCCCATCACGTTGCCGCCCTACCACCACTCAAAACCCAACCATACCACCATCCCAAAACCCTAACCCGCCGTCATCACTGTAGTCGTGCCCCCCATGTATGGGCAGCCTAGGGTGGACCCTTTAAAGCTCGGGGCCACTCCTCGCCAAAGAGGGTGTTCCAAAGGCAACGAAGGCAGCATGCGGGCTTTTTTGAAGTCGATTGAAGAGAGGTAGTAGTTTTTGGAACCGATTGAACAAAGGCGGCAGTGAGAAGAGCTGTGGTTTAGAGATTTTTGGAGCCGCTTCCCGAAGTTGTGGGGTTGTCTTCATTGAATGTGGTTTTGGGTGATGAGCTAGATTTTGGGTGGTGGTAGGGCGGCGGGGACGAGCTGAGGACGAAGGTTGATCGGGGAATAAGGTGAAAACGAAGGGGGGATGAGTGGATTATATAAATATAGATCTGTAATGAAGGAGTATTTTAGTATTTTCAATTCCAGACAGTGTTGAACTGTTGATCGTTGTTGACTCAACATTCAAGCCAAGTGAGGGTTATATTTGCACTTAAAAAAAGCAGAGGGTTATATCTGCACTTTCCAAATAACGGAGGATTATATAAGCACTTTGCTCCACTTTTTTATTTTCCCAAATTAACATCAACCATTCATTTCACCTTTTAGAATACTTTGCGCACCGTGTCAAAATTTGAAGACTAGTGGAAGTACATTCTTTAAGAGGAAACTATACTACTCCCTCTGTCTCAATTTAAACTGCACAACTATCGTTATCACGCAGTTCAATAAACATAGTTAACCGTTAACATTTTAATTATGTATTATAACGAAAAATAAAAAGTTGATATTTAGAAACTACTCGTTACAACGAATTCAGCAATATTACATAGATGATATTGTTGCTCATATATCTATTCAACTATGCGGTTAATGTTTGAGAGAACAGTGTAACAAAAGTTGTGTGCATTTTATGCTAGGAAGGAGGTAGTAGCCCATAACATCAATTATACATTGAAGCTTTATTTGAATAGCTGGCCATATAAATAATTTTATCTAAAAAAGAAGAATATAAAATTCAGTCTAATTTCATATAAGAGTAAAGTGCCAAAATAATCCTACCTTTACGACGAAATTGCCAATATAACCCCGTAAAACCAAAATGTGCCAAAATAACCCTAACTTTATTAAGTATGTGCCAAAATAACCCTTGGATCTGTTGACTGTGCTGATCAATGCCGGAGTTGACCGGTTTTGTAGCAAATGACCATTTTACCCCCCTTTTGAAATAAAAAAAATGAAAAAGTTGAGAAGACACATTTGCCCCTTCTTCTCTTGGTCTTCTTATCCAGGAGACCAAGTTGAAGGTTTTCTTCTCTCCAGGAGACCGACTGTGTCGACACAGTTGGATTCTCCATCGCCTACCGCCGGAGTTACTTCTCCCGCCGTTCTCCCAGCACTATTCAACCAACAATTCTCCATCGCTTACAACCGACGTTCTTCTCCCGCCGTTCTTCATCGCCCTCCGCCGTCGTTACTCTCCGGTCGTTCTCCCAACGCCACTCCCTCTACTTCCGTCATTCTCCCACCCGCCGCTCCTTGATTTGCTCCACTGTGCCTCGATTTGCTCCACCCCAAATTAGCTTGCGCATGTATACCCTAAAGCCCAAAGTTTGCTGGACGGGGTGATTTTGGGGTTTTGATTCCGGCTGAAATGGGCAGAGAGTGGGTAGATGAGGGTGATTTTGTAGGACTAGGTGACGTGGTGGTGGCTGGGCGGTGGGGGTAGTTGGGATGCCGATTGGTGAAGGATCTCCAACGGAGGAGGTGGTGGGAGAGGGTTTGACTGGGTGGCAAGTGGTGGTGGGAGGAGGCTGGCCGATGGCTGGTGGCGGAAGAGGTGGTGTCGGTGGCTGATGGAGAGGTGGTGGTGGCAGAGGGTTTGTCGGGTGGTGGTGGTGGGGTGGTGGCTGGGCGGAGATGGGGTGGTGATCAGAGATGGGTGGTGGCTGGGCGGCGGTAAGGTGGTGGTGGTGGGCATGAGAGGGCAAAAATAGATATTTTTTAGCAGAAATGCCTAGGGGTATATTAGTCTTTTTATGTCTAGTCAGCTGTCGGGAATATAAGTCAATGTTGGAATCTGACCGGAAGGTTGGATTGACACAATTCATCATAAAGGTAGGGTTATATTGACACTTTTTGATTTTACAGGGTTATATTGATACTTTCAGTCTAAAGGTAGGGTTATAAAAACATTTAACCCTTGATAAAAATAAAATCCAATACTTTAGCTTAAGAGTAGAGTGTCCGAAATGCAGATTTTTTATGTGGGAAAATTAAGCATATGGGGGGTGATGAGCCAATTATAATATGACATGTGACAAGTAAGTGAGGTCAAATATTAGTTTTTTATATTTTGTATTTTTTTTAATTCAAATAATTTTCTGGTCCGAAATGAAGGATATTGTAGTTTTGGAACGGAGCAGTATTTGGTTTTCATTGCTTGGCTCCAAATCGAACACGAATTGCGCCAAAACGCACCAAAATCAAAATCCCCTGAATTCTCACCGCCATTTTCACACCTTGTTCAACAATGGAGCTCGCCTGGTCCAACTCCGTTTCCTCCTCTCTCCGCCTCTCTCCTCGGCGGTCATCCTTCTCGGTAACTTTCAAAACACACTTTCAATCGCTTTAATTCCTCACATATTTCGGATATTAACGTTTGTTTGCTTATGTTTTTTTCGGACTGTTTACAGGTTTGCAGTGTTCGGTGTCTCAGTGTGTTTGCTTCGTCCCAGAAGGTAGTGTTTTCACTCTTCTCAATCTCATAGTTGAATGTTTAATGATTTTAGTAGGATTCGTTAGACAATGAACCTATTGGCTGTTAATTGTCTTCAATTGATGTAGGAAAATCAAATGATCGTTTCGGTTACAGGGGCTACAGGATTCATTGGGAAGAGATTGGTCCAAAAGTTACATGCAGGTATCTGTAACCCTACAATCCTGAAAATAATCATATCTGTGTTGTTTCGTCGTCTGTCCATATGAGAATAGGAAGCAACATAATTGGGAGTTGAAAACTTTGCATTGTGATACATTGTTGTTTAGGGAGAAATAAGCCACTTGAGACTCATACAGGATGTTTGAGCCTCGAAAAGTTACTAAGTGAAGGTTGTTCTGTCGTTGATTGTCTTTATAGATGATCATCTGGTCCGTGTCTTGACAAGATCTAGAAGTAATGCCCAAGCCATTTTCCCGGGTAAGAAGGTAATGATTGCTCTATTTTTTTGTTCCTGGTACCGTTGGTGATACACCATGTTTGTGGTTTGTTTTCATTGTATACTATATTCTGTCTCAACTGTGTCTTCTAAGTGTACTGGAACCAAAGTGTTTGGTTCTTTCTTTGATGTGGACGTGGACGTTTATATCGAATTATTTACTCTTATCTCTGATTGTTATTTCTGTCATCCTTAATGTTCAGCCAAGGAATTTCCGGGAGTTGTCATCGCCGAGGAGTCTGAGTGGAAAGATATTATTCAGGGCTCAACAGCTGTGATTAATTTGGCTGGAATGCCCATTAGCACGAGATGGTCTCCTGAGGTACTGAAATTCCACTTCCTGATGCAAGATCTCCCAGGATAGGTTTTTCGATCGTGTGGCTTAATCATTGTACCGTAATGTTCA
>JAULKK010000001.1:11104608-11117713 GCA_032355705.1 Rubia peregrina | reverse complement strand
GTTCGACCAGTCCACCGTTCAGGAATCTGACCCTGTATCGTTCTCTTGTTGGAGCTCTTCAGTACTTGACCATCACTCGTCCAGACTTGGCCTTCTCAGTCAACACAGCTGGTCTCTTCAAGACCCCAAAAGATTATCATTTTGCGGTAGTTACGTGGATTTTGTGCTATGTTCGAGGTACCCTTCATTTCGGTCATACATTTCGTTCTGCTAGTTCTCCTGAGGTATTGGGGTATTCTGATGCTGATTTGGCTCGCTGTCTAGGGATCGTCGATCTACTTATGGATATGCTATCTTTCTTGGTGGGAATTGTGTTTCTTGAAGTGCCAAGAAACAGCCCACGGTTTCTCGTTCCAGCACTGAGTCTGAGTACTGAGCTCTAGCCAACACTGCTTCGGAGGTTGTTTGGCTCACTCACTTGCTTCGCGATCTTCGAGTTCCTCAGTCCAACCCTGTTATATGACAAAAAAAAGCACTATCTTCTTGGCTCATAATCCTGTGGCTCACAAGTGGAAGAATCACATCGACATCGACTATCACTTTGTTCCGGAGTTGGTGGCCTCCGGCAAGGTTCGAGTTGCGCACGTACCCACTTCTCTTCAGATAGCGGACATCTTCACCAAGGGGCTATCTCGTCCGCTATTCAAGTTTTTCAGATCCAAGTTGTGCGTCTGTGAACATCTAACGCTTCGCTTGAGGGGGGATGGCGGAATAAATCAGTTAGATGATTAGATTTGTTCTTATCTTGTTAACTAGACTAGAGTTATATGAGGACTAGTATACCTTATCTCTTGCACTCTCTATTTATTTTCTTTTATGGTTAATGATAATCATTACGGGAAAACATTCTTTCAATAATATACTCTCCATCCCACTCCATTTTTCTTAATTGTTGTTTTAAACAATTCTTAATGATCATATTAGACCGTCAATATCTGTAACTACATATAATAATGTTGCATAAAAAATTAGTGTTTACAAAATAGTTGTAAAAAAGAAAATCTAACAATATCTCACATGATGTTTTTTCTTATTATATATAGTATTAGTTTAAATTAGAGTCTGTCTCTTGAAAGAACGTATTTCCATAAGTTATGGAAATACCAGGGATGCAAGTGTAATTTTACCACAAAAATAAATTCACTGGTTAAAACAATTAAATTCTGGGTCAAATTCAGGTTATAAACTATTTATATAAATTCACTCGCCTATTTTAGTTTTGATTAGAAACATTACATATTTATAGTAAAATATATCAATTTTACTCTAAACTGTAATGTTTTACTCAAAACTCAAATGTTTCACTTGCAGTTATTGCAGAATATAAATTCTATTTTTATATTATTCTAATTAAAATATGTTTTTCCCAAGATTTTATATTAAATTTAGAGTTTAAATTTACAAAGTTTAACTTTAAAAAAAGGCAGCTGTGCAAGTGAATGTGATATTGACAGACCTGTAAATTTAAAACAAAATGATCCTTTTGGATTGAGAGAAAGGGCCTATTTGCCCTGGCTTGCTAGGACAAAACTCCACCTTATCAACCATGCTTGAAGGGAGCCATTGCGTCCCAAATACCAAATGCACCTTGCTTTATTTCCCAACAGAATATTCTTATAATAATACTTCAAAGCAACAACAAAATGTGATTTTCTTTTCTTGAATCAATCTTCACTTTTTATGTAGTAACAAACAAACAAACAAACAAACAAACAAACAAAAATAGACACATTTAGTCATTAGACTCATTACCTCATACAAGAAAGCCGGATGACTAACAAAACAGAACCACCAGTACCAGACAACAGTACAAGAGTCACTTCTATCTTCAAATTTCACGGGGAAAAATAAAAATTCCCCTGTCCTAGAAAAATGACACAATTTCTTTTTTATTCATCCCGACAAAAATGACATACTTAAAAAAACTATCAAAATAGTAAAGAATATATTGTTAAATTCTCTCAATGCCTTCGTTAACTTTAACAACTTTCAATATGGGCCCACGACATTCCCAAAACATGTCTACTTTCCCACAATTAATCTATATCGCATCAGATTGCAATAAAAGAGTGAGTCAAAAGCAAATGCGCTATTTTTTTGGGACGGAGGTAGTACTATTTTACTGCTTTATCATAATCAAAAAGTGTCAAAAATAGAATGAATCTAGCAAAATCGAGAGTGTGTCAATAAAACAAAATCGAGAGTGTGTCAATAAAATAGAAACACGGTGCTATTTTTTTTAAATGGATGATAGGGAGAGTGAAAATTCATAGTGAAACTCATAGTGAATGATGTGAATGCTTTAAAAACTAAATCATCAATCACCTTCCTTGAAAATTGCAACTAATTAGAGATTCATTTATCTTTTCATTATTGCCACATCTGTCACCATATGGTTTCACTATAAAATTTAACTTGTTATGAAACGTCAATGTGAATGTCCATCAAGTGAGGCAAGGTAGCATGCGAAACTCCCTTCATAAACAAAGGCTTAAAGAGGCTTCATGAATTGTAGTTTAATGAAGGCTTCATTAGTGAAGGTAGTTTCATGAATGTAATCCTCATATGAGCACTATAAATAGTGCTTCTATTTGTGAAAAAAGTATGACCAAAAAGATAAAGAAGCATCACACATTACACTCCCATTTCTTCCTCTCATTTTCACATTCATGTTGTTCACATTTATAATCTATAATACTTTCATTAAATATCACAAATATGACACCTATATTCCGTTTACAAGTTGTGATAAATAAATATTTCATAACATCACTCTATTTATCATTTCTCTTTTTGGGAAAAAAAAAATTAAACGTGAGTGCCTTACATGAGGATGTGACTTATCGATCTTTTCAGAAGGATGAGCGCAAGTCCCGTGTGAAGCAAAGGGAGATGTTGATCCTACCCCCAACAAATCTGTGCAACACTACCAACTATACTAAACCAAAACCATATTAACACACTTTCTAGCCCCTCAAAAATGCCATATTATAACCTATAAAAATGCCATAAACATGTAACTTATTCATCCTTTCCTGCATGTACATTACACAGAATTAAAATCACTGGAAGACCAAATGAGAAAGACACTTGAGTGTTGTTTTGTCTGTTGTTTTGTTTGTTTGTGCACATATTTCCAGCTTTGAACGTTCCCTCTATTTTCGTGCCCTTTGAGGAAAATGTTGAGAATCAAGATGTTGTTGTTCTTGGCGGTGTTCATAATTGTAGGTTCTTTAGTCAGAGCAGATGTTAGTTTTGATGGGAGGTCGTTTATGATCAATGGGCAGAGAAAGATTTTGATTTCTGGTTCCATTCATTATCCCAGAAGCACTCCTGAGGTGCTATTTCTGTCTCCATTGCCAATGTTTCGTGGTTTTCGAACCATTTGATGGAGTTTTGTTGTGTGTTTGGTTGTGCAGATGTGGCCTGATCTTATTCAGAAGTCTAAGGATGGAGGGCTGGATGTTATTCAGACATATGTGTTCTGGAATGTGCACGAGCCTGCTCCCGGACAGGTTTCTTGAGATGAATTTCGTGTTTGCTAATGATTTCGGGGTGTTTTCGATGTTTTCATGTGTGTTTTGTTTCTGCAGTATGTGTTTGATGGAAATGCTGATCTTGTGAAGTTCCTGAAACTAGCACAAGCTGCAGGCCTATATGTTCATCTCCGCATTGGCCCCTTTGTTTGTGCAGAGTGGAATTTCGGGTAATGCCCGATCCACCGAGCAAGATTCAAGAAAATAGTGTGTGTTGCATTCACCTTCGTTTGTTTTCCTCTTGTTTTGAATGCAGGGGATTTCCAGTCTGGCTGAAGTACGTCCCAGGTATCGAGTTTCGGACAGATAATGGGCCTTTCAAAGTATGATAAGATTACAGTGCATCAGCTTATTGCTTATCTGTGAGAACTGAAATGGATTTGGAAAGTGAACTTTTTAATCTTTTACTGTTTTGTAGAATGCAATGCAAGGATTTGTCACTAAAATTGTGGCGTTGATGAAGGAGAATAGCATGTTTGAGCCTCAGGGTGGACCAATTATCATGTCCCAGGTGGGGGAAAACATGATTTTTCTTGAAATGTGCTCGGATACCAAACTGAAGTTGCATTTTTTCTGCTGACATTTTGGGCTGCATTTGCAGATAGAGAATGAGTATGGCCCCGTTGAGTGGGAGATTGGTGCTCCCGGAAAAGCGTATTCAGCGTGGGCAGCGCAGATGGGCGTGGCCCAAAACACCGGCGTTCCATGGGTAATGTGCAAGCAAGAGACTGCACCAGACCCCATGGTAAGCAAATCTTTGTCATGTTCTTAATAAGGATATTGAACGATGTTTCTGAAAATGAAGTGTTGAGGCTGATTGTGGTGATTGGTGCCAATGGCGATCCAGATAGACAGTTGCAATGGGTTCTACTGTGAAGGTTATACACCTAACAAGCAATGGAAGCCGAAAATGTTCACTGAAGTCTGGACTGGCTGGTATGTTTCGCGAAGTTCTTTCGTGCCATCCTAAGTGTATAGGCAAGATGTTAGAAGCTTACTCAGGAGTTCTGTTGAAACCTGATCCCAGGTATACCCCGTGGGGAGGACCGGTTCCTCGTAGACCAGCAGAAGACTTGGCGTTCGCAGTTGCAAGGTTCATTCACAACTATGGCTCATTTTTCAACTATTACATGGTTAGTTTTCATGTTTACTCACGCGGTTGGATCAAAATATTCAGGTAGAATTAGTGGTTCTGAAATTTCTGGATTTGTTTTGTGTGAATCAGTACCATGGAGGTACAAATTTCGGCCGAACTTCTGGCCTTTTTGTCACAACAAGCTATGATTATGATGGTCCAATTGATGAATATGGTAACTATCTTCAACAGCTATTTCTCTGCCTCCAATTCACATAGATATCCTGTTTTTTATACCATTTATTTGTGATCTGTCATCTTGTAGGACAATTGAATCAACCAAAATATGGGCACCTGAGAGATCTTCACAGTGTTATCAAGCTAATTGAACCAGTATTAGTTTCATCATGGCCATCAGTTACACATCTAGGGAAGAATCAAGAGGTCAGTTCACAATACAAATGGAATCTAAATACCCTAGCGATTTTCGTGTCTGATATCGTCGCCAATTTAAACTTTCAGGCTCATGTTTTTACTACAAAGATTGGAGCTTGTGCTGCATTTCTTTCAAACTATGATCCAGCATTTCCCGCGAAAGTGACCTTCCAAAACGCCGAATATGATCTTCCTCCTTGGTCCATCAGCATACTCTCAGACTGCAAGACTGTCGTTTACAATACTGCAACAGTAAGATTTATGGTGCAAGTTTTATTGCATGCAATGAATCACTTCTAAGAATGAGTTTCACAGTGTAAAATTATGGCGCTTTTCGCAGGTTAAAGCGCCAACCACGGAGCCAAAGTTTGCTCCTGTTGGTGGCAAACTGTTGTGGAAGTCATATACTGAATGGACGCCTACAACTGATGACAAAGATGCAGTTGCAATGAATGGATTGTGGGAGCAAATAAATATAACCAGAGATTGGTCTGATTACATGTGGTATCTGACAGAGTAAGAACAAGTCATTCAGTGACATACATTGTTTCTCATGTTCAGACTTATTTGGGAAATTGATCCCTTTTACGCGTGTCTGTTTTGCAGCGTAAATATCGCCGGTAATGAGGGGTTCCTTAAAACTGGCCAGAATCCTGTTCTCACTGTCAGTTCGGCTGGCCACGCCTTGCATGTTTTCATAAATGGCCAACTTTCAGGTACTTAAAAGATCTCGATTTAGAACTCTTTCGTGTATGATCTTCTCCATCTGATGGTTCGATGCATATTGGCAGGGACGGCCTATGGAACAGTGGAGGATCCGAGGCTTACATTGAGCGGGAATGTGAAACTGAATCCCGGCATCAACAAGATATCTATACTTAGTGATGCAGTTGGTCTCGCGGTCAGTGTGCTTCTGACAGTGTCCGAATTCCTTTGAATTTGCAAGATTCACTTGCTCATATGGAATGGTTTTCGTGTTTTCAGAACGTTGGGTTACATTTCGAGAAGTGGAATACAGGCGTTCTTGGTCCAGTATCATTGGGAGGCCTCAACGAGGGGACGAGGGACTTGACAAAGCAGGGTTGGAAGTACAAGGTTAACACTTGCAGTAAAAATGAACTTTTAAGATTCATCTAGTACCAAAATGTTTATCTGGGGCTTGGTTGTTCATTGGCAGGTAGGTTTCTATGGTGAAACTCAAGGCATCTATACAGACAAAGGAAGTGCCTCAGTTCAATGGGCAGAAGGAGCATCACTAGCTTGGAAAAATCCTTTAACTTGGTACAAGGTAAATTTATCTGTCCTGTTTACCCGGTTCAAGTGGTAAACATCACTTATCAGCTCAAATAAACAATATGCTTCTCCTTCAGACCTTTTTCGACACGCCACAAGGAACAGATCCAGTAGCTTTGGATATGCTGAGCATGGGGAAAGGTCAAATATGGGTGAACGGTCACAGCATTGGAAGGCACTGGCCTGCGAATGTAGCAAAGGGCAACTGTGGCACCTGTAACTATGCCGGTAAATATAACGAGATGAAATGCCAAATGTTTTGTGGAGAGTCTTCCCAGAGATGGTAGTTTTCTGCAACTCCTTGCAGTGGATGTATCAGTAGTAGCAGCAGACTACATTGTACTTTCTAACACGACTCGGTGATTTCAGGTACCATATTCCTCGGTCTTGGCTCGTCTCAGGCCCCAATTCCTTGGTAGTATTTGAAGAATTGGGTGGCGATCCAAATTTTATCACTGCCGTTACAAGGTCAAGATGAAAAGTCTGATTCTGGTAAACACAATAAACAGCAATTCAGCCTCAAGGTGTACAGCCATAATAGGACACAGTGAATGATGCACATAACCAAATGCAATTGTAAATAGGTTTGAAAATGAACACATACCTTAACAAATACATAGTCTGGATTCTGAAGTTAGGATAATCGGTCCAGAAAGACCTCTAAATCCATTGTGGTAGCAGCATCACTTGTAAAAAGTGATAGATCCACTGCCACAAAACTGTACATTTGCATATGTTACACATGCTGCAAAGTCATTTTCGTCTAAGAAGCCTACAAAGTTACCTGTCACATCTGAATTTATAAGTATGATCCATTAAGTTGATCTCATAATGCACATCTCAGCTTGATGATGATATCATCGAAGTCCTTGTAATCTTGAAAGACTTCTTGGCCTTGATGTACCCAAAGAGCTAAACGGCGGCATAGATCCCCAATCATTATAAGTCTACCTCCTTCATCAACATCAGCTTGGAGAAGCCTATTCACACACTTCAGCAAAAAAGATCTGACCTCTAGTTTCATATTGCGAAGGAACTCAATGCCCCTCTCTTCATTTTCAAACAAAGAAATATACATTCCCTCAATTACATCAGTTAGATCAAAGACAACGCGTGCTCCAGCTATGGCCTCTACTATGCTACACGTTTCACCCCATTGGCATAACAATTGCTGCCACTCACAGTTTCTTCCTCCATGCTTCGGTCCAGACATTTGCGATTCTTTCCACTGGAAGATAGTTCCAGTCGTAGCATAATGCAGAAGTAATTCACATCCTGTATCATCTATTGACCCTAGGAACCCAATCAATATGCCTAATGGAATCTTACGAAGTAACCTACATGTTTGATTGCTCTCTCCTAGGAATGCATGTGCCGAACTGGATGGTAACCCACTAACACGTCTGAAGTATCTGAAACACATATCTTGAAATTCATTGAGCCAGAGCCAGATTCTATGGCTGTCAAAGAAGATTTTCTTCGTACTTTCAAGACTGCTTGACTTGAGTTCACGTTTGGCCTTGTAACTCCTAGATGCCTGGCCAACATTTTCTGGGCCAAATAACTTTGTAGTCCACGAACCAGATATTTTTTCCAAATAATCAGCAAACAGATCCTGATAAGAATCATCTGCAGGATTGACAATCCATGCAATAAGTCTTGCTGCGGCAGCAGAATATGGAACTTCTTCAGTGTACAATGCATAGGACTGAACTGAGCCACTGTAGAGTTCTAACTGGAAA
This sequence comes from Rubia peregrina, assembly GCA_032355705.1. Classification (NCBI taxonomy): domain Eukaryota; kingdom Viridiplantae; phylum Streptophyta; class Magnoliopsida; order Gentianales; family Rubiaceae; genus Rubia; species Rubia peregrina. The sequence goes on along the minus strand of JAULKK010000001.1, from coordinate 11,109,632 downwards.
CTGCTCTCAATTTTAGGGGAATAGAAGAGCAATACAGAGGCAAATGAGAACCAATCAGGGAAATTCATTGCAGTTGCCCTGTTATGCAATGCCACGAAAGTATTATATTCTAGATAACACTAGCCAATCAGGAAATATGTAACTTTCAGGATAAAGCAAGAAATTACCATGAAGAATAATGGTCCACGAGTTCAATCTTCACCCCATTTTGCTCAGAACTTCCACTGTGGTTACGTCCTGCATGACAAGCCATTCTACTTATTTTATTTACTAAATGCTGAAAATTTTCCCATGATCTTGGTCCAGCCAGAACTCTTATCAAATTTTGCTGGAAGGGGAAATATGCATGAGAAAATGGTAACTTTGAACCAATCTCCATAGATAAACCCCACCACATTGGCCTTGAAATTATGTCTAGCACCAATTGGACCATCTCAGTTTGTAGTTCTAACACAGAAGCCAAACCCCTGAAACAGAACCCCATCTGGAAGTGAAGGAGTAGAAAAGTTGACTACTAGTATACAATAGTAATGAACCTATATCTTTCTGAACATACTGCTCAAACATGGAAACTAATAGTGCAAATTTTAAACACTATTTCTAGGCAAAATAACATCAGCGAATGCAACCAAAGAAGTATATGAGCTCTAGGTCATCAAACAAGAATCATCAAAAATATTTTTTCACTAGAAATAAACAACTATTAGCAATACACCCACTATAATCAGTTAAATAGAACGTCACATAAAATATTCAACACTGAAGGCTAAACAAAATTGATGACCGAGTACATACGTCATTAGAAACCAATTATGCAACAGAGCCCTCGCCTCGATGAACATTAAAGGAGAAAGTGCCAAGCATATCAAGATGGAACGCCACTCTACCCTCTCATGAAATGCTTTTCTCAGACAGAGTAAATGCCTTTTACTTGACTCCTGTAAAATCTGAGAGATATCCTGCAGTAAAATGGCAGGATCAAGATGCCAAAAGAGCAACCTGCAAAGTTTCCAGTAGTGAAGAAAATAAATATCATATGCAAAAGTGTACCAGAATCATTAAAAAAAATTGTTACAATTGCCTTGAAACTCAGACTTTCTATTTCCACATCGATGGGATATGAGGGTGAGAAAATGGTACATTAATAACACACACTACAGTACCACACACCTTGCTGGCCATTCTCTACTCATAAAAGTGACTTCTTTCGGCACATGGACAAGTAGCTTCTGAACAGAATTTTCCCATCTATCAAATGAATTAGCACCAAGGATAGTACTAGATTCCAATATAATACATAAGTCCGAAGAAAGTACTCCTACTCTTAAAGCACATCGCAGAATTAAAGGAGTAAGCTCTCCTACAAAAAGAAACATACATATTAAAAAAAACTCCTAAATTCCCAATTCAATCAACAAAATTTTAATGACCAAACAGGGCCTTAAAAGTGCATACAACTTTCAAACGGTGTCAAAACCTCGTTATCATTCATCTAACTCGCTACATATTGCACATGTTAGGATTTCCAGCAAATGAATTGAAGTTATGCTTATGAAGCTTTCTTTTTTATAAGCATTTATATCAGATTTGTGGGAATAAATTCCAGTTTAGCAAGGACTAAATACACACAACAAATCTTGTGGCAAAAAAGAATGCCGATAGTCACCTCGACGATCTTCCAGTTTTTCCAAAATATCAACACACATTTCCATTAGCTCCAGACAATCCTGACTAGAAAATGATCCTCCAGCTCGCAGAATCTCCTTATCCCCAACTCTCAAAACCTTGCATTCAATAGAAGATTCCAGAACTGCCAGAATCGTCTTCACCGTGTGCTCCAGCACCGACTCAAAAACCTAATCCCACAAACGAAAGCACATTCAGCTAAAATGAAACATCAACAAATGAGGAATTTTGAAATTTTCTAGATTGAATACCTGAGGAGCAGTGAAGCACATGAGAGATAGGGCGGTGTCCAAAATTGAAACCCTGGGCTGAGCTTCGCTCAAGTTGAGGGATCGATTAAGGGTGGAAATCGTACGGTTGAGATCTTCATCATTGTCGTCCTCGCCTCCGATCAAGGAATTAGGTTTTCCAGCTTGGAGATTCGATGCGAGGTTCGCAAACATAGAAGTAATTTCTGAAATCTCCAGCATTACTGTGTCCGATGATTCCACCCGGAGAGTGGTAGCCGATCACATTTCCGAATAAAACACCACAAATTCCCGCCAAAACCGATTTGTTTTGGGCCTGGGCTCCCTGTACCGAAAAGGAGAGCGGACTTACTTTTTGGGTGGGCTTCATTGGAAATTGTCTTTTGTCCTATGATAGCATCTCCAATTCAAAATCATTTTATGGAACTCTTTTTCTTTTTGAAAATAAAGGTATCATTTCATGGTACTTGAATTGTCCAGTATCATTTGAAAGTAGGAATTCTGGTGGATTATCCCATAAAATCTCAAGGAACTCGCTCGACTTTGCGAAGCTAGCTAGTGAGTGAGCAAGGATATTTCTCTCTTTAGTAATTCGACAAGGGAAATTTATTCCAGCTTCCTCTATGAGGTGCTGAATTTAACGTAGGTATCCACAATGGGGCTCTACTTCATTACAGACCATGTGAATGACTTTCATTGCGTCGTCGAGAATCCACATATTTTCATCGCAACTCTCAATAGCCAATCATGTCACCTCCAGCAAAACGAGAGCCTCAACCTTGGTCGTGTTTGCTTCTTCGGTAAACCATTTGAGACTGCCCGGAAGAACTCACACTCCCCATCCAAGTGCAAAATACCAGTAGTCGTAAAACCTTCTCTTATACCTGCATCGAAGAACAATCTAGGTCCGTCTTCTGGCGGTCGTACTAGGGAATGCGGCTAGAGTTCATCCGAGGGGCATCTCGCCCACTGTTTGCCGCCTTGAAGCTTCTGAGAGAAGCGACCACTCCTGCCACCATTGCTTCTGGTCCTAGGCATTTTTTTCAAAGTTTTTTTGGATCCTTTGAAACTATAGCCCATCAGATTTCATAATACTAAGTTCAGCTTTATCTTCATTGCAAGTTTGTATCAAAATTTCAAACCAGAACTTTCCCCTATTTCTCCTTGACGCCCCACCTTATCCTCCATAACCACCATCTTCCACCCTTAATTCGCATACGAACATTCAAAGAAAAGGTACCATGCAGTTCCATTTTTTCTCCACATCCATCGTTTTCTATTAAGTGAAAACTTTGTCATGTTGACAAAGTCCATTCTTTGCATTAGACTAGGCTTTATTGTTGCACCGATTAGCTATCGAATAGGTCTTCTTGTTTTACACTAGTCTAGGGATTTTCTGTTGTAATATTTGCCTATATAAGGCACCCACGTATAGAGAATACAATAAACCTCTTCACCATATTTATTACTTCTCTATATGGTATCATTTATCTCTGCTGAAATTTCACCATTATTTCAACAGTTTTAAAAGCCTCCGTTCGTTCCTATGGCCTCTAAAAACTCTTCTGCATCCTAACTCCTTGTCTCTGTCTCCGGTGACGCCATGCCCAGTCTCCATTTTCCGACGTTGGTCGTGCGTCTCGTTCATGACAATTATTCACTCTGGAGAAGCACCGTGCGATTGTCTCTTGAAGCCTACAAACTCAACGAATTTCTCATCGTTGGTGGGGCTGTGGAGCTCCTGCCACCTTGCTGCAGCCCGTCACCGGTGCAACCGTCAGAGAACCAAACCCGATGTTTGCTTCCTGGAGGCACAATGACCGTTTGATCCTGCTGTGGTTTTGTTCCACGCTCTCTCTGCCGATGTTTGCACTGCTTTCTCGGGCACCCACCATGGCAGACTGCTGGGCCGCTCTGGCTCAAACTTTTCCGTCCCAATCACGTGCTCGCTATCAGCATCTGATACAGCAACTTCAGTGCATGTCCAAAGGTGGCATGACGGTTCTGGAATACGTGGAAAAGAAGCGGTATATCTCTGATGCCCTGGCAGAGTGCCTCATCAACATATCCAACGTTGTTCTCGTTGACAACATCTTGTTAAGAATCGGCCCAGGATTTGTATCTTTCAGAACCGCCATTAGTATGCTTCTCACCCCCGGTATCCTCGAATGAAATGCTCGGTCTTCTTCTTCAAGAGGTTCAACGCCTTACCGATACCTGTTTAGACGTTACCGCACAGTGTGCTCATGCCGCTCATCATCGAATTTCTACTCGGCAACCACCATCGGTGCCGGTGACTGCAACTGAACGAGTTCGGACTATCTGACAGGCCTGCGAGAAGCATGGGCATGATGGTCAGAACTGCCACCAGCGGCTCAACCTTGTGAATTTTTCACCAACAAATCAGCGTGCTGCTGATCGTCTTCAACAATCTGCTGCTGGCAAGCAAGATTTTGCTGCTTATCAGGAGAATCCCTCTGCTCTCACCGACCCGTAGATTGTCGATTCCGGTGCCACAAATCATGTCACGACAGATATCTCAAGTCTCAATCTCTCAGCTCCTTATGATGGCATGGATAGCCTCGTCGTCGCAAACGGTCAGTCCGTTCCAATTACGCATACTGGCAATCTTAATTTAATTGCAAAGCATACTGCTAAACCTGTTACCTTGAAAGGTATTCTTGTTCCAAAGGTGTCTAAAAATCTTATTAGCGTTCGTCAATTATGTAAAGACAATAACGTATTCGTCGAACTTCATGCTAATCATTGATATGTTAAGACATTACGGGGCACAATGGTTCTTAAGAGAATCATTGAAAATGGTCTATACCGGCTTCCGATTCGTTCCCCTGGTCCCCGTGTCTTTGTTGGTGAACGAGCTTCTGTTGCATGCTGGCATCATCATTTTGCACACCCTTACCTATTTCTGCAAATAAATCACTTCCTTTGTGTAGTGCATGTCAGTTAGGCAAGAGTCATAGACATCATCTTCCCTCTTGTCATACTATTTCAGAAAATCCTTTTGATCTTGTTTATTTATATGTTTGGGGCCCTGCCTTTGTTCCATCTTTAAATGGAAATAGTTATTTT
>JAULKK010000001.1:11050205-11060896 GCA_032355705.1 Rubia peregrina | reverse complement strand
TACATTTGTATATGGTTCACGATCATAGAATACACCCATAGTTCCTGCAATGTGATATCTGTAACAAAAACCCTTAGTATAAACAGTTTACTTCTGTAGGTAATCAAATAGAAGTCAATAATATAGTAACACAACATTTTTAACGTCCACTGACACAATAGGATGAAAAAACCAGTCTGATAACTCCTTGTTAGACTTGGAAGGATAAAAAGTAATGCTACAAACTGAGTGCTATTTGTTTCGGAACTCGCACATTCAAAATTAGAAGAGAAGTTCAAACTTCCTTGGTTTAGTTTACTCAATTTTCCAGTACATCTTTCTCAATGAAACAAGCCTTTCCAGTTGTACACAAAACCTGTTTACGGAACAACTATTTGAGGTGACTAATGGTGTTTGTAAAAGTAAAAGTATCACTTACCGGGGCTTAATCTCTGCTACTAACTCTGCTATAGTGGAAATAGAACCTGCTGAATCTGGGATTCCTGAAGGAATATCTGATGCAGCAGCTCTATTGGTAACTCCGCTAGGCCATTCATTAGTGAACTGTAATTAAGGTACAACGAAAGGCGGAAGATAGAGATAGGACTCATATGACATGATTCTCCAACAGTTTGGGAGAAAGCAGAGATAAAAGAAAGAGATAGTTGAATCAAAGGAAAGGATATGTCAGAAATATGTCTACAATCCCAGGATCCTCAGCCCATGACCTCAAGGCATCAACGTCATCTTGACTGTGTGCGCCAATTTGTACACCGCTTGCAGATTGCCTACCAGACAGGTATAAAATAGATAATCCTAGACACAAATACCATAAATCAGCTCATAAAAGATATATGCATGACCAACAAAAGTCCAATTATTACAATATCTGTTGTATTACAAATTCAAGACATATAATTAATCAGATGTAGCATAGTTCTATATTCCAGAATCAGAACAGAAGACTAAACTACTTGCATGGGCTGATACCGATAAGAATGGAAGCAAAAGAGAAAAGCATAAATTTTTTAACCACCCGATAGTTATAACCTAAGTCTAGCACTCCAAAGACTAAACAAGCCTATTGCAAATGTAGCCTTCTTAAGGGTGAAGCTAGGATCAGTATCACGTCTCTTCTCAATCACATCCATTGAGATTAATGTAGTTAATAACTTAGAGGTGCGAAAAATCGAGGTCCTGATAGCAACACCAGTATCAATTTCAAAGCACAAAAACAGTTGTGCAATAGCAATAAACTTCATTCAAACTTCTCTCTATCTATCAATCCTAGAAACTATTCAACAATGCGCTTCATACAGCATGCTCAACATAAACCAAAGAAAAGACCTACTTGCATTCGAAAGATACATTTCATTAATTAAATCAGTAATGAAAAAAATAGCCCCAGAAAGCTCATGGATTAATGCCAATAGCATAGTAGTAGCATATACCATGGAGAGTGAACTTCCCGCTGCCTTTCAGCCAGTAGAGATTCCCGCAAACCTTGAGGCCATCCATTTTAAACCCTAGATTTCCAGCCTCCTTAGAAAGCGCCATTAGAATCTTCGGAGCGCCGACACCGTAATCGCCTATGAAGTAAGTAGGAATAGGAAACGTGGAGCGGCCTTCAATGTAGTCATTGAGCTCCTTCAGACCTTCCGGAGCTTCTGGAAAGAACTGGCCGACGCAGAGAAGCGCGTCGAATGGACCCGCCGCCTTGTTCACCTGAAATTCCTAGATTGGGGTAACTAGAATACCTGAAATCATATACTCGTCGTGCATGCGAGGGCGAGAGATACGTACCGAATTCACGCGCTTGCACAACTGGTTGTACCGGCCAAGGACATCGCCGCAGAGGAGGATCCTCGGCGGAGCCATGAGTGTGTCTAGGTGGAGCTTGGAAGAGCGGGAGAAGAACGGGCTTTCGAATGCTCTAGGCGTGGGCTGTTCGGGTGTAGCCCAAAAAACGTTTTAATTTAGTTCAAAGGGTGTCGGATATTTCCCAAAGAGTACGTTGTAACAAACTAAGGGATTTATTATGGATAAAAGAGTAAAAATGCAGCTAAGATCAGGTGAGAAGTACAGATTTTGGGAGAAAAAGAACAGAAAATATAGAGAGAAAAAGTACAGATTTTGGGAGATAAGAATCAGAACAATTCCGGCGAATGAACCAGGTAGATATACATATATTTTTCATCCGCCCCAATAAAATTAATGTTTGAAGTGCTAAACTCCGCCCCACCCAAGAAAATATTGGAGGTGATAATGGAACGGCATCGAAGAGTCGTCGGAAACGGCGTTGAAGCAATGACTGGAAACTGGAACGGTAGAAGACGAAGACGGAGTAAACCGTAAAACGGTAGAAGACAAAGAATTGGGCCAAATTTGTTTATTGAAAATATTTAACTTTTTGGGCTGTTTTAGAAACTAAAATGCCCATTAATATTCAAGCTTAAACAAATACTAAAGCCCAAATTGCCATTGCATTATTCCAATTCAGCAGCAGTGAATTTTGACGCAGGTTTTCAATTTGCACTTCGTTTCGTTCCGTCGACAGCCGACGGGCTACGGCGGCTTCGCCGACTTGTACTGTGACTAAGCGAGCGACCACCAGCGACAGAGGAGGACTGTCAGACGACAGTAATACCAGGCGCCGGAACAGTTCCTTCCCTCCTAAAATTTTGGTCTAGTTCGCCACTATTTTGCATAATGAGTTAGATGCCTCTTTCCCTCTGGTTGGTCTTCTTTTATCCCCTCTTCCTCCGCTAGGTGCTAACCAACTAACCGATTTCTAAATTGGATAAATCCACTTGCACAACTACTGATGTTGTTGCATTCTGTTAGAATCGGTTGAGGCTGAAGAACACACTCCATCCTAAAAGCTAATTAGAGTGAAAAAGACTTAAATGATCTTGGGCTAATTGAGATGTTGTGACAATCCCCCTGCTGAAATTTTGCTTGTCCACAAGCAACAAAAGATGGAAATTGTGAAATGGTGAAGTCTGCATCTTTCCATGATGCATCCTCTGCTGGAAAGTCACTCCATTCAATCAACCACTGAGTAATTTGCTTGCCACCTTTGATGATCAATCTCCTTTGTAACATCTTAGCTGTAACATCTTAGCTGATTTCTTTCATCAATGTCATCAACTGACAGTGCACTACTGGCAGGTGGAATATTTCCAATGTATTTCTTAAGAAGTGATACATGGAACACCGAATGAATCCTGCTATGAGGTGGTAACTTAAGTTGATAAGCTACTTCCTCGATTCTCTTTTCCACTTGATAAGGGTTGAAATACCTAGTTGCTAATTTGGGATTAACCCTGCCTTGTAAGGGCTGCTACTTATATTTATGGATCCTTTAGGAAACCCAATCACCAATTTTGAATTTCCTTTCAGTCTTCTTAGCGTCTGCATAAAACTTCATCCTTTGTTGAGCTTTCTTAAGATGATCTTGGAGTTTCTGATTAACCAAATCTCTTTGACTGATCATACTCTGAGCAACTGGAATTATAGCATCTGTAAGTAGACCTAATGGTAAGTTCAGTGGTTTAACTCTGTATAATGCCTCAAAAGGTTTCATATTAATGCTCAAATGGTGTGAAGTGTTATACCATCTTTCCTCTGAACTTAACCACTCTTTCCAGCTAGAAGGTTGGGCATTGCCAAAACCTCTAAGGTAATTTTTGAATACATGATTCACTCTTTCACTTTGGCCATCAGTTTCTGGATGATAAGTTGTACTGAGTTGTAGCTTTATTCCCATCTTTCCAAACAATTCTTGACAATAATGACTTGTGAATATTTTGTGTCTGTCACTTGTAATAGACTTAAGTAATCCATGGAGTTTATAAATTTCATTCATGAAAAGTGCAGCCTCCTGTATTGCAGTGAATGGATGTGACAAAGCAAAAAAAGAAGAAGCATACTTGGTGTACCTGTCAACTACCACCAGGATTGTGCTCTAACCCTGTGCGTCTGCCAACTTCTCAATAAAGTCCATAGTGATTTGTTTCCAATAGTGACTTGGAACATGCAAAGGCTACAACAAACCAGGAGAGTGACAGTGTTCATTCTTGTTTCTTTGACAAGAATCATATGCCTTGATGAACTGTATGAAATCTGAGTTGATTCTTGGCCAATAAAACATTGAAATTACTCTTTTGATGGTAGCACCTTGGCCTAAATGTCCACTCACAACTGATGAATGCATAGTTGCAAGAATGTTCTTCCTAATATTTCCATGAGAACTAACATAAATTTGGTGACTTTTTTAGGATCCCTGTGATATAAGTATATTCATGGGGATTGTCTTTCTGAAATATAGCCTCTGTAATCAGATTTTGATATTCATGATCTCCTTCATAACTCTGCTCGATTCATTGATTCCAAATAGGTATCACAAATTTAGAACTAGTTTGGATCACATATCAATGCTCAATCACCTGTTCAGAAGCTAAATATGAATTTGAAGGAATTCCTCACTGCATTAATCATCTCCTGATTGTTGTGGGCTTGAGAAATCTCATGAATTAATTCTTCATCCACTGAATCATTACCTGCCTTATCCCACATGATTTGATCAACATAGTGTTCATCTCTGATTTCTTATCCTTCTTCAACCAAAAGAGATATATTCCTATCAGATACTTCCTCATCCAACTGAACCTCTAATTTTTCTCTTGGCATTCTGGACAATGCATCAGCTGCTTGATTACTAACCCCAGCTTTATAGTGTATTTAAAAATCCAAACAAAGAAGTTTGGTGATCCACTTATGCTGAATTGCAGTATGCAGCTTAAAGTACCCAATTTAGTTTTTGTGGGAATGTGGATACTTGTAGGGTTTCACCTTAAAGGGTTGAACATCATGTTTCAAAGCAATTTGATGATCTATCTCTCTAACAAAAGGTAAAGTATTTGGAATCTGAAGTATATCTGAGAAATGATTTGGAACCCTCTTCAAATCTTGTGGAATGGAAAGAGTGTCCAGTGCTTCATTCACTTCTTGCTTCTGGCCTCCTATCACATTTTCATTCCCTGAATTCACAGTATAAAAAATGACCATGATCCACATCTTCAACTTTTTTGCTTAGTCTATCAAAGACACTGGCAAGCTTCTTGAATTTGTGAGGATTTGAATCATTCATCTGGACATTTTCATTCCTTAACACTGATCTCCTTGAAAGTGTTGTTTCTCCTCCAAATACACGGCTCTCCTTTTCATGTGATTAGTCAATTCACTAGCCTCATTTCCCTTCAACAGTTGCAACTGGGGTTCATCACAGCTCCCTTGTAACAACCACTTAGTTTCTAAGTGGTAGAATGATACTTTGTTTGATCTAAAATCAAAGGCTATTGGGCTCAGGTAGATCATCCAATCTACTCCCAATACCATGTCAATACCACCAAGTTCCATCACTTTCAAATTAAAAAGTGAAACAATGATCTTGAATCACCCACTTAGCTTTAAGACAACTTGTGCACTCTTTAACTTTGCTTGATTGTGGGTATTATATTGTCTATCAAGTATTCAATGAACTCTTCAGCACATCTCTAGTCTTTGACTTAGATTTGATGACCCCCCCTTAGGTATGTTTTTCCTGTTTTACCGGTGAGACTTTACCAACTAAGGGAAAATACCAATCTTTCCATCGAATATAACATCACCATTCAATGCTACTATAAGACAAGCAACATTTCATATAAACATTACCTTAGAGATGTGACATTTGTGTTGACATGTTTGTAGTGCATTTTCTTCCTCAAAGAGCATAATGTGCTTAGGTAATTGTTCGGACATATAGAACCATTTTTTTGTCAATGATAACAACATTGAGCGTGCTTTTGAACTTTATGTTGTTCTGTCTTTCATACCTTAGTGATTGTTTTGATTTTACCATGTGTTTTGGGTTGTTATTGAGCTGAAAGGTTGAGTAAATCCTTGGAAATTTATGTTATTTGAAATGTTATTGCAGTTTAGAGATTAAGAGGATAAATTGTTAAGTTGTTTCAGTTTGTGGTTGATATGGCCACACCGAACAACATTCCAAAAATATGAGAGAAGTGGTCATTTTTCTTGGAGATGGAAGAGAAGAATAATAGGGAAATGATGGAAGAACCGATGGAGATTATTTTGGTGAATTATGCCAAATCAAAATGTAGTTAGAAAAGAATCTAGATTGATTTAAAGACTCCTAAATTTTAGGAGAGAATATTGTGTTTATCTCTTTGAATTTTAAATGGATAAGTGAAGACATATTACATTCCTTATCTATCTTTTGGCTATAATAATTTTCCATAAACGGAGATATTCATTCGTACGCGGAGACATTCATCCACGCAGATAGTCATTTTGCACAAAAACTGTATTCACGTTTTTGAGCTTTTCCTCATTCTATTCCAACAATTTTCATCATTTTTATGCTTTTGATTATTAATTAAATTATGTATTCTAGCTAAATTCATCTTTTCCAATAAAGATCAATTTTTCAGTAAATATCAAGGAAGTATTGGCGTCGATTCTCCTGAAATCTAATTAGTTTGCAATATTTGATAGTGTGTTAGTTAATTTAATACCAATTGAGCCAATCATCTGTAATTGTGATTCAAGTCCAATCAGTGGTAGGGAACAACCGTCTTAATTTAACAATCTCGCGTCAGAGCTTGTTGATTACAAATTAGTTCTTTCTCGTTCTTAATGCTACTAGCATATTAAATCTATATAGTGTCTCTTAGCTTATATGTTAGTTAGAGAGATAGTTAGTGAGGCGTCCTCCTAATTATAGACAAGGTAAGGAAAGATTGGTTGTTTGCAACTATAACCAGTTTGTGTGCATGCATTTAAAGTCATCTTTGCATCAAGGATAGAGATAGAAAGCCTGTCCAGAATTGATCGGAAATGGAATTTTATCATAATAGTTTAATCTTTTTGCAATATGTAACAAATTATCATTCTTGTTTTTACTCAATTTTAGGTTTTTGTTATTCACTACCCTCATCTGGTCACCTTGGTTACGAATTTGCAGATTGAAAATTAAGCAAAAAGTCTCATCAATCTCTAGGGAAGCGAACTTGCTCGCACCTATACTGGTCGGTATGCCCATATCGACTGCAGAATCATGAACTGAATTTTTTGACTTAGACCTCCATTTATTTTTGGTGTAAAACGACACACCACTTAGCTTTGACCATGCAAACTCGACTCTTTCAACTTTATTTGCATTTTTCAACAAATGTTTTACTGCATTGCTATACTTCCATAGGATCCTACTTTTAAATCATTTGTGGACTGTATTTTTTAATATGAATTTCCTTGCGAGAACTCTGGATTTTAGGATTTTGAGAAACACTCTTAACAAAGGTTGATCGAAGCACACTCTTGAAATCAAGAAGACACAGATGAAGTCTAATCAAGAACACAACTTTATAAACTTCACTAACAGAAGGGTCGAATGCCACAGAACACAAGCACTAGTTACACCAAAATTATCATAAAGAATCCTATCAGTTCTAATCACTAATATTAAAGGGACAAACCTAACGGTTTAAGCAAAAATTATAAACTTAAAATCTAAATATATGATGTATAAAAATGGGTATAAAATTCATGGATGACCTCCCTATTTATATGGTATAGTTCGGCCAACACAAATAAGAAAGAAAAGTGTATTTGGTAAGTCCTATTAGAAACTGGAATGACTTATGACAGCTTTAAGAAGCTAAAACCATATCTAACTAAAATACTTAAAATAAAAGGAGATATGGCCGACGTCCACAGATTAAAAAAACAAAAAACTAAAAACATTTCTAGGCTTGTAAGTCGCACGTGTCTTCTTCTTCCATTTGGCGTGTGCATCACACGCGTCCTTCTTCTTCAGCTTATCAACTATGGTTATAATATGCTTGTGGGGTGATATTCTCCGGAAAAATTCTGCTGTGGGGTGATATTATCCAGTAAGGAGCCGTACGCCATTTCCAGCGCGAGAATCCTGACCCCAAATGATGAAGTTGTGGTGGTGGATGAGGCGGCACCCGAGCGACGCATGGTGGCACTGTCATGTCTGCCAGAGGATGTGACGATGGGATGTGCGCCACCGCTCTCTGCCTAGACGTGATCGGGAATCATTGGGCACTACCATGTGTACCAGGGGACGTGGTCGTGAGTGACGATGGAGAGCGCACCGTGATGGGGAATAATTGGGTGCTGCCACTTCTTCGAGAGGACGTGGTCGGAGGTGACGACGGGGCGCGCACCGTCGCTCTTGGTCTAGACAACCTGGAAGCCCAATCTAGCTCTTTGGGTTGGGTTCATATGATTCAGCTCTCCAGGTCAGGTTCGTCCGATGATTCCCGATCTAGCACCGCGAGGTCTCCGGGGAGCCCGAATCTTTGATGATGAATGTAGTTTTAAATCCTAGGATTGCTTGTTGAGTTAACTCGGCTCAACTCAGCTCGGACTGAATCTGGCAAGGCGACGACAGATGAAGAAGAGGGAGACGGATGGAGAAGGGAGCGGCAGTGGGGGTGGATTGAACGGGCGGAGGGGGGGGGAGGTGGATTGAACGGAATTCGGCATGACTTTGCTATTTTTTAATAAGTAAAATTACAAAAATACCCCTAAACATATTAAAAAGAATATATATTTTTGGGGACCAAAAGCTGAAAACCACAAAGAATATGGTATTGGGGACCGAAACTTTCACTTTGCATTTGTGGGGTACTAAACAAACGTGTTTTTGCTTTGGGGGACCAAAAGATGGCAAAATATGGCATGTGGGGGACCAAAAAAACAATTTACTGTAAAGTCAAGCGGATTTCATTGATTATTTCATTGGTATTTGTGAACTAGTTTGGAAAGAAAAAAATCATGTTGGAACATACGGAAAGTTGAAACCTAAATGAGTTTAACTGATTACATAATATTGCGGTGATATTGATGTATGAATGATTGGAGATTGTGCAATATTGATTTAGGTGTGTATTTGAAGTATAATGGGTTTATAGAAAATCTCTATAATTATGGAATTGGATTTATGGAATATTAGAGGATATATTGAAATAAGGAAAATTCATTTATTTATGTGATTTGGATATGCTTCAAAAGCAGATATGGAATTGGAATATTGTGGAGATAAAGATGGAAATTCTGATATGCTCAATGTACTATATTTAGAGGACATCACGACTGCATAACTCACGAATTTAATTTTGAAAAGCCGCACTCAGATTTTATATCCCTCCGAGAGTATTGCGAGAGCTAGCATACATATCGTCCAACATACCGTAACCCGTAGATCAAGGTCAGAGTCATACACCTTAATTCCTCCTCGGGAGGAGGAGATCCAGCATCGACGATTTTCGAGGTCAGAAAGAGTTTGATCAAGGCGAATCGGTAGCAAGGGGACCTTGCAGAATTCACACGTCAATAATTAGAAGATAAGTATAATTGTATGATATACTTTGTACTATATCATTCTGATTAGTGGATTCATTTTTGAACTAGGGCAGGTCCCACAGATGTAGGTGAATTTCACCGAAATGCGTAACCAATTCTTGTGTGTTCTTGTTTGATTTTATTACATGCTTAGTTAAATAGATTATGTTGCAACGCGGATTTAATAAATAATCTAATTAGGTAAAACCAAAATTTCATTTAGTGTCAGAGCTGAGTCACTTATTCTTACCATGGTTGTGTCAAGAAAAAAATAATCTGGTTTTACCATGGTGACCAAATAAAGAACTTCAGTGTCTCGGCCACCATTGTTGGAAGGAACCAACTACAATTATAGGAAGACACGCATGAGAGTTTATTAACTCACTGGATGAACTGGCCTGACACACATGAGAGTGTTTATCCTCACACTTGAGTCATACTTGCCCTTAAGTATGAAGTGAAGAAAATAAGATCAATCAATAACCCACATTGTTCATAAGTTCTCATTCTCTCATAAGACTCTATCTAAAACGACCCTACAAAAAGAAATAAAAAATGGAAGATAGAAACACAAATCACACGACGAGACAGACAAAATTCAACATTTAAAAACTACAGATTCTACTCTTATAACGATAAGTATTCCCCTGCCAAGGAGTAAAAGATCACGTTAACGCACTCGGTAATCATCAATTCTCAAAGTAATTGAAATGAAAGTATTCAAGATCAGGAAATCTAATCATTAATTTAGTCATAATTGGACAAGCAATGAACATATTCTCACGGTTTCACACAATCACTCTCAATATATGAAGGACAATCACTCAAATCATTCACAAGGTATAACACAGAGAAGTTAAAATGTAAATCAGGAAAGTCTTTCTCAAGGGTTGTAAAGGGGCTAGGGACCATTAAGATTGGTGAGATCCTAGGGGTTCTAAGCTCAAACAATATTGATCAAAATATTATGCATGTCTTTTTCTTTGAACCATCATCCATGTATAGTAGACTTCACCAAGAATCTTCAACCCCATGGCTATTGTGAGAAAGCCAAGTAATATCACATCAAATGTAGGTGCTATTTTATTTTTTCTTTCCTTTTCTTTTTTTTTCTCTTTTTTTCCAGCACCAGTATTCTCTAACACAGTCCAAAATCAGTACTTTTGAGGGAAAATCGCAACATAACAAACAATTTGAATTTTTTTTCTTCTTTTTTTCGCAGGTTCGACTACCCTCCAGTTTGGCCAAACAGAACCCTAACGTCACTGTTCATA
>JAULKK010000001.1:11004471-11017582 GCA_032355705.1 Rubia peregrina | reverse complement strand
TGCGTGAAGATTTTTGCCGTGTTTTGTTTGCATGCATGTTTAGAAGGTTTGGGTTGTTTTCCTTTTTGTCCTTTTTTCCCTGTCTTTTTACCTTATGGTTTAGTGTGGGCTGAGTATTTAAACTCCCCATTCTGTTCTAGGCGGAGCTTTTGGATGAAATAAACATTGCGTCTTTTCTCTCCAATTTCTTATTCTTGAATAGCTTGAATTTGATGCCCAAATCTGGTATTCAAGTGTCTTGAATCAACAGGTTTCGGAAGGATTTTCTATTGGAATTCATGCGCGAATCAACAATCGGGATCGAATCTGTTCTACGAAGCTTCCGCCTGCATCATCTTGGCATCTCCATCAGCCTCTCAGCCCATTTTAATTTTTAAAAAGGCTCAAAGTGGCTAGGGAGCTCGTAAGGCGTTGAACATCTTGGGCCGACTTAGGTGATTGCATGTTGAGGATGGCATCGACCTTTTTTTTGTTTGACTTTTATCCCCTATTTGACACCATAAAATCAAAGAATTTCCCAGCCTCCACGTTGATAGTGCATTTCAGTGGGTTGCACTTTAAATTTGCAGTTCTAAGACTGTTAAACGTCTTCTTCAGGTTAGCCAAATAGTTTACATATGCTCTTTACTACCATGTCCACATAGATTACAATGTTCCTTCCGACATGTTCTTTGAATATCTTATCCACTTGCCGCTGATAGTGGTTCCTACATATTTTTAGTCTAAAAAACATCTTATTATCTCCCTCTGCCATTAGGATCGGTGTTAACCTTTGTGTGCATCGAAGAATGCTAACACCTCATACCCTGCAATGACTTCAACAAGTTGATCGATCGGGGAAGTGGGTTGCTATATTTTGGACAATAATTGTTTTATTTAGTGAAAATTATGCTTTTTCACTATCATACTTTTTCACCATGACTAGATTTACCAGCCTCTTCGGATAGACTTCCTCTTTGATCACGTCTGTTGAGACTAGCTTTGACACTTATTCCTTGATGGTTGCTCATGTTTAAAGGGAGAAGAACCTTCTCTTTTATTTGATTGGCTTGATTGTGCGATCAATGTTAAGGTGTTGCACAACCAAATGTGTTGGAACCTCTATCAAGTCAGAAACATGCCACGAAAAGACATCTACATATCCGTCAAGCAAAAGTTGTAGTTGCCGCTTCACCTTGACTAGTAAAGCTATACCAATTTTCACGGTACCTGGCAATCAGACAAGAATATTTTTTACGCCAGCATGTGAGACATAGTAACCTCTCCATGGATTGCACTGACTTTTCTCACCTTGATGAGTAAATTCCAAGTTGTCATCATGCAACGTTGAGCCATTACCCGATCTTCTTTTACGACACCATTATTTGTCAAAAATTCCATCAACAAACGATATGGAAACCAAATAGCCTTGTCTTGTTTCATCTATTCGTGGCCATTGATTACGTTGAAAGTTGAGGGAGAACCACCAAGCCCTTTCTTTAATCTCTCTCGGTGCTCTCTCTAGAGCTTTGGGATATGGTGAGGTGGTGTCGGGGCAATTCGACTCTGCCAAGACGATGGTGAATCGAATATATGATTTAGGGATTGTGATTTTGGGTTCTTTTAGCGACGGCAATGGTGGGATTTTCCGACAAAGAAAGAGGTGTGAAGTTATTTATTTCCTCTCTCGTTGCTCCCTCTCGAGCTCTGGGGTTTTCATGAGCTGGAGTTGGTGTCGGAGCTCTTTCGAGCTTTGGGAATAAGGTATTTATGCCAGTGGGGAGCCAATTCAATTTAAGGGGTGTTGTGAATAACCCTATTAAGTGGCGGCAGCCGTGGTGAAAGGTCATCCCCGGTGAATTTCTTGCTGGCTAGACAGAGGCTCATTCATTTGCTAACTTTTAACGAGTCTTAGAATAATATGGATTCAATATGTAAGGAATTTGGGTTCATAAATGTGGTTTGTTGATTTTGTACTGGTTATGGTACGTTGATTTCATACCGGTTCAGAATAATGTCTAGATTCTAGTGGTCCGATTTCATACTGGTACGTTGATTTGTTCCAATGCGTTAATTTTTGTACTGGTGAGTCCTATCGTTATGGCGCGTTGATGGTGGTGTGGTTGTACAGTGGTGATGTGGTGTAATGGTGTTAGGTGGTGTAACAGTGTGGTTGTGCGGTGGAGGTTGTTGATTTGCAGTGGTGGACGGGGGTTGGAGAGAGTGGCAGACAAAAAGGAAAAATCATAAAATAACTTATGGCCAAATTTTTTTTTCATTTTAGTGAACGTTGAAATTTTTTGGTCAACACCAGTCTCTGACGATGGGTCATCATTTTTAAGTCAACATTGGTCTTTGGTATATTTGCAGTTTCGAAACAATGGGGTAGTATCTTCAATATATGCATTTATAAGGGAACTAGGCTTACAGAAATATATTTTTCATAAATTTATTTATAATCAAATATTAATTGACTTTAGAACATGAAACCAACAATACAACATTGCTATCAATCTCTACATCACCCCTAGTGGTAGGAAATTGGTGTGGACTATCCTTGTTAGGGCTGCAGGAATTTGAGGATTTGGGTTCCCCGATCAGTGCCGGCCAGAGCCAGTGCGGAATGTGCTCCCACAAATTTTTGGGCCCAGAATAATGTTTTAGTTCTTTTATTTACTTATATATAATCAATTTTGTTGAATTTGAGCCATTTAATTCAGATATGGGTCATTTTAAAAATCTGAATTACTTTTTGGTCACTTTATCAAAATATAAATTATTTTTTGGCGAATTCATTACGAAGCTTTCTTTAAGTTATAAATATATTTTTTTGAAATATTTATTTTCTTTTATATATTTTAATTTGAAAAAGAATAGTGAATTTATATTTTTTCTTGCCTTTAAAATTGTAGAGATCACCACGCACTAATCAATCAAGAGAGTATTTATTTAAATTTACATATTTTCTATATTATTCTACATGACATTATTTCCTTTGTATACTTTAAAAAAAATCAAATCAATATTTTTCTAAAGTGGAATGTTAAAAACTGAATAGTAGTAACTTCAAGATACGAGACCTGAACAATAAAGTTTATCCATTATCTAGATAAAAAGTTATGAATCTACTAGGTATAAATAAATTTAAAATTCATTTTTTTAATTTAGTGAATTAAAGATCAAAGACATTACTAAATTTGGAATATTGTGTTTAGATAATTCAAACAAAGTAATTTTTTTAGTGTCTTGATTAGGCCCCTTTTTTGCATTTTTTAATCTTTTAACGAATATTATGGAGTGATCTCCTAACATTGCACTTGATTATGTTACAATTTTTAATAGATACTTTTTCTATATTTTTATCTAAAAAATTATGACAAAGTCTTGTGTCTAACCATCTCACAGCGAGACCAAAAATTAATATGCAATATTATGAAGTTTAATTAGAAATGAGGTTCCAAATATAATTTAGGAAAGTTTGGGAGATGAAGGAGGGATAATGGTGCAAATATCACTTTTTGGGGGTGCTGAACATAAATTATTAGGGAATTAATGATTCCGAGTCATAAAAATCTTGCGGGTCAAGAATCCGAATTAGAGAAATTCGCGGATCAATTTTTTCCCTCATTTTAGCGCAACGCACGAGTTTTTACTACTAGACTTGATGTTTTATTTTCAATTTTGATGTTTCGACCAAATCTTGTGATGTTTTTCACAAGCCTTTTTTCGCTAAAATAATGTATTTTAAAGTTAATTTTGATATTTTATTGTAAATCTTGTGTTTGCATGTTAATTTTTAGGCACTTTATACATGTAGACACCAGTTAATGACATTTTATTACATGAAAGTGTGATTATAACCCTACGTTTTTCAACAAGTGCACCGATATAACCTTTTCGCACCATTCCGGGATTGACTCAGCATTTTTCTTGCATTGACCTAAACTAAAAGCACTAAAATACCCTAGTCTTAAAACTAAAATTTTAATTACAGAAATACCCCTAGATTTCTTCTTCTTCATCTCCAAAACCACCACCACCGCTAATCTGCCGCTCCACCACCACTATGCCACCGGAATCTGGAAACATTAAAAATTAACTATCTGCAATTCTTTTGGAAACAAATACTGTTATCACCCTTAACTTAAAAAGGAATATTTTCCTTTGTGTGTTGACACAATGGTCGTTCGGGGGGTATTTTTAACTTTTTGCACGTGGCCTCGTGAAACGACGTCGTTTGCAGATTTTCCATGTCCCCCCTACCTTTGCATTCGATCTCTCATTCTCTCTGCCTTGCCCATGCGAAGAGTCCATAAAATCCAGATTGAATCCCCGAAATCCGTAAAACTCAGTCTCAATCCGTAAAATCCATATTGAATATCTGAAATTCAGCTGTTCTGCTTAACCTTGGGATATCAAAATGAAGATTTGGTGGTACGATATCTAGGGGTTTGATGTCAGTACGGTGGTGATAGGTTGGTATTGGTGGTTCAGTGTTGATCCATTGTGTTTTCTCTCTTTTTCCTTTCCTTCATATTTGATTATAATGAATTGATTTGATATTTTCAGAGGCATGGAGGAGCCGGAGCGGAGCTCAAAAATCCTAACCAAGCAACGCCGCCAGCTCTCTGACAAGCGTCTGAGGAAGCACGGATGCAGGGGAGCTGCGGATCCATTTCTCCTATTTGTCAAGAGGTTATATTTTTCTTGCCTTTTTCATAGATTTCTTTTATATTCGGTTTATGAGCCAGAAAGATTTCATTTTGATTGTATAGAGTGTGTTTTAGTTTGAAGCCAATTGGGTAAGAATCTTCACGCGAGGATTTTCACTGAAAGTGAAAAGTACCTGCTTACTGGATTTCACCCCTTGCAAGGTAGAATTACGATACGCGAAGAGGTAAGTGTGCCACATTCCAGTTTGACTAGGGAGATGCCCAAGGCAATCGGCCAAATATTTTGCGGGAATGTCTTGGGTTCAAGGGGATAAGAATAGATAAGAATCCCATATCAATATAGAAGAAAAAAGACCAATAGGGACTGTCTTGGATTTTCTGAGGGTTCTGAAGTTCATGTTGTTGAGGATTTGTAGGAAAGTTTTAATCTTGATGAGAGAATTGCCGAGGAAAAGGGTGTCAAGAATGATGTAGTTCATGTTGTTGAGAAATTGGAGGTGAGTTTTAATCTTGATGAGGAAATTGTAGATGAAAAGGGCGCCAAGAATGATGACATCCCTAATCAGTTTCCCAAAAAAGATGACATTTTTTGGTTAATGAGAATGTGGTTGGGAATTTTTTAAACTTGATGAGTAGAGAGGAAGGGGGTTCTAAGAATGTTAGTAGTAATGACGCGGTGCAGTTGCCGTGGGAGAGGTGGATGGATGATGAACATTCTGATGAAGGTAGGAGGTTGAAAATGAGCAATATTGAAATGGTTGAGAAATTAATACCCGAGCCTGAGTTGAAAAGGCTGAGGAATGTGTCTTTGAGGATGGTGGAGAGGATCAAGGTTGGAGCAGGCGGAGTAACGCAGGCATTGGTGGACTCAATCCATGAGAAATGGAAGATGGATGAGGTAGTCAAGTTGAAATTCGAAGGCCCTCCTGCCATTAACATGAAAAGGACTCATGAGATTCTTGAGGTAGGTAGTTAGACACAATTTTTCAATATAAATTGGTTAATTTTTCTTGTTGTATGCTGATTCCAATCATTCTATACATACTGTAGTGATAAATTTTAAAGTTGGACTCCGTATAAGAATTTTTCTTGAGGAATTGTTTTGAATTAATATTTGTTTCTATGCTCTACCAGGGTAGAACAGAGGGTCTAGTTATTTGGAGATCGGGAAGTTCAATCGTGTTGTACAGAGTAATGTCATATAAGCTTGATTGTGTACAGTCATATTCTAAACAGGCTCAAGAAAATGCAAAAAAAATTGATGCTTCTGTATCCTTGTCAAATAATGTTACCCGAAGTTTTGGAGTCAACAACTCTCCTAGTATTGTTGAAACATGCAGCCAATCTTCAAAGTATTTGAACAAACTATCTCGTAAAGAACTCGAGAATTTAAGTGATCTGAGTGAACTTCTGGATGAACTTGGACCGCGATTTAAAGACTGGTCAGGGCCTGAACCGCTGCCTGTTAATGCATACTTGCTACCTGCCGTTGTTCGAGGCTATAGGCAACTATTTAGGGTTCTTCCTCATTGGATTAGGCCTGTCTTAGGTTACCAAGAAATGACCTTTTACGTAGGACAACTAGAGGGTTACCCTTGGTATGTGTCTACTGTTATTTGAATTTTTTACTTCTATTTTCATGTATTCGTAATATGCTTGTAACCTTGCACGAGTTCTTAACTTTGGAACAATTCAGGAAGAAGTAGAGAGCTGCAAGGTCTGGCTGCAGCTATGGTCAAGCTGTGGGAGAAGAGTTCTATAGCAAAGATAGCCATCAAACGTGGTGTACTGAATACACACAATGATCAAATGGCACATGAACTCAAGGTTGGATAAATGAAATCCTGCATTCATGTTTTCACTCATTGTCAAATATAAGTTTTTCTGTGCTTCCTTTGACGTTTTGGAATGTATGCTTCATCGTGTTCACAGTCTCAGTCTTTTTTATTTTTCTACACGCAAATTGTGGAGATGAAAAATTTTCTACACACCTAGATTAATTATTTGGCAGGTGTTCAATGCACTCAAATTAGTTGTAGCTTTTTAAGAAATGAGATAAGTTGTTTGGTGCGGACTCCCATGCTAACATCTATGATATGATCTTGTAGATGCTAACTGGGGGTACACTAGTGTCAAGAAACAAGGAATATATTGTGTTTTACCGGGGAAATGACTTTTTGCCATCCACTGTTTCTCAAACACTATTGGAAACAGAGAAAAGGAGTGTTTCACTACAGGATGAGGAAGAAAAAGCCCGTGAGAAAGCCCTTGCCATGATCTATTCTAATGTGAAAATTCCTAAAACGCCTTTAGTTGCAGGAACCCTTTCTGAGACTAAGGCAGCAACTTTACACTGGGCCAACAAGCCCAGCGATGAAGATCTAGAGAAAATGATGAGGGAGGCAGCTGTAGCAAGGCATGCTTCTCTGGTTAAACTTCTTGAAAAGAAGCTAGCTATTGTAAGTTCCAATGTTTGAGTAATTATAAATTATAATTATCTGTTGAGATCATTGCAAGGCAACTGGAACTTCATTAATAGCTGATTGTATTTGATTTCCCCCCCCCTAATATTCTAGGCTAAAGGGAAGATAGCCAAGGCTGAGAAGGCTCTCTGGAAAGTGCAGGAAACACTGCAACCCAATGGATTGCCTAATGACTTGGAAACCATCACTGATGAAGAACGTTTTTTGTATCGCAAAATTGGTCTCAGCATGAAACCTTTTTTGGTTCTAGGTAATTCTTGAAACTACTTTCTGTGAATTTATGGATGGTTCTTCTCATATGCAAGAGTGTTGTGAAGCTGATTGCTTAAAATTTTATTCTGTGTGGGTGGTAAATGAAATGTTAGTTCTCAGGTGTAATTTTCTTTACTCTCTGGATATCTTTAGTCGTTGAAGGTGAAACCTCTTGACCTTTTTCTTTTTGGTTTTTAGGGAGGAGGGGGATCTTTGATGGCACTATAGAGAATATGCACTTGCATTGGAGGTACAGGGAGCTTGTGAAGATTTTTGTAGAACGGAAAAGTTTTACGCTAGTCAAACACATTGCAATTTCACTCGAGGCTGAAAGTGGTGGGGTTTTGGTGTCAGTTGACAAAACTACCAAAGGATATGGCATTATCTTGTATCGTGGAAAGAATTATGATCGTCCTAGTGCATGCCGTCCCAAGAATCTATTGACAAGAAGACAAGCACTAGCTCGCGCAATTGAGCTTCAGAGACGTGAGGTATAACATCTTGAGATTGTATTCTCCTATCTTTTTCTAACTTCTGTTTTCTAATTGCTGATTCGTGCAATGGTACTGAGATGAGTTTTCACCGATTATACTTTAAACCTTGCCAGGCACTAAAGCGACATGTATCAGAGTTGCAAGGAAAAATTATGGAGCTGAAATCTGAACTTGTATGTCTTTTCTTTCTGAATGATACTCATAATAAGAAGACAGCAAATCTGGAATTTGTCCATCTCTTATTCGTCATTAACTTTCATTTCTTGTTTGCAGGAACATATGACTACTATTGAGGAGATCGACGAGGAAACCTTTTCATCAAGGGTGAATTGTGCTTCAGATGATGACAATGATTGGCAAGAAGTAAGAAATAATGAGGTTTAAGATATACTTTGAATAGCTATATTTTAGTGTGATGGTAGATCTCGTGGGAAATTATGCATATTTACTAGACAGATTAACTATCTTTGAAACTTTCATTAGCATTTATTATGCTGATTGATAACTAACATGTGGTTGATTGCCGAGTCATCTGGTCAGTGATCCCTTTAGTTAAATAGCGAGGCTGCACTCATTGAGTCCTGTTTATTTTTATCCTTCTTCCCCTTCAAGTAGATAAATGAGACTAATGTCTCTGGTGCTACCCAAGTTAAACTTGTCGATTGTTATGCTTGTTCTGTTCTTATGATATTTGCATGTTTCTTATATGAAGGATGAAGGTGAAGAACAATATCTTGAGACATATCACAGCAGCGAGGAGGATTTACATCTTTTAGGGAAGGCCTCAGCATGACAAGCTTGATCACTTGGACCATCAATCAGTTCACCGGATCCTCGCTTCTCAACTCCAGCTTAAGATCTTTGGACACAGCGAGGTACGAAAACAAACTCTAAACGCGTGACTTTATTGAACACAGATGGAAGTGATGTCAAAGTAATGCTGCACGTCTCGATTTAGTTGCAGTTGAATCACCCAGGGGTAGGAAGTAGATCTAGTAACAATTTCACGGGCAGTTGAATTGCAGTCGGTAGTTTGATTGTACATAAAAGTTGTTATAGATGTAATACTGGAACTGGCATGAATGTATCGTTTGATATAGACAGAATAATAAGAGCATAGTTTACTTGTATGAATGAATTTTCAGAAGAGCAACTGTATTTCATATTTTTATGGATAACGTGGACGGAAAAAGCATGATTCATTTTCGTTGAATCTTCATTGTTGCAGTAAGTAAGCTATGCTCTCCTTCGGGCATACGTGAACATTCAGATTTGATAAACTGGTGTTGTAAATATGGCGGTGGTTCAAACAAGGACTGGTGAATGACGAGAAGAAAACCAAGACAAGAAGTGTAGAACATGGTAGTAGAGTTGTCAATTGCTGACCCGAATTTCTGACCCGATCCGCATTGATCCAACCCGGACCGATCTGACCGAACACAAGTCGAATCTGATTCTGACCCGCAAAATATTTACCCGAACCCTACTCGACCCGAACTCAACCCGAACCCGATTCTGACCTGATAATCTGGGTCCAAGCCCAAACCCGACTCTACCCAAACTCAACCCAAACCCAATTCTGACCTAATTATCTGGGTCCAAACCCAAACCCGACTCGACCCAAACTCAATCCGAAATCCGATCAGGACCTGATAATCTGGACCCTAACCCAACATGACCAAATCAACCTGAAATCTTATTACGACCCAAACATAATTCAATCAGAATACGTTTAAACTTCAACCCGGTTTAACCTGGCGTATAATTAACTTGTAACCGATTCAACCCGAGAAATAACATACATAACTCGATCCATAATCAACTAGGAAAATAACTGACAATTAGATTGATCCATAATCAATCTAGTATTGACCCTATGTGTAGTAATTTATTTAGTTCAAATATTTGAAACTTTGCGGTTGGGCATATATGAGTGAACAGAAGGGTCTCAAACTTCAACACTGATTACTTCTACACAATATTGGAAAATTACACTGTGGGTCAAAATTGTGTTACCCCATAATTCATTTCTTCAAAATACATAATTTTTGTTATTTTTTCCTAAATATAAAAATATTAAATAAATATATTTTCTAACACTAGTACATGTTCAAGAGTAGCTTATACCATAACCCATATTTCAAAACCTTTTTCTTTCGTATTCTAGCTTTCTTTCCGATCCGATCCGACAAACAGACTTTGACACTTTCCAACCCGACCCGACGAACAGACTTCGACCCATTTCAACCCGACTCGAACCCGATCCGACCCAACCAACAGATTTTGACCGTTTCGACCCGACCCGAACCCGACCAACAGATTTCGACATGTTTCAACCCGAACCCATTTGACCCGAACTCGAACCTGACCCGAATAACCGAATTGACACCTCTATTTACACCCCTAAACATTCAAGGGTTTCTCAAGGCACTAATTCAAAAGGTTAAATTGGGCATAGCTTACATCAGAACCTAATAAATTGTCTATGTGCCTACTATGATTCTGCATCTTGTTCTCATTTCTTTGCACAAAATGAACTGTCATTTGCTTTGCCTCTTGCAGGATATGGATGACTCAAGGAGGACATTGAACCATCAGCACAACCAAATCATCATCACTTGAAGTACATGTGATATTAATCTCTTTGCAAAAACTTTGGATTGCAAAATTTTGATGGTTTCTTGACTGTAAAGAAGGGAATCTCGCCCAAGCCCTAATCACAGCTGCACAAATCACTCCATACTAGCCCGCAGGATTAGCTCACAGATTTGAACGGTATTGCTAACTTAATTAAACTGTAGGACTAAGAAACAATGAAAAACTCGCAAGCAAAGAGTAATAACTCAAATTCTGAATATATGATTGATAAAATTGTGTATAAAATCGTGAAGGGCCTCCTCTATTTATAGGGTGAAACTTGGCCAAACCCTAATAAGAAACAGAACGGGATTCAGTAACTTCTGTCAGAAATTAAAAAGACTTATTGTAGTTTTAAGAAGCTAAAACCATATCTAACTAGAATACCTAAAATAAGCTGAATATGGCCGAATTTATTCAAGCTAAGCCTTGAATATATATTGTCTTATCTAATCTTACCATATCTAATTCTAATCAGATCAAAACTTAATATTCCAAACCCTAATTAGAGAAGTAGCCAAAATTAAACTCTTCCAAAGCCCACACGACCGAGTTTAATGGCTAAATTTCAAAATGAAATAATTTACAATAATTTACAACGGTCACACTACCTCATGAAAAATTCTGTGGGAAAAAGAGTATAGTGTTCTTCACGATGTCTTCAATACTTCGACACTCTTGAATAATTAATCCAAGACTTTGTCGATTTGCTCTTCAACTCTTCATCATGGAGTTGACCAATCAAAACATGAAGAGCCGAATCTCTAAGCTTCATTCTTGCCCTAGTCATAGGACATGCCATGTCACTTAGAGGTTCCCGATCATATCCTTTAAATGTTTGATCAAGCTTTGGCATATCATCACATATGGTGGGAGTAGTCTTGACATTTGCATCATTCCCTCCATGGTCGAAAGGTTTCACCCTCGAAAATAAATCATCTTCAAAGATAAATGGAGATAAATCAGAAACATTGAACTTATTACTAACACCATAATAGCCAGGCAAAGCAATCATGTAAGTATTGTCATTCATACGTTCCAGCACTTCAAAATGACCATCACCACGCGGACTTAATTTAGATTTCTGGGCATTTGGAAATTGTTCCTTGCACAAATTTAGCCAAACCCAGTCTCCTGGTTTGAACCTCACTAGTTTTCGTCCTTAATTTGCTTTCTTTGCATTCCGAGCATTTGTCCATTCAATCCTTAGGTGCACCTTCTCGTGTAATTGCTTTAAAAAATCAGCCTTCTTTTCTCTATCAAGGATCCTAACATTTTTAAAATTCAAAGGAATAAGATCAAGAGGTGTAATAGGTAGGAAACCATAAACAATTTCAAATTGAGAAGTAGTAGAATGAATAGTACGATTGTAAGCAAACTCTGCTATCAGAATGCATGCTTCCCAATTCTTCAAATTCTTTTGTACTAAGGCATGGAGGAGAGTTCAAAGAGTACGATTGATGACCTCCGTTTGCCCATCAGTTTGTGGATGGCTGGCTGTAGAAAAACATCGCGATTAGACACTATGCTCGCAGGAATGCCATGTAATTGAACCACTTCCTTACGAAATAAATCTGCAACATACTTTGCATCATCTATTTTCCTACAAGGAATAAAATGTGCCATTTTCAAAAATCTATCAACCACAACAAAGATAGAATCGTTATGTGATTGAGATCATGGCAACCCGAGGACAAAATCCATGGAGATACCAACCCAATGATGTGTAGGAACAGTTAAAGGCATGTATAATCCATGATACTTGGTTTTTTTACTTAGCCTTCAAGCAATCAATACATTTCCTACAAATCCTATCAACGGAGAGTGCCATTTTTGGCCAATAGAAGTGTTCTCGCAACAAATTATAAGTTTTAAGTGCACCAAAATGTCCTATAAGACCACCTGAATGTCCTTCCCTAACAAGTAATTCTCTCATTGAACATTGAGGAAGACAAAGACTATTATCTCAAAACAAGAACCTATCATGTCAAAAAAAATAGCATAAGCACCATTCTCGCATGCAACATAGGCAGAAGCAAAATCAAAATTAATTGCATATAAGTCTTTCTTAAAAAGCAAACCCAAGCATAACACATTCAAGACATGTAAGTAAAGTATACCTAAGACTCAAAGCATCAGCGACAACATTTTCTTTGCCCTTCTTATATTGCAATACATAAGGGAAAGATTCAATAAAATCACACCATTTAGCAACTTATTCAACTTCATCTGACTCTTCTAGTATTTCAAGGATTTATGATCACTATGAATGACAAATTGTTTATGCAATAATGTTGCCATGTCTCTAAATAAATAATGTTGCCATGTCTCTAAAGCTCTCATAATAGCATAGAATTCCTTGTCATATACATGATAATTAAGAGCACCTCCCTTTAGATTTTCACTGAAATAACCTATAGGTCGATTCTCTTTCATAAGAACAACACCAATTCCAACACTAGATGCATCATAGTGAATTTCGAAAGTTCTATTAAAATCAGGTAAAGCAAGTACAGGAGCATTACATAATCGTACTTTCAATTCATTAAATGCATTCTCTTGGTTTTCACCCCACACAGATTTCACATCCTTT
>JAULKK010000001.1:10962520-10993603 GCA_032355705.1 Rubia peregrina | reverse complement strand
CGGATTTTAACCCATATGGGTAAACCCGCGGTCAACCCACAAACCTAACCCGTTTAACCTATATTTTTCAACTACCCATTTGACCCATTAGCCATTTTACCCATACTCATACGTGTTTAAAATTAGATAACCCGTTTGACCCGCGGGTTATGGGTCTATTTTGCCACCCCTGATTTAAACACAAGGTTTTGTTCTTTAAAACTTAATATTGGATTGAAAGGCCCATTTTAAATTACAAACATTTTGCTATTTCTCAATCACCGACAAATAAAAGGTATCTTGCAATTTACTTAATTATTACTTTCGGAATTTTTTCAAGTTCCAAAATAAAGAAAGTGCATATTTCCGGGAACTTTAAAAATTAGACCGGAAGGATGAATTTTAACCCTAAACATATAATATTATTTGACAAGTGGTTAGTAATTGTCATTAGCTGCCAGTTGTTTCATTTGATATGTTTAACTAATTGATTATAGGTTAGATGTTGATTTCATAAAACTTATTTGGTAATAGTTGTTACTTGTGTCAATTGAACCATTATAATCAATATTAAAATTCTAAAAGTTAAGTTATTTTTATTAGGACTTTCAACTTTTCCACCAATTAAAAAATCGACTGCCAAACACATTTAAAATGTATTTAAGTGAATTTAATCATCAAATATTCTGATAGTGTCATTCCCTTACCAGGAAGCAAGAAACTCACTGTGACATTCAAATGATTACTTGTCTTCCATTCATTAGTTCCCTATTAGAAAGGACTCGTTTATTAGGTTTTAGATGTTAATGACCGTCAGCACATACGTTCATCAGACACAGTACGCATCGCCTTTGTCACACTCACACTCACACTCACACTCACACTCACTCTCATTCAGTTCCATACTAAACTGCACATTTACTATTTGATAGTTAATATACTCAAACTTTGATTATATATTTAAATAGATATATAAATAATATTATTAGCTTACGTTATGTTTTTGGATTCATCTTACTAAGTAGTTTCTAAATATCCTCATTTTATTTGCCGTTATTATACGTAGTTAAACATATTAACGGTCAAACAAGTTATCCGAAGATCGCAAAAAAGATTCTGCCAAATTTAGTCTGGGACGGAGGGAGAGGGACTGATAAGATGTCAAAAATGTCATTTGTTATATTTTTCTTAGTTTATTATTTTTTGGAGGTTAACACTATACTCTTTTCTCACTGGGTTTTTTAATGAGGTAGTGTGCTCATATTTAGAATTAATTTTGAAATATTGTAATTTAGGAGTTTTATTTTGATTAGAATTAGATTTGGTAGATTTATATAAGGTAGATTCATTCAATAATTCATCCAATATTTGGATTGATTTATATGGAAGAATATGGTAATCATTTAGATTTCAATTAGGTATTGTTGTTAGATATTGTTTTAGCTTCTCTTTACCAAGTGGTCATAATTTTTGCGGAAAGCGAGTCAATACCTCCGAGGGTGATGTTATAGTTTTTTTATTAGATCTGATGTATAATAATACAGATGGTTGACATGCAATATGAATATCCTTGCAATAGATTGGTTGTTGCTAGAGGCTAGTAAAATTGGATGTCAATTCCACTAATTATATTATCGTTGTGTGTTTTTTCAACATCTTGGAATGATAGATTTTTCAAAAGAGATAGTACTGGAAATTTTGTTTCAATAACTTGAACATGTTACTTATGTTACTTATTAGTTAAAATTTAAATTTGCATTCAATTTTGACATATCGACCTAAGGCTATAATGGATTAGGAAAATTTAGTACTCCGTCCATTCCATTTCAATTTTCACCTTTTGACTTTTCACAGTTGACTTAAAAAATATTTGATCCATAGTATGTTGGTGTTTTAAGAGACACAAGCTATTTAAGTATGATTGAATTCGAGTAGTTGTGAGCTCGAGACGTTAAAACAAGTTTGATGGTACAAAATGCACAATTGTATAAAATTTCTATGAGTTTACTGTTTTAGAATAAATATTAAATTATTTTGGTCAGAATTTTGATGACTAACCTATCTTATTATGGTGTGAAAAGATGTACAGTTCAGAATTCATTATAATTCTGATAACTACGGTACATTGGATGTGGAAAATGTAATCATTTATGTGGAAAGATGATTTGTCTCAAAATTCATTCATGATAACTACCGTACATTAGATGTGAAAAATGTAATTGTGGAAAGATGTGTTGTATTAGAATTGTATCATAATGACGCATCATAAGCGTGGTGGCCTGTAACCCACAGATTCTACAATGGGTAGCATATTATTGGGACATCTCCTCTATGAGCATGTGTATGCATGCACAGAGAGACAAGTGAAAAATTTATAATTTTCTCAGATTTACTCAGTAACAAAAAAACACTCAAACCCTTTTTCTTGTTCCAAGCCTAGATCAAGAGGGCATTCGATTGTTTTATCCTCGGGCAGAATTTGTGTAACCCAAGGCAGTAATCAGGTCAAACTACTCTTTAAGGATAGCGCATGTTAACGCAACTCAAATCGACATCCAAGTTTCATTACACCAAAGTTCAACAATCACATAACATTTACTGATATACAATTTTATAAATTTACTCATACTTCTTTCAAAAGCCAAACCGCTAATTGTTTCTTCTAACATTCTCCCACATAGTATCTTTGATTAAGGATAATTAAAACTTGTGAAAACTTGATATTTTGAAAATATATGTTAACGAATCTAACAATGTATAACACAATAGTATTTATAGTTATATACCAATTCAATTTTAAAGTCAAAGATAGGAAGTTTTGACTAAATAAATAGTTAAATTGCAGGTTGAATTGGGACAACGGGATTACTAGTATTAGACTAGTAGGTTTCTGATAAAATATAAAGTACTTTATTAATGGTGCATTGGTATCACATCAATGACACATCTCATCAATGATGATGGTTATAATATATAGGTCTACAAAGACCAAAGACCAACAGGTTTAGGATTCCAAGTGTATAATAAAATTACCATCTATAACTAATTTTATAAGGTAACTACCATTTATAACATTTCCTACAAGGAAAGAGTTTCTATTTCCTTATCAGTTTCCTTCTTTTTTTGACAATAGTTGACTAGTATTTTATTTGTAAGGTGCATGTAGGTGCTGTTGTGAAGTTTACAAGCAGGCACCAACCCCGCCACCAACGTTCCACATTGATTCCGACGTTTGAATGTGAAGGAACTACTCTTCAAAACCACATGATTGCATCAATAAAAAAAACTCGATGGCCCAGCGTCTCTTTCACATCCGGCTTCCTTAATCTTTAGTCAAAATGAAAACTAGTTTCCGAATGCCGATCGTTCCTCGGTCAGCATTTGTCAATTTTACTGTACACGCTTACTTTTATAGTGAATCCGGCCCAAGCTCGTTAACCCATTAGAAGACTAGAGTTTCAATCTTGTTACGTTTTTCATGTTATTTTCATACATTTAATCTGTATATTCATCAATATGAATTCACCCTATTTATGAGATTTTTACTCTATTATTAGATTCAGAGCACCATATTAAAATTTATTCCAACTGTAATAAATTGCGTGCTAAATTTCGTTAGGATACCGGCCGAAATTCAATCATGTTTTTTTTCTCCTCCAGAAACCTCATAGCCATCGGCCCTTCTTGAAAGTCGAGACTCTATTTTTCTGCCATCTTCTCCCCCTGTCCAGTGGCAATCTCCCGGCGTATATTCTCTATTTTTTCAGCGACACTACCAAAAATTCTCCTCCTACTGCTTCTCTGACCATCGACTACTCTCCTTGTGTCAGCTTTTTCATCCAGTGGTGCTTTCATCGCCTTCTCCAATGGTGTTTTCGTTATCGACTTCTTCGTGCCTCTAGTCTGTTTTGGTTGTCACCATCACACACTAGTTCAGTTCCACGTGAATGATCACACGTCATTTCAGTTCCGCGTGTGAGATTCAGATTCTCGTTCAAACCGTGCTCGTGATTACACGTGTGAACCACACATTACAAGTTATCTGCAACATGTGCGCATCTTTCCAGGTTTATGCCCTCCAAATGATAAACATATCAACATCAAACACAGTAGTAACATGTAAATCTCGAGTGGGTTTACTTAAAGAAGCTAAACTTGTTGTGAATTGGGGAACCATAAGTACATCATGCTACAAGACACTCAAAATACCACACTGACTAATATGAGAAAGAGATAACGATGCACCATTACCCACAAAAATATGATGAGAACCACGGTAAGAAAGAACCTTGTCAAGATGACAAGTCCAGTTCATTATCTGAGCTGTTGCGCCAGAGTTCATGCACCAACTAGGTAGAGATCGCCACTAAATATCAGTTGGACTGGAAAAAATTCCATGAGAACACCAGCAAAATGTACTTCGATAACACCAAGGGGCAAGTTAAAATAGAAAATGGCAGTTGTGCTAGTGGAATGCCACTTGCAGTCTCTAGCAAGCTCATCGAGATTGGATATGGTCATTCAACACTTTTCTTCTCCAGTTAGGTTTTATTTGGAGTGCTTTCGATACTTTTATTTTCATTAATTTATGAGGTTCTCAGATGCTATATTTTCTAGTATATGTGGATGATATTATTTGATCGACAATGATCCTTCTCTTTTCCATCAATTCATCTCCCCTGCCTATTAGGAGTTCTCTATTATAAATCTTGGTTCCTTGCATTATTTTCCCAACTTTGAGGTTTCTCGCTCTACTATCGATATTTTTCTAGGACACACCAAGTATACCATGGACATTGTTCAATGGGCTATCATGACGATACTACTACTATTTGTACGCCCTTTGTTCCGGTAGTCAACTACATGCCACTTCTACTTTAGAGTTCTTCAGTCCTACCTTGTATGTGTCACTCGTATGGGCACTTAAGCACTTGATATGCTGCATTTGTATAGCATGATTAGTATTTATTAGCATTGTTTAAGGGTTATTTTAGACACATTTTATATATAATTTAGTACTTCGTAGCTGAGATGAAGAAGCAAATAATTATGAGGATTTATGGAATATTGAAGAATTAAAGAGGTGAAGATGGGGAACATAAGACAAACCGCGACCACTGAAGGGAAAATTGCAACTGCAGAGGAGCCAGAAATCCACGACCACGCTACACCCGCGAAACAACCATCCTTGAATGTTGACCCACCAGTTGCGGTTGCGAGCAAACTGCTGAAGGGAGGAATTTATTTCATAATTCCGCAATCACAGATGTACATTCGAGGGAATGTCCTTGTTTTCAAACCTATTCTAATTGGGTTATTTCGTAGGATATTTTCCTAAATTATTATTTTTGAGTATTTAAACTTAGCTTAGACCTAGAATTTAGAATCTCAGACCTTATGATTACATTATATTTATAGATCTAGCATTTGTTTTGAAGACTACAAAGAACTAATCTTCTTTGTTTCATCTGAAGGTTGAAGGCATCGCTGATTTGGGTGTGAGATTCTAAACTCTTGTTCTATTTCCTATCGGTTGTATTAGTTCTCTTGTTCAATTTCATTGGATCCTTTATATTTATCTATTTTGGTCAACTAGATTAATTAATATTATTCACATTGCTAAGATTGATGTGCTTGAGCCACTAAATCTGGTGAAGTAGCAATTAATTGCATGTTAATATTAATGTATGATTATGGTTATGATTGCATGTATCATGTTGAATTCTTATGTTTATTGCTGCTATTAATTGAATCTTGACTAGTTGTTGGAATAATTTAATAGTAAGTATTATCATGGTCTGGATATCTGGTAATTGTATATGATTATAATAGGAACAAGATTTTAATTGAGCTTGAGATATATGTGATCAAGTTTTGGTGCTGATGTGTGGATATTTCTAGGTGAATTGCTTTTATAGTATTGGTTACATCTTTATTTTATAATTCTTTTTTTGATTAGTTGTTAATTGATAAATTATTCAAAAACTCTTTTGGCTCGTGAATTGGTGAAATACTTTTGCTTAGAGAAATAATTCATTATTCCCTTTGGTTCGACCCTTACTTGCCTAATATATTAATGTTTAAGGTCTTTTAAGGTATTTATATATTCACTTTGATAAGGTTGTAATGACTGTGAAAATAAATAATCTGTCAATACCTCACCAATAGACCATATATCTCTTATGTTTCAGTTTCCCACCAGATTATCATTTTTAAACCATTACTCTTATTCTTCGTTATGTTTAGGTCACTCTTCATTGTGGCCTTTCCTTTTGGCCCTCCTACTAGTTTGGGTTACCCAAACGATGATTTGGTTCGCTGCCTCAAGAAACACCTCTCTGCTTAAGGTTATGTTATTCGCTAAGAACAACCTATTGTATGTTGTTCCAGATTTGAGTCTGAGTATCATGCTATGGTCAATACATCTGCCAAGTTGGTGAGAATATGATAACTTTTATAGGATCTTCATGTCACTCCTGCATCGTCTCCTTCTCTTTTGTGACAGAGGTGTTGAAGAGGTCGTAAACTATTCTTTCTTTATCAAAGTAAATCTATAAATCTTAACTACCTACATTATTTAGTAATATAGCAAGCAAGGGTCAAACCCCAAGGGAATAGAGTAATTTTATATAAACAAATTTTAAATATAAAAAATAAAGAGAAAGATTTAAATGATAGACTAAATATAGTTCACCTAGTGATTTTCACACATCAACTCCATACAGTGCTCACGGTTCTCAGAGTTCATTTAATTCTTAATATTGTTCTAATTCCAACAAATATAGTACAACTGGCGATAAACATTCCCCCAGTAGTAGCCTTATTGATTGATCAAAGTCTTCAAGAAATTCTGTAATCAAGATTAAATTAATAACAATTTTGCGACAAGGAATTATATGAGACATATGATCCAATGAACATATTATCAGTGTTCATATAGCTGAATTATCTATTATTACACAATGAAAATTTGGTCTTCTCCTACCAAATTTTCTCAGAATTTTCCATGGCTCTCTCATGGTTTTGCTGTCAACCGCCTGTAGGGATGAAAACAGTGTCTGAAGATTTTATTGCATGTTGTCGATGCTGCAGGAGATATTATCTTCAGTCACATTGGGCAGCTTTGGCAGGGTGGTACAGTAGGAGAATGAACCGGACTCCATCTAGACTTTCTCGTCCACTAGCTCTTTGTGCATCACCTTCTTGATCGAGAAGTGTGGGCCCCATGAACATTCCTCTTCTGAAGGAATCATAACTGGCTTGTGAGTATGATGGAGCCAACAAAGGTTCAAAGTATCGATCCTTCTTCCAACGTAGTTTTTAGATAGCTAGGCAGTGCTTTGTAATAGGATAGCTTCAGTTGTAATCCTTAATTTTTTGTAAACTTGAGAATCTTTTTTTAGTGAATGCATCCTCTTTCCTCGGCTTCTTTCTCTTATTTATTTCCCCCATTTTTTAGAGGAAGTGATCTCCGACCAGCTATCAACTGGTCTTTTATTGATCTTGTGAAATACAAGTATTATCCCTCAAAACCTCGTGAAACAAGATCCGATCCTTGGGACTTCACAGAGCGAGTACCTATCCTTTAGATTTTATGGAATGAGTACCAGTTCTTAGAATTTTATGAAATGTGAGAGTCGATCCTCAACATTTTGGCTTTACAATTGTGAGAGTTGATCCTCAATATTTTGGCTTTAGAGTTTTGAGAGGCGATCTTAAATATTTCGGCCTTAGATTTCTGAGATTGGATCCTTGACATTTTGGCTTTGTTGTTATGAGAGATGATTTTCAATGTTTTGGCCTTAGAGTTGTGTTTGCATGTTTGGGTTTTGGTTTGGCTAGGTGGTTGTCACCACTTAGGCTTTCACCCTGTCCCTTTTTGGGCATCTTCTAGTAAGGCACCAATACGGTCCTTTCCCCGAAGGATATTATCTTCCAAAGAGATATCTCATTGGTAGAGAGTGGCTATCCTTGATGGGATGTTGAGCCTGTTTTAGAAGATTATTTTCTGATGAGACGTCTCTTTTTTGTAAAATGGTAATGTCATGTTTTTTAAAATAAAAATCTTATCATAATTTCTTCTAAAATTATGCGGCCATATTGTCCCTTTTGGAGTGAACGACTCCTAAGGCGTTGGATTATGATAAATGAGAGTGTTTCCGCCCTGTAACATTTTGTTTGTGAGAAGCTACATCCTGGATAAAATATTAAGATGTCGTTGATGGAGAACCCGCTGTAGTTTCGCTTAATGGTAGTATTATGGGAGATTGACAATGTTTTGTCTTCTGGGTAATTGTTTTCCCATCATGTCCTCCATCTCATAGCTTCGTCCAACGTGTGCTTTAGCGACTTTATATGGGCATTCCCAATTGAGCACCAACTATCCTTCTTTCTCTTGCTAGCTCTTTTCATTTCTTCTCATCCAGCTCTCTAGGAATGAATTAGGTCTTTCATACCCTTTGATCGTGGTACTTTTTCATGTTATCTTTCACCTTAGCTTGATAAAGTTTTGACTTTTCCCTCTTTTTGTCCAGCAAATCTAGGTTTGTAAGGACTTCTTTGTTGTTCTATTTCTCCTCTGGTCCAATTGTCTGGAGGCTAGGCAAGCTAAATTTTGCAGGTATAATTGTCTCTATCCTGAAGACCAGGCTGAACGGTGTTTCTCCCATGGCCACTCTCTCGATTGTTCGATACGACAAAAGTACACTAGGTAGTTTGTATACCCAATTTCCTTCAACCCCCACCAATCACTGATGATCGTCCGTTTGGTAACTTCAATATGTCTGTTGGCTTGGGAGCAGTACACTGAAGTGAGATTCAGCTAGATGTTGAAGTCTTCACACCACTTCTTAATGGGATTGTGGGCAAACTGCCTCCTGTTATTTGTGATGAAGGTCCTAGGTATCATGTACCTGCACAGTATATTTCTCTAACAAAAGTCGATGCAACTCGTACCTTTCAAGTTGGTCAGCATACTGCCTCTACCCATTTGGTGAAGTAGTCATTGACTACATATAAGAACTTAAATCCTCTAGCTATTTCCATGAATGGACCTACCAGATCAATTCCTCACTTCTCGGATGACCTGGCCAAGGTTCATGGATTTTCGTTATCTCTTCCCGGACCTGGCCAACATCAATAACGTACTTCACAGAGAAGTTGAAGGCCGCTCACTGCGGTGCCTGTGGCATCCAAGCGGCGCGTGACCGAGATGAAAGAGTCGTGTGGAGGTGCGCACGACTGAGCTAGGCCGATCTGTCTTGGACGGCTTAATATCCCATTATTAAATTTGCTCTTAAAATGTGTAATTCAGCAAAAGTTGGATACTATTTTGAATTAAAATAGTACTTAAATAATAGAGTCCGTCTCTTGAAATACGATCTTTTCATAAGTTATGAAAAAATTAAGGTTTAAACTGTAAATTTGAATAAAACAAAGTAAAATTTACGGGTTGTATTA
The DNA here is from genome assembly GCA_032355705.1 of Rubia peregrina. NCBI lineage: Eukaryota > Viridiplantae > Streptophyta > Magnoliopsida > Gentianales > Rubiaceae > Rubia > Rubia peregrina. The sequence goes on along the minus strand of JAULKK010000001.1, from coordinate 10,984,165 downwards.
ATCAAGTCATAAACCTATCACTCTTAAATGTTGTATAATAAAATTTTAATATTGCAACTAAAACCTTTTACCTTTCTATAATTTCAATTCAGTCTGTCTTTCTATATGCTTATGGAAAGACAGTCTTTCCCAAGACTTTGCCTAAATAATATTCAATTTTATTTTGAAAAAAAACACTTTGCAAAAACATAAATAAAAAATAATTATTTTAAAAATCAAACCCTAAAAGTGCTACGAAAAGAAACGTGGGGATAAATCGATCTCCGATTGTGCACAGTGACTCGATGCACATGAATAAAAGTCAACTACTACATGCCCATTGACACCTTTAGAAAAATAAGGGTAATAATGTGTGTTTGTATTCATGCTTTGAGGGCACATTATATACTTGTACAAAAGACCTATAACGGACTAGAAAAGGAATTCTAATCTAATTACAATTACAAGTAATATTGCTAAATATTACTATTCCTTAAAAACACCCCACAAGACAATACTACTTTCGGAGTTATTTCTCCAGTTCAAAAAAAAAAGGCTGGAAATAATGTAAGAACCCCACACAAGTTTAAGAAGTCATGTTTATGGGACACAAAATATTAGCACCGGAGAATGGCCAGAATTTGCAAATTGGGTCTAAATACTACAGTTACTTTCAAAGGGTGCTGTCTTATATTAAAACAATCCATCAGCTTTATTGCTTCCCGCGGGCCCAATTTTTCGAATGTGACTTCTGTACCCGTAGATACTACTCCCCGTCCCATAATTATTGTTATATTTACTTTTTCAAAATTAGAATTTCTATAATAAATATGTTATGTGAGATTTTGTTAAATTCATCTTAACGTCTATTTTCTATATATCAAGTTTTTATGTAAAATTGTTGTATGTAGCTAGAGATATCGATGGTCAAACATGATCATTAACAAACGTAAAAAATTAAATATGCCAATAATTTTGGGACGAAGGGAGTAAGTCACTAATAAACTAAATACTCAACTAATAAAGTAAATTCATCATCAATAAACTATATTCAACACAAATAAACTATATTCAACACCAATAAATTCAGCATTCAAATAAAAGGTTAATAAATAAATATTTACGTGGCTTCTCAACAGCTGTTGGTTGAGTAATAAGTCTAAAAATAGAATATGTTACGAGTACAATATCATTACGTGAGTCATTCTTTTCATTTTTTTGAAAAATAAACTACTAAAAAATTTAATTCAACACCAATAAACTCAATTTCAACACAAATAATTAAATTTAACACCAAATAAGCTCAACTGGACTGGGCCTAAGTTAATGAAACGGCTTTAGAGAAGGGCAAGATATCATTTTAAGTTATGCATAAATGCTTTCTAACTCAGACATTTATGTTGAAAGGGAAGATATAAACTTTAATAACGATATAATTGATTTAGAATTAGAATAAGAAAAAAATAATTTTTTATTGGCTTTGTATATATCATGTTCCATATTTGTTTATACTTTCTATACCCTTTGTTATATATATATATATATATATAGTCCACACAAAAATTGTGGTTGAGTGTAGGGGTGTTCAACCGGTCGGTTTGTCGGTTAATCAGTTTTGGTTTCTATCGGTTTATAAATTTTTATAGGGAATCGAATAACCGATCGACAATATTGTCGGTTTTACCGGTTCGGTTAGTATCGGTTTTGGTTGATGTGTCGGTTATTACCGCTTATCATATATCATTCATTTAAAATTAAAAATATAAATCCATATTAATATTGATTAGTAGTTAGAGTCATAAAACTTGGAATATAAGGTAATTTTTTTAGAAATTGGATAATTGTGTTGCATAGGAGTTGAATAATTTTTTGAATTAATATTAAAATTGTATCCCATCAATAATTATTAGTGTTGGGCACAATAATAAGGTACATCGACTTTTGTTTGCATAGTTATTTGCTTTGGACATAATTATTATTTAAAGATATATGGTTTAATAATATAGAGTTTAAAGAATAGTTAATTTGGATTAGTAATTTAAAGTTTTCTTATTGGGTTTGTGATCACAGCCCAAAGTAACAAAATTAATGAATTAATTTTTGGGGTTGCAATTAATTAATTATATATTTTACTGTAAAATCTCTTACCGGTTATTCTGTTAGACCGATTACCAAATAATAAAATCGATAACGAAACTGATTAACCGACATAATCGAATAACCATAACCGATATTAACTGATTAACCAATTAACCGGTAAACTGAATTAAATACCGGTTCAATTTTGACCTGTTATTGGTTTTTCGATTTTTTAAACACCCCAAGCTGTGTGTATATATATATACACACAACCACAATTTTTTGTGGGTTTTACTTTCTATCATGGTATCAGACAAATTTCTCTAAAATTCCTGGTCTTTTCTCTCTTTCTCCGAAAATTCATAGGTTGTTGTATTCTTCCTCGCACTAACTCACACTAACGCAGAGACAAACGTCGACTGCCTATTGAAATCTTGATGTGTCATTGGTTTGTTATGTCTATCTGTTAGTGTTGTGGATTGTGTGTTGTTTATCAATAAAAAATAGTTTGCGACGCTGGCAGCCACCCACCTTACGCCGCTGTCTGTTGCTACTGTCTACCAGCACTTACCGGCGATCGGGTTTTCCTGGCAGGTTTCCAGATCTCTCTGGTGTCTCTCTTATCTCACCAGCGCTGATAGAATGATTTACCGTGAATATTTTGTATTGCAATACTAAATATATAGAGAGATTGCAATATAAGTGAAATAAGAAAATGACTCTAATCTAGTCATCAAACTTATCACAATCTAATCATTAATCTGATTTGCTCTAATACCCCCTCTAAAGCGAAGCGTCGGATTCTCAGAGACGCAAAGCTTGGATCTGAAGAACTCAAACAACGGAAGAGATTAACCCTTGGTGAAAATGTCCTCTATCTGAAGAGAAATAGTGGGAACATGAGTAACACGTAGCTTACCAGAAGAGACTAGGTTCCTAACAGAGTGATAATCAATGTCGATGTGCTTTGCCCCCTTGTGAACCACCAGATTCTGAGCCAAGAAAATCGCATTGTTGTTGTCACAAAGCAGAAGAGTCGCACCAGACAGAGAAATGTGAAGATTACGCAGCAGATGAGTCAACCAAACAACCTCAGAAGCAGTATTGGCCAAAGGCCGATACTCTAACTCACTGCTAGAGCGAGAAACTGTAGGCCATTTCTTCGCACTCTAAGAACCAATATTATAGCCTAAAAAGATAACATATCCATAGGTAGATCGCCGAGTCTCCAAACATCTGGCCAAATCAGCCCAATACTTCAGGAGAAGAAGCAGCTCAAAAATTGAGTCCAAAATGCAAAGTCCCTCAAACATAGCGTAGAATCTTAGTAACAACTGAAAAATGATCATCTCGATGATCCTGAAGATACTGGCTGAAAGAATTAACCACAAAGGCTAAGTCTGGATAGGTGATGGTCAGATACTGCAGAGCTACAATCAGAGACCGATAGTGTGTCAGAGTTTTTGAACTACTGTTGTGAAGCTGGGAATTCGATAGAAATGAAGTAGGTACAGGTGTTGCATCTGACATACTTTCCTGAGAGAGAATGTCCCGATCATACTTTGCTTGACCTTGAAGAAGTCCATAGGCAGTAGGCGTTATTTCCAGACCAAGAAAGTAATGTAACGCACCAAGATCCTTAATGGCAAACTCATGATGAGTGCGATCAATGAACTTTTGATTAAGTGTAGAGTCATTCCCAGTCAAAATGATATCACCGACGTAGACAAGTAGATAGATCAGTGAAGAACTCTGCGACAGCAAAAATAAAGACGTATCAGCCAAACTGTAGCAAAAACCAAGCTGAAACAGATATGTGCTAAATCGTTGAAACCATGCTCTAGGAGACTACTTTAGACCATAAATGACCGTACGCAGACGAAAAACATAATCTGGATAAACATGATCCTTGTAACCAACTGGTTGCGCCATATAAACTGGAAAATCAAGAACGCCATTGAGAAAGGCGTTCTTCACGTCAAACTGATGAAGGGATCAGGCTCGCATGGTGGAAATTGCAAGGACCATCTGAACTGTAGAAGCTCTGACCAGGGGACAGAAGGTGTGGTCAAAGTCAAAGCTGGGAATCTGGGACAACTCTAGTGCCACTAAGCGTGCCTGATGTCGATCAACTGCACCACGCGGTCTGAACTTCAGGTGATAAACCCACTTGGAACAAACGATGTTAACGTCTGAGGGGCGTGAAACAAGATCCTATGTATGCTGACGACAAAGAGCAGCGATCTTTTCATCTATAGCATAAACCCAGGCTGGATCCTGAAGTGCAGATTGATAATCATTCGGCTCTTTCAGAGGCAGAGAAGCCGCTAAAAAACCATGAGTATGAATGTCTGAATAATCACGACACTGAATAGTGCCAGTCACAAAATGAGTGACCATCATGTGAGAGCATGCCAGAGGTGGAGCAGGGGTGGCCAAACGAGAAACTGGCGGAGATGGGATAGGTACGGCTGGCCAAGATGATGCTGGCAGACTGATCGGTGGAGAATTTTGACTGGTGGTTTTGGCCATAGGGGCGGTGGACGGGACTGGATCCGGGTCGGCGGAACAAATGGTGCTTGACGATGGGGTCAATGAAGCTGACTGGGGGTGGTGGCAGTGCCGACTCAAACTCAGGGTCAACAAATTCAGAGACATCCAACACCGAATAAGGAGAACAAGTCTTTGAATCCGTAGACGGGGCGAATGGAAAATAAGTCTCATCAAACCTAGCATGCCGAGTAACATGAACCTTACCAATCGATGGATCGAGACACTGAATCCCTTGTATTGAGAACTGTACCCAATGAAAACACAAGGAATGCTATGAGGAGACAGGTTATGATTGGAAAATTGTTGAACAAATGGAAAAATCTGACAGCCAAATGGATGAAAGTTGGCGTAAACGGGAACCCAATGATACAGTAGACCATAAGGTGTAGATACATCCAAGACTGGAGTAGGTAGACGGTTGATAATGTAGATAGTCGTCGTAAATGCATCATCCCAGCGAGATATCGTTAGATGTTAATGAAACAACATTATAAGGCCATTTCTACAACATGGTGATGTTTGCATTCAACACGCCCATTTTGCTCCGGAGTAGATGGACAAGAAACGTGATGATAGATCCCTTTTTCTGCAAAATGAGAACGGAGGCGAGTGTTAAGAAATTCAGTGCCACCATCACTTTGAAAAACCTTAATTTTGTTTCCAGAAAACTAATTTTTGACAAACGCCTCAAACTGCATATAAGTGTCAACCAAATCTGATTTGCCACAAAGTAGATATAACCAGGTAAATATAAAATAATCATCCACAAATAGGGCATAGTATGAAAAACCATTTCCAGATAAAAATGGGAAAGACCCTCACAATGTACTAAATCAAGAACATGCTCAACACGTTTATGGTTCACAACAAAAGCTAATTGTTGACCTTTTGCTATAACACAAGGGGCGCAGGTATGCGGTTTAGGAAACAAAGATGAAACTTAAAGAAATCCAGACTTATGCAAACTAGAAATAACTGCACTAGGTACATGGCCTAGGCGTACATATCATAGCTCGTAAGAAGCTCGACTCTTATTTTACTGTAAAACTGAAACAAATGCTGACTCTCTCCGGTCCAAAACATAAAGTCCATGCTCACTATGCCCCCTACCCACAATGGTCCTGGTTACTTTTTTCTGGTTAACTTACTAATTGAAAATAAATTCTTAGTAATTTTAGGCACAACCTATACATTAGAAAATTGCAAATTCTCAGAAACCTTAGGATCACCAACATAAGAGATCATAATGGGAGCTCCATTACAAAAAAGAACTCGATATTTACCAATATAAGGGGTAACACTGTCTAGGTCTGATACAGAAGACGCCACGTAACTGGTAGCTCCCGAATCAATATACCAATCTGAAACTCTGGAAGATGGCTTTGAATGCTGCGAAACTAAGTAATTTTCTACCAAATGTGTAGTGTCAGAATGACGTTTCTGGACTTGCATCTGATAACATGCCGCAGCATAATGACCAAGTCGTCAGCACCAGGTGCAATGCAGACGACCACGACCAGAGACTGGACTAGCTGCCAGAGAATGGGGGGTACCACGCTGACCGCCAAAATGGCCGCCACGACCTGCATATGTAGGCCATGCATGACCGCCTCTAGTCAGCGCATGATCCCACGCATGGTCGGTTGGGGGTTAATCGTCGGTCTAAAATTTGACTGGTCTGGCGGCTGGTCCAAAATGTCCCTGCAAATTCTGTAAAAAGGCCTTATGGTTTTTGGCACAGGCAAGAACATCCGTATACAACGGAGTAGGGACAACATTAATCAAAGGGGCAGAAAAATCCTTATATTCAGAACCAAGAGTAGTAAAAAATCATACTATATGATCAACATTCAAAACTGGATTGCCCATAACAGATAATTGTTCAAAAATCTCTTTAAACTTGAGATGAAGTTCATGACTTGTACCAATTTTGTGAATACCATGCACATATGCATGAAGATAAAGAATGGTGGAGTCACTACTATTCTGATAAATGTGTGCGAGATTATCCCAAATCTCCTTGGAAGTTGCACAATCTGGCAATTCTGCAAGAACTTCAGTAGTGAGAGAGGAGAACAACAGACTGCAGACATGTTGATCTTCTGCAATCCATTGATCAAAAACATCTTTTGCTTTCTGATAAGCAATCTTGGGATCAGTCTTAGTGCCTCCAGGAGCAGTTGAGATAGTGGTAGCAAAAGACAGTGATGGGCAGGCCGGCGGCAGAGAAGGAAGAGTCGGACAGGGATTAGTGCCATCAATAAACCATACGGACATTGAGGACAAAGAACATCACCAGCTTGACGCTTCCAGAAAAGATAATTTGATGAAGTGAGTTTGATCAGCATCATATGAAGGACAGTATTATAGGAGAGTTTGTCTTCAGCAATGATGGAAGAGGGATGGCTCTGGATGTGATGTCAGAAAATAGGGAGGTAGGACGGCCGCCAAATTTGTTTTTGGAGGGGGGAGAAAATTTGATGCGGCGGCCAGGAAGGAAAAGATAGGAAAATTTTAGGGTTTAAAGGTTTGGATCAGAAGAGGCTCTGATACCATGATATAACTATTTACCGTGAATGTTTCTGTATTGCAATACTGAATATATAGAGAGAGATTACAATAGAAGTGAAATAAGGAATGGACTCTAATATAGTCATCAAACTTATCACAATCTATTCATTAATATAATTTACTCTAACAAGCACAACCCTCGGCCCCCACCTGCGCTATTTGTCTACTTCTTCGGTCTTTTTCTCCGGTCATCAGCGACGAGGTTTCAATATCATCGATCTCCCACCGACATTCTCTCAAGTTCTCCATCAGCGTCTTGCTCGGCCTGCATATCCAAGGTTATCGGCATCTTCCCTGGCCCACCTGCACCTCATGTTCCTGTTTCACACCGGTGACCAATTTCAACGTGTTCATCAACGCAAAGATGCATGAGATTCATGCCCCTGCAAGCCATATTCTCAAACAATGCATGTCATCACGCACTTGTGAATTCTCTGCCTTCTCTCAATCATGCGTGGCTGCACACGCCAACTTTAGCCTTCGCTGCCTGTGCGCACCTTGCGTGGTCATTTTTAGTAAATTATGTTTTTAATTATTTATTTTTAATTTATTGGTGTTATGGCTCTTTTTGACCAACCACGGTGTCAATGGTGTGATGTTATGGGCCATGTTGCTTCTACTTGCTCTAAGTTGCATGGTGAATAGTACCAGTTCTAGTGTCAGTGGTGAAAAAAAATTGGTCTTGTTGCCTCGATTTGTTCTCATTTGGTCTCTCGAGCTTCACCTCCTGTCTCTCTACCACATGCTCCTCCGCATGCTTGCTAGATTGTTGATTCTGGTACGACCAACCACATGACTTCTTCTTTGTCCACTCTTGATCGCGTGACTCCCTATTTTGGTAATGGATTTGCCCTTCCGATTACGTATATTGGTCATTCTTGGGTCTATACTTCCTTATCATTGTCTGATGTTTTGGATGTTCCACAAATTACAAAATTTTATTGTTTATCAGCAAGTTGACTCGGGATATGAATGTTGTCATTTGCTTTGATAATTCCTCACTCTCTATTTCAAAGTTGACTAGTGATGTTATTGGCAACGACCATCATGATTAGGAAGTAAGTCATGGGGTTCAATAATTTAGTTGGAGTATTAGGTAGTAATTTAGTTTATTTTTAAAAATTAATTAAATTAATACGTGTCACACTTTTATAATGTGCTAAGGAAATGTTACACAAAATTATTATTGTCATTCCTCTAACATTATCACCACTTTGTTGGATTTTCTTCCTAAGGGGATTGTGAATCAACTGACAAAGATTGAGATGAAAATTGATGACGAGTTCCAAGCTTTGTTGCTCCTAAGCTCACTATCTGAAAGTTGAGATGCATTGATGGTCACACTTAGCAACTCAGCTAAAGAAGGAAAGCTCATGGATGGCATTGATAAAAACACAATCAATGAAGAACCTTGGAGAAAGGAACGAGGCACATCCACCTATTAGGAGGCTAACGTGATCAAGAATCTAGATAGAAGTAAGTCATGTGGTAAATATAGGAGTGGTGGAAGTGAAAACTCGCGAGGGCGATCAAAGTCTCATTTAAGAGTTACTTGCTACTATTGTGGTAAGTTGGGTCATAGGAAAGTTGAATGTCCCAAACCCAAGAGAGACTAGAAAAATGGGATGGTTAAACAAGACCGTATAGAACCAAAGAAGAAGGAATATAAGAGTACTGCCATTTTTTCATTCGTGGAGTACGATGACGTCTTCTTAATTGATGACTACGTCGATTTCCCCTACGATAATAAACTTTGGATCGGTGATTCTGGTGCCTTTTCCATGCTACCCACATGAAGGGATGTTCTCATTCTATTAGTGTAGAGATTTTGGTGTTTTGAAAATGGGAAATCAAATCAATAGTAAAGATGTTGGCTTAGGCGACATCATCTTGAACAAAAACACGAGATGCAAGCTCGTGTTGGAGGATAAGATATATTCCATAAATGCGGCTCAATATTATCTCAGCAGAGAAGTTTGACGATGTTGGAATGACAAACCACTTTTGAGATGGAAAATGGAAGATCACTAGTGACAACATAGTTGTTGGCAGGGGCAGAATCAGGAATTTGTTTTAGGGGGAATCAAAATTATACATAAAAAATAAAGTTTTAGTAGACCATTAAAACAACAAAGCATAGTAGATTAATTCATTTAAAGGTTAAAGACTAAATTGAAATACTAAAAACAAATAAAGTGATTGGAATAGTATGTTGTGTATCATCTTCAATATTCTTGTAGTTTTTTTAATGTAAGAAGTATGAAGTGATTTGTTTTCTCTTTGGCATCTTTTGAAAATAGATCTAATAAAAGAACATTCATAAAATATAATTTAGAAATAGAGAATTTTAACACTCTAAATTACAGAAATAATTAATGAAAAATACAATAATTAAATATCTTTGTTAATTTTTTTTTTACTTTTGGCTTCCAATAAGAAGATTTTCCTAAATTTAAAGTTTTGCTTTGCTTCTTGAAAGATATTGATGCGGGGGATTCCTTCCGGACCACCATAATATCTGGTATCGACGTAGTGTTCCATGCTAACTCCATGACACTTGCAAAACAAGATCCCAAGGAGTTCCCTGGATTTTCCTCTGATGCCTAAGTTAGTGTTTAATCAATGTATGAGTATGTCTGAGAAAAATGCCCCTACCTATCCCGTTATCTAAATTATCTATTTATATTTGAGGATCATTGGGATCTTTGCTTATCGTGGTCAACGTTATTCCTTGATCGTGGTTTTGTGGGTGACATTACGCTCACACTATAATTAAATTATCTGGTTTGCTGCATGCGAGGTATTGGAGTATCGTTTTAGCCTTGAACTCTGTGGGGCTCTTCCTTCACTAGGTAAGTTGTCCGCTTACTTGGTTGGTTAGGTTCAAGATGCTATCCTTACTTTGGACTTCGTATGACAAGGGAAGGTGTATACTCGATATCACGACATATCTATCTTGGTATTAAGAATGGTATAATGGCACCATTGCACGATGTTTTCTGATATTTTCCTTGAAAATGTTGTCCATTCATTATTCCCGCATTAGAACAAGGACTCGTCCCACAGTTGTTTCGAACGACGACTACAAACAAATTGATGTGCAACAATTTAGTTATAACGCTATGGAATTACCTAAAATGACATATGTAAATTAACCGAAGTTGATGTTAACTTTCAATGTCAGTGAAAGTTCGCTGTCGTCGATCTGACCTTCATCTGTTACTGGAACGAGGGTCATATGGAATGTTTGACTGTGTCATCAATCTACGATATCAGAAATCACTTCAAATTATTAAAGTTACATTTCTTGAGTTTCGTTTAGATGGAAAAATGTATTCGCTATTTATTCAGCCAAATATAGAATGATAATTACGATATCAAATATATCTTCCAATTTTGGAATATTTCATTCTTCAATTTTTAAACTAGCATAATACAGAAACAATTCCGGATGCATAGTTGATTAAAAATCTTTGGAATTTTCCAAGTTCTAATACTGGAACATACATAGGAACATTTGGTAATAAAGTATTTCTATACGGGCCACACCAAATCATTCAAAGTATGATCATCGAATATAAACTTCTAAGGGTGATCTTATTGTATGGTTATGTTCTTACTTGTCCAAGCTAACCACTTAGCTTTAATAACTAGGATTAACTCATAATTTAATTTATAATCACCTCCCTATTAATGGACTTAATTGGTGTTAACACTATTGTAGCCCAGGGCCTATTAACATTGGTATGTTGGCTGGAATGTACTCTATATGTAAAAAAAATCCTCTATTTTCCCATCAAATAAAACATACCCCTCATTGTCAAAAAGTGGTCTACAAATATCACACATGAACATAAGTTTGGGAATATAATGCTTGCATTGGGTAGTTCGATAGGCTTTAGGTTCGTAAGGGTCGAGTAAATACATTATTGTAGTTTCTATGAGATAAAACCACTTCTCTTCAATGTGTATAACGTTATGCATGTATTTGAACTGCATGTTGCACTCCAAATTTCTTACACACCACTCCAACCTCTTGTTTTTGCATGTTGCAGTTAGACTTGGATGAATTGCATTTGTGTAGCTTTTGAGCTCTTTGTTAGCTACTACTCTATGCACCGTACATTTTCCAGGCTAAAACTCTGCATCAATCCTTATGCATGTCCTTGAAATTAATGTCAATTCCATTAATGCATCCAAGGTGATGAGTTTTTGTTGGGGTATTCTTGGCCATGTTGAGAATGAGCATTCATAGCTTCACATTGCTTCAATTGTTGCCTTAAATAGAATCTTACATAATAATTTGATCCGGATTGAAACACCCCATCTTGTTGTTACTTCTAATCAGTGCCCAAGCCGAATTAAGCCCTTGTCAATGTGATTTAGCATAAATGTTATTTGTTTCCTTTTGATGTCGGTTAAGTTCTTCATTTTATTTTCACAACTTTCGGTCTCTACCTATATGAAGAATTCCTTGAGGGTCCCCAAATTATATTAATGGCTAGTTCAAGGATGAACCAGCCTAGCCTATGCTACCTCGATACGTTGGGTCAACACGTTGGAAGGAGAATAGCGTATCATATCAATTCGACACGACATGCAACACAACGCATGACACACGTCGAAATATGGCTGAGTTGCGTATCTATAAACGAATCAGGGAGTGAATGTAGGTGTCGGAAGATAGGGGACTAATGATTATGAAAGACTAGAAGTTTATCCATCTTACACGCATAAAATCACGTTCAATTGTATGGCTGAGTTGCGTATCTATAAACGAATCAGAGAGTGAATGTAGGTGTCGGAAGATAGGGGACTAATGATTATGAAAGGAGAGTGAATGTAGGTGTCGGAAGATTGGGGACTAATGATTATGAAAGACTAGAAGTTTATCCATCTTACACGCATAAAATCACGTTCAATTTTGTGTAATATTATAATATAATTTTGTATATATAATAAGAGCAAATTTTTTATATGTAATAATACCACACAATTATATATATAAAAATAATATATATATATACATATATAATAAGAACATAATGTTATATCATGTTATGTATAATACGAGCACAATGTTATATAATAAGTAGAACAAAATATTATTATTATTATATAATACTATGTTATATATAATAGGATGATTTTGTAACAATGAAATACAATATGGTATATAGCTACATTAATTATAAGAAAAATTATTATACTAAACTACAATCTTATATAAAAGAATAAAAACAAAATAATATTCACAAAACTACAATCTTATATAACAATAAGAGTTATTATACTAAACTACATTATTATATCTAAATATATAAGAATAAAAACATTATATATATATATTATTAGACAACAATGATATATTATCTTACGTAAGAATGCTAAATAAGTAAGAACAATATAACACAATGTTATAATACTATATTATACATAATAACACACAAGTTTTGTGTAACAATGGAATTACAATACCTTATTTTTATATTATAGGTTAATTATATTTGTTATTATTTATAAAATAATATAATATGGGCGTGTTAAAATATATTTTACGACACTTTATATGATAGACGTGTCGAAATAGTTAGTCAAGACACTCAGTTGACCAAATCATCGTGTCGGTCAAAATAAAAAATTCGAGTGTCGCCGTATCTGATCCCTACTCGGATACGACACTAAATCCGAGTCGGGGTAACATAGGAACTAGCTATAAATTCTGAGAGCTACAAGAGAAGTCCAAAGTTGGTTGTGAATTTTGTGTTGTAATAAATGCATATTTATAGTTAATATATTTTGATATTTGATGAACAGTGCATGTAATTTCTAACTTTGGCTCAATTTTTGAAAAATTAGGAGCCAAAATTTACCTTTTTTGGAGGAAATAGTTGAGTTAAAGCAGGTTTTACATTCAGTTTACCGTTTACCGTTCATCGTCAATCACTATTTACTGACACAAAAATCACTATTCACTAATACAAAAAACTACTTTTTATTCTAACATTTCCATCTTTTTGTCAGCTTTTTACTATATAAATTTTTGCACCCTTTACTTCTCTTTGTAATCTGAACTTGGACGAGATTTGTAATGATTGGTCTAACCATTAGACGGTCAAACAAGAGACGCTCTCCAAATTTATATATCTTTAACTTCAAAAATAATTTTTTTAAGATAACGAAGATAAGTTGCCATATTGGAAAAAAAATCTTTTCAGATGGCTGGTTTCATCTAGTTATAACATGCAACTACAAAAGAGAAAAATTAAAGTATTAGAACAATGATTTTAGAGAAAAGTGTGTTTTTAACCCTATACGTTGTTTGAAAGTGCATATATAACCTTATAAAATCTGAAAGTGCAAATTTGACCCTGGATTTTGTTGACAAAATTGTCAACAACCAATTTGGCCTGAAATAGATAAAATGGCCATTATACCGGTGATTAAAAAAATTCAAAAATAGAAAATAGAAAATGACCATAATAGGGCCATCTTCCCAAATTAATTACTCCAGGTTCACCCAATGGCCACCCATCCCCCCACGTCATCGCCCACCACCCGGTCAATAACAACACATCTTCCCTAAACCCTAGCCCTATCATGAATACCACCACCCACCTCAACCTAAGCCTCACGCCGACCATCACACGTCGACCACCATCCGTTGACCACTACCCACTGATTATGGCGGCGTCGGAGACTTGTCATGTCTGTGGTTACCAAGGCTATTCAGGCTGTGATTATTTCACCTCCGACGCTCCAATTACAACTAATATTGCTATTCCGGTGGATGGAAAAAAGAAAATTCCAATGGTGAAGAGGAAGAAGAAGAATTACATGGGAGGCGGAGATTCATGATTCCTAGTGAGCCGCAAGGGTTTGGCTGGGGGATGAGATGGTGGTGGCGGGGGAGAGGAAGAGGAAGGGCTAGGCTACGAATCAGGGCAGGGGCTAGGGTTAAGGGTGAAGCTAGGCTAGGGTTGAGAACGGGTGGATCGTGGCGAGGGAGAGGTGGAGCTAAGCTAGGGTTGAGGTGGAGAGCGGTGACAGTGCTAGGCTTGGGGGAGAGATAGAACACACGTGGCTAGGCTAGGGTTGAGGGTTATGGTGAAGCGGGAAGAGGTGGTGGTGGTGGGGAGAGATGGTGGTGGAGCGCACGAGGCTAGGCTATGATTGAGGGTTAAGGTGGAGCGGGAAGAGGTGATTACAGATTTTTGAAGATAGGGAAGCGGCGGTGGTGGTGCTAGGGAGGTGGTATTGGTGATTACAGATTTTTTTAAGCTCTCCGGCAGTGGCGCGATGGTGGTCCGGCGATGATATGGTGGCGGTCTGGTGGAGCAGGAGAAGTTGAAGAAGAAGAAGCTGAAGAAGAAGTGAGGGTGAAATAATCTTTAAGCTTTTATATTTTAAACTCAGGGGTATTTATGTCTTTTCATTATTAGTCAACGTCGGAAGTACATCCGTCAATGCCAAAAATTGGCCAGAAGGGTAAAATTGCACATTTTGACAATCTTATAGGGTTATGTCTGCACTTTTAAATTTTACAAGCTTATTCTTGCACTTTCTCAATCTCATAGGGTTATTTTTGCACTTTTCCCATGATTTTTAAAAGGGAATATATACAAATATAACACTATATACTTTAGTAAGTGGACATATAACCCTGAAATAATTTTTAGTGCAAAAATAATTCTAAATATTTTACATAAGTGCAAATATAATCCTACATACTGTATTACGTCATTGAATGGTCATTTTCGGCCATTGATCAATTGAAAATGACCAAATTTCCCTTTCAACCTAAAGTAAAAAACTTGAAAGACAAAAATACCTTCTGCCCACCACCCCCAACCGCTGAACACCACCACCAAACCACCCCTCTGGTGCTCCGCCCCCATGGGTCCACCACCACCTTCCAACCTGCCCACCACCACCCTCGAGCCAACCCCACCCCCTCCAGCCCGCTAACCCCAGCCATCAGACCACCACCCTCGGTGACCATGACCACCACCTCCAGCCACCCATCTCTCGTCGCCAGCCTCACCAACATGAACATTAACCTTAATCACCCCAATTATTGATTCATTTTACATTTAACTAGTAGACAAACCAGAACCTGCGTTTAGGCACGGAGAAGGCGCCAATCCACTGCACACGTAAGCACGGGAACCTTTATGTACCTCCCATCTCCAATTCCAGATTCCCACTGCCACTGAAACAATTTGCAAAATCAAGGCTCCGACTTCTTGCTATTCGTCATCGTCTTCTTGATTTCCTTGAAATTCACCCTCCCGCCCTTATCGACGTTCACAGTATGGATCGTGACGCCAAAGTCCGTGACGGAGCAGCGCTCGCCGAGGCGAGTCAAGATCTAGTGGAGCTCGGTGATGGTGATGAAGCCATCATGGTCCTTGTTGTACAGATCGAACTCGTCGCAAATTTTACCGCTGCTGCCGTAAAATGACGCAAACTCCTCTAGGCTAATGAACCCATCCTTGTCGGTGTCCACCCCATCCATCATCCGATCTCCTCTGGCATCTCCATCCCCAACGCCTTCATCACTCTCAGATGAGATCTTGCCGACGGGTTCTGGAGGGGTGGCCGTGAGCTCTCTAGTGGGGTGGTCGTGCACAGCGACTCCAGATTTGCTCTCCGGCGGCTCACGACAAATGAAGATGAAGATTTGAGTAAGTTGCGGGTGGAAGAAGAGAATAATGAAGATGAAGGAGATTAGGGGTCCAGGGGTATGAAGGTAATTTCAATATTTTTTGTATTTTTTTATAGAGAGGTAAATTTGTCTTTTAATATAATCTGGCCTCAAACTATATTTGCACATACACTAGCTATCTAGGGTTATATTTACACTTTAAATTATCACGGAGTTATATTTACACTCATGTAAATTGTGTAGTGTTTTATATGCACTTCACTCCTTTAAAATTGCTGAATTTTTTGTGGCTTCCTACCTTGACTGAATTCAAAACTTCCCAGCAGTGGACTTTGACACTTTGACCACTACTTTTCCAGCCTTACTCGGCTTTTGGCTTTGGCCTGGCTGGCTGCTTAATTTGCTCCTCTTCTTCATTTCTCTTTCTAACCTTGCTTTTCCCTCTCTCTCTTTTTTTTATAAATTAAGTTGCTCTCATCTTTATTTATTGTATTTCAAAACAGTTTCTTAGAAAACACATACAATCAAACCTACCCCACTGAATGTGTATTTTCCAAATATTCTTCTCCATCACCTTGAAATAGGACCGATGCAGACTGCTGATGCACGAATATGTGTATACTTAATGCACCTTCATATGTATTTCTTTTTTACTTTTCAAATTTTCTTTTTTCCAATTTTTATATTCTTATGGTCATTATATATGTAGCAGGTTTCAAGAATCAAGACTCCCCTCTGATCTCTTCACATATTTTTCAGTCCCTTGAGCAGTTGGCGTTCACACGGAATTATCTAGAAAAAATATGGGTGGTTCAAATCATATAAATTTCAGTCTAAACATCAGAGAAATGCTTCTTGAAAGGATTATGACCCAAAGCTAGTGACCATTTTTCTGATGGATTCTGTCTTCTTTCTTGGCGAGGGAGAACGAGCTAGCTTCATTCAGCAAATGATGCAGTCCTATGGTTGCACTTACATTTGCTTATGGTCATATGATCCTCCATCCAAGTAAGAAATTATATATATTCTGACCCCCTAGAAAGGATTATAATCCTGTTTTTAGTATTACAAACGCGACTCTAACTGAGTATGTTTGCTCTCTCAGTTGCTTGAGATACACAGATGGATTCTACCAGCAGGAAAGCAATAACAACCAACCAAGCTCTTCGTCTGGAATTCTTTCCCAAAGGCTTTTCGCGGAATATACTCAATCAATCATCATTGTTGATGGCCGGTAATTTATCGTTATATAAGTGAAATGTCATAGTACTAATAGAACCCTAAATTTTTTTATCATTGTTGATGCATTTCTTTATTTTCAGCTTCATACCCGGGCTA
Source organism: Rubia peregrina (assembly GCA_032355705.1). Lineage (NCBI taxonomy): Eukaryota > Viridiplantae > Streptophyta > Magnoliopsida > Gentianales > Rubiaceae > Rubia > Rubia peregrina. The sequence goes on along the minus strand of JAULKK010000001.1, from coordinate 10,966,977 downwards.
GCTTTTGTCAGCAAGAATCCGTTTATGGTGCTGCAATCAACTGATCTTCATAGAATGACTTCCTCGGAAGTGCAACGCCGATTCTATCTGGTAATTAACTAGAAAACCCTTACGAGTACTATATATACTTTGACATTAAATTTTATGAAAGAATGGCCACTAATCAAGATTTTTTTTTTCATCTGTTGATCATATAACAGGAAACAAGGATCAAGGTTTGCTTCACTCTTATTGTCAATCTTAATGAACCTTAAAATGCATGAAGTGCCATGCATGAACTAATTTGGATTTGATGATTTCAGAATGCTACCTTCATGGGATGCGATTCGGGAGAGATTGAGCTTGGATTTTCTGATAATTCCTCAGAGGTAATATAGTACTATATATAGACGAATTAAGACTACTTCCAAATATGGACTGGGTATAGAATCCCAACTACCTTTGATGTGTAATTTAAAGAACAAGTTGCTTTTAAATATTATAATTTCATGAATTATGATCAGTGTATAAATGAGATGTGATCATGTTAAAGAAAGACCATTCCTCAAATATTCAGGTCAAGGAGATCATGGAGATGAGGTCATGGATTTCTGAATATCCATATAGGCAACTAACGGCTCCAACAACTGATCAGAACTTCAGGCCTACCTCTTCTTCATCATCACTAAGATCGCTATCGTATGACAGCCCCGAATACTCCCCCATCCCCATGCTCTTCGATCCAGCCACGTCTTACCTTAATATCCCAGAACGACACGAGCAGCAGCAGCAGCAAGTGATGCCGGCTCAACAGGGAGAGCCCAGGATAGGATCGGGTCCCGATCACCAGCAAGTGATCAGAAGTTTGAGCCAAATCAGAAATGTTCAGCTCCCGAGCATTGACAGCGAAGAGGCTGCAATGACTCGGGCCATTCTGGCTGTCACTTCCACTTCAGCTACTCCTTCGACATCTTTGCAACCCCCACAACAGAATTTGCATCCTAGTATTATACATGGATCATCATCAGATTCATCACATGGTAGAGCGTTCAGACGGTATAGACCACCATCGCCATCAGCTAATTTAGCTCCAAACAGGCCTTCATCCAGCTCAAACAATAGGCAGAATATGATTAAAAGATCGATCGCCTTCTTCAGCTCCTTGTACTCAGTGAGGAGGCACTTGATGCAAACACAAGGTGCAGGAAGTGGCGGGCGTGCATCTAGTACTCAGCTGCATCATATGATAGCCGAGAGAAGAAGACGCGAAAAGATCAACGACAGCTTCCAAACCCTCAGATCTCTCCTTCCTAAAGGAATTAAGGTATGCACATTCCATTACAAGAGTCGTATGTTTCAATAAGTAAACAGTTGATGATGATTCAATTGTAATGGCAGAAGGATAAAGCATCGGTTCTTGCAAGTACAATTGAGTTCATGAAGTCTTTGATAAATCAACTTGGTGAACTTGGTACCAGGAATCAAAGTGTAGAAACACAAAAAACAGCTTTTCGTGACGAAACAAGTACTGCTGGTTCATCATCGAATCATCCGAGGGTTGAGGTGCGGTTAACAAACGTTGCTGCATCATCATCGTCGTCTTCATCGTCAACAACAACATCAAGATATGTCGACTTGCGAGTGGCATTGAGAGGGGATTTTAACTTGGGAGACTTAACGATCAGCCTTCTGGAGTTCTTGAAAACCGACCGGAATGCTAGTGTAGTGTCTGTAGAGGCCAACACCAGAGTTGCAGATGATGCATCCTTTGCCAATAACGTTATTTTGAGGCTCAGGATTGAGGTAATGCAAATTGATCTACTCTTTAATTTCTTCGGTTACGTATTTAATGAGCATGTTTTTCTTTACTCTCAGGCTTTCATGTTAATCTTAGAAAAAAATTCAATGAGAATTTTATGAAAGTTGTGTTTAGGGATAAGTTTCATGATTCCATGATAAATGTTTTGAGCTGAATGTCCAGAAATTGAAATCTTTGAAAGTGATGATTTGGTGGAGGCTTGACATGATAATGTCAAGAAGTAGCATAATCATGCATTATGTTAAGGTTTTCTTTCAAATAACATTCTTTCTTCATTTATCTATCTATGGAAAAACTTATCAATTTTATATAGTATTCCTTTATTTATCATATATTTTATTTTGATAAAGTCTAGATTAATTCAATCATTTATCTTACTTTTCCTTTAACTAATCAATATTTATTATAGTTAAATCATTTGCGTAATAAATAGAGAAACAAAGGTAGTATACAATCATTTTAAAATACATATAAAACCTAGACTCCAATATCAACCATTATTTTTTGAATAAAATGTCTTCTTTTATTCAAACATAGAATAGTTATTTATTGGTCACTTATTGTATGGTTATTTATTGGTCTTTCACTTATACCTAGCTGGTGTGAACAAATCATATATTGTAAATCAAATATGGTATGAACAAATAATATACTGTAAATCAAATATGAAGAAGATGGTCAACTATCAATTTCGTAAATCAAATCAAACCAATATGATAACTACATAGTATAAGTTGGAGGTGTAGAGAAATAGTAAAATAATTGGATTCTTTATTTTCCCAATTGCTTGAGTTTGCATCACACAATGGTCCCAATTGAGGTTAATTAACACTCAATATGGCACAAATATAATATTTTAATTCAATCATTAAGGTCGTTTCAGCGGTCACAACACATGTTGGTTGATTGAATAATTTTCTCTCTCATTTTTCACTTGTACTTTTGAGTGGATTACCATCCCATTTCATCTTAGTTATGTGTAAAATTATAACTAAATGTTCAATTTTTTTAATTAAAAAAACCATTACTCAAGAAGTTCTAACATACATGATTGATTTTTATACATCTCATTTAGTAGTAATTCTAATTCACCTTTTCCCAATTTTGCGTCAATGTGTAGGATGAATGGGACGAGGTTGCCTTCCAAGAAACCGTCAGAAGAGTTGTGCATGATTTTGCGGAGAAACCATAATTCACCTTTTAGCAAATTCCTAGAATTTTCTGTTTTATATAGTCTCCGGCGGCGCTAGCTATAGTTTGCTAAATTCATAAAAGTTTTAATTTCTTTAGTGTCATTTTAGTGTATGAGCCATTACTTGGATTCAATCCATATATACAAAAGAATCAAGCAGTCACGCAGTGCTACTCTCTTAAGTCAAATATAGTTAACTGCAGATTTAGACAATTAAGAAAGTAAAACGCATAACACACACCAAATATATATCTACCGATAGAAATTGATTAATATTATTATATTCAAATAAATTATAGATGCCATCAATTATATTATGCGGTAGTACTCGATCCAGATCAAATATTTGGAAGGGGTAATTTTTAAAACCAGAACAATTTTCTATAAATTTCACACCCTAATACTCTAACTCTCCCTCTATTTATAAGAGTTTAAATATACCTTTAAAATGCATCTAACTTTTGTGATTTTCAAATTATAAGTCTTTTTTTTATCTGCTCATTCATGAATTCAAAACAATTTTAATGAGTGATATCACTCATTAACATTTTGGGATTTGGAAAGACGCCACCTAGCACTCCTAAGTCAAATATAGCTAACTGCAAATTTAGACAATCAATAAAGTACATTTTAAAATATCACACTCCCTCCGCACAACAGTTTTGATCTATCTACTTTTCCACGATCTTCAATGATTATGTTTGAACATTATTAAGGAATATGAATATTCTTGTAATATTACTTGTACTTGCAATTAGATTAGAATTTCATTTCTAGTCTGATTTAGGCCCTCTGTACTAGTATATAATGTACCCCGGAGCATGAATACAAACACAACATTATTACTCCGTAAATATTCTTCATGGTATCAGAGCCTAAAATTCTAAAAACCTAAAGAATTAATTTCCACTGTTTTCCGGGTTGCCGCCGCCTATTGACGCCCGCGCTGCCTCACGTGCCGCCGTCCTCGCTGTCCGCAACCCACCGAACATTGCTTCCGTCACCGCCGATCGTCCGCCGTAGCCATCGATCTGATTGCGTGTCATCCGAACGCTCCATCTCCGATCAGCCGCTGCCGTCACCGCCGATCGCACTCGCCACGCTCCTCCAACGTGCCTGACACGCGCCGCCGAGTCCAAAGGTATCCATCCACCGGTCCGTGTTTTTCTGTTGATCCACAATTATGTCTGCTCCCGATTCTAGTTTCGATGCTGCTGAACAAGCCTGCATCGCTGCTGAAGCCGAGTCTGCTAAATTGCAAAGCCTCAGCGCCAGTGACGTTATTGCAGCTTTGCTTAAACAGTTGCAATTGCAATCTGCCACTGGGGGTACTGTACCTACGGGTCGTTTTATGCAAGACCCATACTTCCTCAGTACATCTGACGGCCCAGGTTTGTCAATCTGTCCCGTCATACTTAAAGGAGAGGAGAATTACCTGGAATGGTCTAATGCTATCTACGGTGCTAT
>JAULKK010000001.1:10906270-10916533 GCA_032355705.1 Rubia peregrina | reverse complement strand
AAGAAGGGTACCTTTCAGCATTCGAGTTTCTTAGCCGGTGCAGCTATTACTGCAGCCGGGAGACTCGTTGCTCATGGCGGAGGCCTAGAGGTAATCATTCAAACTTCTTGCAACTACGAACACTGCAAAATATGATCAATTCTATGTTCGGAACTAATCACGTGTTCTTCATTTTACAGGCAATTTGGCCATACAGCGGTCATTATCACCCGACTGAAGAGAACTTTAGAGAATTCATTACCTTCTTGGAGGAAAACCACGTAGACCTTTCAAATGTTAAGGTACATTTGTAGTTGTCAAGAAAATCCTTGGTTATTGCATTATGTTGAAGTCATATTATTCATTGCTGATCTTGTTTTGCATTCTTGTTCTTGAGCAGAGGTGTGCAGTTGACGACGATGTTCCATCAATCACTAATGTTGCTGATGAAGAATCGAATAATTCCATGAATAAGAATAGCTCTTCAGCAGCTTTGGAATCACTAGATGTGGATAGCTCAGTTAGGCAAGAAGTAAACACACCATGTTGTCCAAATGCTAAGCAGTCTGATAAACCGGTGTATAGCTTGGCTAAGCACTTGTCAAGCAAATGGAGCACTGGAACCGGACCAAGAATCAGCTGCGTTCGTGAGTATCCATCAGAATTGCAGTTCCGGGCGCTCGAACAGGTTAACTTGTCGCCACGCTTGGCTGGTGTGCCTTTCGTGAACTATGGCCCGATACCATCCCCGCGCCCGAGCCCCAAGGTTCATGTTTCTCCTAGACTTTCATACATTGGACTACCAAGTCCCCGGACTCCCATCACAGCTGCTCACTAAGGTTAATAGGAGGAATTTCCAAAGCGGTTCGACTAATCAGATGTTCAATTACACATTAGAGATTGAGAGCAGTAATACTGACATGACTGTTCATTCTTTTGTTCTTTTGTTCTTTTGTTATAGCTAGTTTTGGCTTGTTGCAAATCGAGATACAGGTTTAATTGAGTGCAGGATTTAGGCTCCTAATATAGTTCACAATTCCATTGATTTTTGTCATGTGTTTTCTGCCTGCGTCGATGAAGAAGCATAGCAGTTTGATTTGTTTCCTTCGTTTGGTTGTGGTATAGAGATTAGAGTGTGTCTGATATCTCCAGCGAAGTGTCAAAATAATACCAGATGTAAGCATCCCATGGTTCTTCCATGTTGAGGTTGCAATTATATCAAGAAAACATATTTTCCCACCCAACTTCTACTGGAATGCTTTTTTAAGAGAGAGTCTCAGCAAAGCTGATCTTTGCATGAACTTATGGACAGTTCACAGTGACTTTTACATTAAATGTTATAATTTTTTTTATAAAGTTTAAATATTGTATTTTAAAAGTTAAAACAAGTAATAGTATGTATATGAATGTGAAAATATAAAAATATATAATATAAAATATATTTTCTAAATTTCTAAATTTAGCATGTAATTTAACATATACAGTGTCTCGGGTAAAAAATAAGCGATCTGTCTATAACGCTTGTCTAAAGACATACTCTTTTTTTAAACCACTTTATATTATATAGGAAATGAAGCATATTACACAATGAACTATCTAGATTGTTTGCTACGTTATGGAAATATGGTCTTGTACTAAACAAAGACGATTATTTTTTACAAATTTGAAGGAAGGGATAGCTGATAAGGAAAGAAGGATATGACGTACCACTCCTTTAATCAGGGGTGGAGCAAGGAAATATTTTTAATAAGGACTGGACCGACTAGTAGGAGAAAATAAAAATGTCTCAATCTATTTTTTACCTATTAGAGGGGGCTGATAGGAAAAAAATTCAAAATTACTTCAAAAAATTTCTTTCCGACAAAAGCTGAAGAGAACATTTTCAAAATTACTCTTAGTAATTTTTGTTCTTGAAGGGGGAGGGGGCATGTACATCCGCCAGTGCCTTTAATCTCCTATGAAGGAGCCATTTCTGGATTGGAAATGGATTGACACGAGATTGGCTGAACTAGTATACATGACTAATTCCAAGCATTGGTTCCTTCTTGGTGGTATACCTTCCATCTTTGTTGGGATTCCGTAATGGAATGTCCTTTAGTCTTGATTTTACTGTTGGGCTAATATCTAAGGAGCAATTGTCCAAAATGGTACCCACTTTTAATCGAAATTCACAGTTTGGTACCCAAATTTTAAAAATTTGCCATTATGGTACCCGGATTTACATTTATGTTCCAGAATGATACCCAAATCGGTCATAGCGTATGATAATAGATACGGAGATAATGGCCATCCTTGCCCAAGGCCTTTATTTGGGATGAAGAATGCTGACTTGTCCCCATTTAGAAGAACTTGATATGAGACAGTTTTCACACATGAAAATATTAACTACGTCCAATTATTTAGAAACTTTATTGCTAATAGTGACTTCTCCAGAAAAGACCATAAAACTCTGTCATATCCTTTGCTCATATCTAGTTTTACAGCCATGCATGATTTTCCTCTATCCTGCTAACATTTGGACATGAAATCCGTTACTTCATAAGCAAGTAGTACATTCTCACCTATTAATCTTCAAGGAACAAACCCATTTTGGTTTTCCAAAATTAGTGAATCAATATGGATTTTCATCCTTTTTGCTGGCATTTTTGTAATCACCTTATACGTCACGTTACATAATGATATTGGTCTATAATCCACAGAGAATTAGGTACCTTTTTTTTTATTGCAAATCAAGACCACGTGTGTCTTATTCCATTGTGAAGGAATGTTGCCTTGATTGATGATCTGCAAGATTGTCTCAGAAAATATTTTCCCACTGCCTTCCAGTATATTTTATAAAATCTTGTCGGTATTCCACCCTCACCATGAGTTTCCAACACCTCATATCTTTTACTCCATTCCACACATCTTATTCTCTGAACTCCTAAAATTAATATACCACATATAAGTTCTTGTGTCAATTTTCTTGAACTATGTTGACAATTTCAATTTTTGTAGCCCACTTGTGGTAGAAAGTTGTATTTTTCCCCAAACTTGATCAGGGTAACTTCAGCTCTTTGTTGCTAGTAATCTGAGTGTTTTTGTTGAAGATCCTGGATCTTTAAGGAGACAATCTTAATTGATCTAACATTTTTGTAGAGTCTCGATCCTTGTTTTAAGGTTGCCATTCTTTTCTCTAAGTCATATTCCTCTCCAAATTTACAAAATAAGTGCTACTCCAATTGTGTAGATATCTGAGGGTAATGAGTAGTTTTGAACTAATTTGATCCTCAGAAGTTGATAGTGCAGTCGTGGCTTCATTCGATGGACCTGATGCCCACACTTTCTGGACTATTTGTTTTGAAACTTGAGAATTTTCCCAAAATGCTTCAAACAGCAACACCTACTTCCGGTGATTCTTTCTATAAATCAAATCCAGCAATACAAGGCTATGATATGAGTTTATGAAAGGTAATTTGATAACCTTATCTTTCGGGAATAATCTTCTCCATTCCTGTTTTCAAAAGCCATTTCTAATCTCTCAACAATGGTATAAAGTTGGTCTCTTTTGTTATACCAAGTATACCATAGTCATTCATTCATTATCTTCAAAAGTCAATGTTAGTTCAAAAGGTTATGTAACCTAGTGTTTAATTGTATATTTGGGTTACCTTCTCTTTTTTCTCTATCAGAACGCACCTGATTAAAACCCCTTACCAACACAGTTAGGTACATGACAAAGTAATCCAAATTGTTCGAGTTCCATTACACGCCTTTCTGATAAGCTTGGATGGACATAAACAAACCCCAAACACCATCTATCCCTATTGGTGTAGGTGATTAACAAAAACATAAGATTTCTAGTTTTACACAAAACATCCACCTCTAAACTATCTTGCCAAAACACAACCATGCCACTTGATTTACCAACTGGATCAACATAATCCACCCTAAAGAAGCTAGAATTATCCTTCCATTTGTCAAGATGTTGTTGGGATGACATAGTTTCAAACATGCAAAAGATAGATGGTTTCTTCTATTTGATCAAATGATAAATCATTTTCCTTGTAGAGGCGTTATTGAAACCTCTACAATGCCACGATAATACCCTCGTGGATGCTCGGGGAACTATTAAGGTACAGTTCCCGTAAAACCTGCAACATGAGCCCTTTCATCATCATTCCTTGAGGTGCAACTGCCTGACATGCTATCTTTTGTTGCTTGCGAAGATTATGTTCTTATTGCTATAATGATGTTTCCCTTATGTCCGTCTTCCTGTTTAATCAACTTGCTATCAACAAAGTTATTTTTGCAAACAAAAAATACATGATCCACTTTTTAAGAAGAAGACTGCTCCGATCTTAATCAACATTGATCTCATTTGTTATCGTTCGAGGCACTTCTTGATGATTATGCTTAGCTTATTCATCATGATAGTTTCTGAATTTGATTTTTTTTTCTCCTTCTGCCTTTCAATCATAATCTGTTGCCATTCTCTTAGCTTGTTCTCCATTTCCTCCTTGATCTGGTTGCTCTAAACTTTTTCCTTGGGTTTGTTGTCTAGTTATCATATGAACTTCTCACTTTTGTCCTTTCTTAACAATTTTCTACTTCATTTTACCCCTTCCTCTTCCTGTACTGAGGCTTGAAGAGCTTCCCAAATTTCACTTTCGGGATTATTTTCTTCAAGGTTTTGTTTGGTGACAATATTTCATCTCTTGAACCTGATCTTTTTGGAGTTCTCCTGATTAAGCTTCTCTGTGACATATGTTCTTTATTTTCATGTGAATAAATGCAAATCTACTTTAGAACCATCTGTATCTGATCCTTATTAACCATCTTAGTGGGATATTATATCATTAAATCATCTTCAATGTCATCTCCGGTTTCCTCATCTTTCATTTCTAGCAACTGTTGAGTTATTTGTTGTGCAAACTAAGTAATGTCAAAACTGTCAATACTACTATTAGATCCATGGACCTTATGGTGTTGTTGTTGACCATTTTCTTCTATATGTTGACTTCCCATCACCATCCGCAATTGCTATGCTATGATTGCTCTAGTTACCATTTCCTCCACTCCTTTAGCCTCATCCACTCCTTCATAATCCCCAATTGAGTCAATGTCCATGTTCATATATCCCCTTCCTTCAAGATGTCCATTGGAAAGATGACCATTAGGAATATTATCTTCTGGTGGCTGTAGGTGGTGGTGAAGGTTGTTGGTTTCTGTCAAAATAAGGGTCAAACAGCCTCTGTGTGAAGCCACCACCTCCATTGTTAACTGGATCCCGTTATTGTTACTCAGGCTTCCTTTCCCTACATACGCTTGTTTTAGAAGATGACCGTCCATCTCAAAAAAAATGAGAACCCATTTGTACTTGTTCATTCAACATCAAGCTAAATCTCTCCCATTTTGTGTCTATGCAACCATCATGAATCCTGGTGCTCCCTTTAGCTTGTCTAAGCAAATAGGCTCTCAAGAAAGAAAGGAACATCTCTTTGTTAGGGTCATAAACTATTTCTGAACCCCTTGATGCTTTACGAGCCTGAATATGGCCATCTATGAAGTATTATAAAATCATCATAATTTATAATAGGGCACCTTTGGCAAGGGTGCCTTAATACCCCATATCTATGACAAGACTTACAAAGTCTCTCTTACCTAACCTCAAGCCAAATTATGGCTCCATAAAATAAGTCTAGAAAGTAACCAAAAATAAGAGGTGCACCAAGAATAATCAAGTTGCCCATAAATATTTCAATTTTTTTACAAGGTTATACATCTATGTCTTCATCTATTACCTCTCACGCCTTGTTGGCTATTTTTATTAATGCATATGAGCAACATAACCTGATGGCAGCCCGTGAATCTATATTGGAATATAAATTTTCTCTACTATGATACGCCGCATGGATATACCTGCTCCTCGCCTTATAAAAGCTAGTAAACCTCCTGCCATTGTATACGGGCTTCGATGCAAAACATATGGAGCTTATTCCCTTGCTTGAAATTTCACTACATAGAAATTCTTATAGCGATGCAGCAAAAAAACAGTGAAAGTCCAGAAACTTCTAGCTTGATGATAATTACCGTTAATAAAGTGCAACTCTTTACAATGGGTTTCGCACAAAGCGAAAGATGAGGTTCTTATATAGATCTTTTACTTGTCTAGAAGGTGATTCTCCGAATCCTTAAACGGGTTCAATGTTAACTCTATTCGTGTTGAATGGATTTTTTTTACAGCCGATCCATCTCCTTAGTCATCCATCACTTACTACGGTACTGCTACAGATCTTTAGGATGATCTGGCTCAGCATTTTCTATTGGGAATGGTCCAAGGATTCTACAAATCTGTTTTAATATAGCAAATTATTGCCATAATGGACAAGTTATTGTTGCTTATTATAGAAAATCAAGAAGTAGCTGGATGAATTGAACACCCACATGCCCCCCAGGGTTTTTACTTACAAGGATTACAAATGCAAGTGGTCTTCCTATGCTATCAGTGATTGTGAGAATGAGATTGTTCATCAATTTATCATTTTGGTGATAAATACAACACTTTTTGTTCAAATGTTAGGCTCAAGAACCATTGTCACCTCTTAGGCACTTCTATACCCTTGCAGTTTAGTAGGAGCATCATAGGACCTTGATTCGGGCATGTGACTCTTAGATATACTCAATAGAGTTTCCTGCACGACACGGTTCCCCAGATGTCACCCATACCAAGTCTATTGCAAGAACATGTTGTGCTCTCATTGTGGTCATAGGATATGATGTTAGCCCTTGTTTCAAGATTCATGGTTATCCATAGTAGTTCACCAAATGAAGGGGCCTGTGAATGACCCGAAACAGCAGAAACCACCAGAGCGGACTACCGTTGCTCACGTCTCTTCCTATGCATCGTTCGTCCACTCAGCTCAGATGACCATCTTGGTTGCGCATTGGTCATTGTTGCCTTTGTATATCTGAACGATCTCAATATTTTGGTTATTGGTCAAGCACTGTCCGACACTTAGTGGAGTATGATTTTGAGTATATTTTCTAAATTACATAAACCTTCTGACATTGTGTCAGGTAAGTTTACTTTACCTTTGATTCTTGACTCTAGAGCTTCATATCATATGACTGACACCAAGAATTTTCTGCATGATATAACTATCGTTGAATATGTTGATGTTATTTTTCCCGATAGAACCATATCTACTGTTGGCACCAAGGAACTCTCTACCTTGGAAATATTATTCTTCCACGTGTTTTTTTATTCCTGAATTGTGATGCAATTCATTATCATGTGCTATGTTACTTTCCGTCTTAAATTTTCTAGCTTTGCTTACAAAAAAATGTATATTGCAGGAAATCATCTTGAGAACAATAATTGGCATGGGTGAATAGTTGTGTGGGGTGTCTTAGTTTTGCAGGAACGAGGATCTGTATCAGCCGTCTTCGCTGTCTTTTACGATTGTCTTCATCGTCTTCAAGCTTTTGTCTATGCGAGTCTTTGGCATCAACGGTTTATTCATCGTTTCACTTTGGTGTTGTCTTCTATTTCATTAATTAAAAATAGTTAATTTGATTTAATAGTGTTGTTCCCTACTTCGTCTGTCATAAAGCAAAATAGTCTAGGAGTAGCTTTTCTTTGAGTTCAAATAAAAGTGGTATGCTATTTGAGTTGATTCATTTTTTATGTTTGGGGGTCTTATAGCTCACCTTCTACTAGTGTATCTTATTATTTTTTAAATGTTGTTGATGATTATTCCTGAGTTGTTCATGTTCATTTACTAGTTACTAAGTCAGAAGTAGTTTCCAGATATAAGGAATTCCGTGCCTTTGTTCAAGCACAGTACCACCACCAAGTTCAATGGGTTCGAGCGAACAACGAGACTGATTGTTTACCTCCTTAATATTTCTTTACTGAGCAGGCATTCTGTTTGAGATGTCTTGTGTTGATACGCCTCAGCAGAATGTTCGGGTTGAGTGCAAGCATCGCTATCTTCTCAAAATTGCTCATACTCTTCGTTTTTAGGCTCATTTACCGATTTATTTATGGGGAGTGTGTATTTTGAATATGGTATACTTGATCAACGGTATGCCTACTGCGTTCCTAGATGGTAAAACTCATTATCACTTGTTGCATGGTCGTGAGTCAAACTACACTCTCTTCTGTGTGTTTGGTTACTTATGCTTTGCTTCTCAAGTGTCTCAAACATGCAAAAAAAAATTGCATCTCATAGTTGCAAGTGTGAATTCCATTTTTTTCGCTAGAAAGAAAGGATAGCACATTTATGATCTTGAAATACGACTCTGTTTGATAGTCATGATTTTGTGCTCTGCGATGAAAACTTTCCTTTTGAGCCAGTTTTTTTGGCTGAGCCCGAGTGTGAGATCGTGTCCGCCGATCTCCACCCACCGTTAGCCACTGGTTTCTAGCTCCAAGCAGCCACTATTGTCTCCTTCAACCACCGAGTTATCGCCACCATCTGAGTTTGTAGTGGCGTCACAGCCTGGAGATGCGCCGCAAATTTTGGAGTGTTCAAATGCGGGTACCCGCATGTGCAGGTAGTGGAAAATGCAGCTTTTATCACCTTGTATCATTAAAAAAATAGCATATAATGATCACTAACAGTACCAAATTTTTAATCAACATCATCATTCCCTAGCCTTGATGAAACTAACAAAATATGCTCAAATGAGAGGAATAGAATTATTGTGCTAATTTTTTTAAATTTAGAGAAAAAAACCTAAAATTTTGATATGAAATTTGTGATGAAAAACCAAATTTAAAAAACAATTGGACCTACTTCTATAAGAGGGTTGTGATCTTGGGAAAATTTGAAAATTTGAGGCTAAAAGGGAATGGTCGAAATTCCGAAGGAACAACTGAGAATTCAAGTTTGAAGGGAATAAATGAAAATTTAGCACTTGAATATTATTTTAAATTTACATCATTTAGTAATTAATAGTACATAGATTTGAATAATGAGAATTGAAGTAGATATGTAGAAAATATTATTTAATATTTATAATAATTAAATATATTTAATTTTACTGGGTATCAGTAAATAACTTTTTTGCGGCTTGGAACCCGACACTGAAAATGAAAAAGTATCTGATTATTACAGGCCGGATATTTTTAACACCCATAGCCCCAATTTCATTTTGTTGTCGCGTTATTTCCCGAGTCTTCTGCCACCGCAGATGAGATGGTTTCTTAGCCCGAGTCTATGCTGGCGCTTGATCCTCCTTGATAGAGTTGGCATGCTCCCCATCCTCTAACTGACCTGAGAGATATGTTTGTTATGCCACATGTGTCAATGTCTTCCCGTATTTGCTTCGTCCATTGCGCCTTTGTCACTGTCCTCGGGTATTCCATACCTTATAGCAAATTATATGTTTTGAAATAATTTATTGGTTTTGCATTCTAGATTTTCTGTTGGTGGTGTAACTTCTAGTACGAATCTCACTTCCTTTGGCGAGGCCTCTCGATTTGTGCATTAACAGATGTAATTAATACTTTTGAGAAAAATAACACTTTAATCACGTCTCTTTCTCGCCTGGTAAGTCTGCTATGGGCTGTAAGTGGGTTTTTTGTATTAAATACAATTTTGATAGTTTGATCGAGAGATACAAAGTACGTCTGGTTGTTCTTGGAAATCGTCACATTGAGGGACAAATTTTATTGAAATATTTTCTCTGGTTATTAAGATGAATCTCTGGTTATTAAGATGAATTTAACTGGTATATTTCCTTCTGTAACTGTTATTAAAGGTTTGGAACTTCAGCGGGTGGATGTTCGCAAGACTTTTTTACATGGCTACCTCGAGGAAGAGGTGTATATTCACCCTTCTCCAGGATATAGTGTATACGCCCTTGACTCTTTGTTTGATAATGATTTTTCAGCGGCAAAACAAGCCCGATCTCACAATGGACGCAAATGTTGTGCTTGCCTCAGGCCCCCAACTTATAAATTATATATGGGCCTCATTTTTAATTTTTTAATTATATATATATATAGAAAAAAAGTAAATATTACATGATTTAATTAGTTGCCTCAATAAAAAATCCCTTCCCATGTGAGGTCCCATTTTATAAATTTCATATATTAAATACTATATGGGAGGCCTTTTTTCTGATTTTCTTTAGGCCCCCAAAATGTTAGGGCTGACCCTGTGGCCAAACTAATAGATATTCGATTGAGCAGCACCATAATTTTACTCGCGCACAATGTCCTCTTTTTTATGATCCAGCTCGCTATCACCGCTTAGTTGAGCAATTGATCTATCTCACCATCACTTGTCCTCA
>JAULKK010000001.1:10834936-10859802 GCA_032355705.1 Rubia peregrina | reverse complement strand
GTTGCATCTGGAGCAGCATCTGGAAAACTATTGCAGTATGAATTGGGAGGTCCAAGAGTTTCTGTTCAAACAGCTTACGGGGTGGAGGTTGAGGTAAGGATGCCAGTTTGCACGACATGGAAACTTTTGTAACACTCCCGCTGTCTTGACACATGTCACATTTTAAACTAATCGTGTACTGCCAGTCTGCCAATGAATAAGTGAGCCCCAACAGGATCCAAGATTGTAAACTTGTCAATTTATAGAGGGCTTTGCACAAAAAATTGTTTTAGATCCATGAAACTATAGAATTTAGACTGTTTACATTTCCTTGTTGGAGTATATCTGTCGTGTTCTTCCTGAAAATTCACACTCCATCCGTCTTATTAGAAGAGTCCTATTTGATATAAAGTCAGCATTTTATTCGATATAAAGTTGCATCAGAAGAAGTTAATGGTGATCTGTGCATTCTTCAGTTTCTGTCTATTCTTAGTCTCTGCAAATTTTCATTTCATGTCATCTTCACCTTGCAACATGTAGGTGGAAAACAACCCATATAATCCCAACCTGATGGTCTTCATGGACTACAGAGACTACATGAAGGACAAAGTCGAATCAACGGAGGCAGAATTCCCAACATTTCTCTATGCAATGCCAATGTCGCCAACCAGAGTTTTCTTCGAGGTTTGTCTTTTCCTATTTGAAATCTGTGCCGTATTTACTTTACAAACCATTGAAGAAAATGCATGGCAGGAAACTTGCCTGGCTTCAAAAGATGCAATGCCTTTTGAACTCTTGAAGAAAAAACTAATGCTAAGATTAGACACACTGGGAGTTCGAATCATCAAAACATATGAAGAGGTATTGAATTGATTTGCATTCCTAGATCATGCAGTTGTTGCTCGATTGTTTACTGAAATAAGGAAGACAAGATAAATGAAGTGAAACAAATCATGCAGGAATGGTCTTATATACCCGTAGGTGGATCCTTGCCAAACACTGAGCAAAAGAATCTTGCATTTGGAGCTGCTGCTAGTATGGTACATCCAGCCACAGGTAACTAGCTAATTCAACTGCGAATTCACGCAAATTCCTTAAGAATCTAGGAGTGCTAATTTAACCTCAATCGTAAACTTAGGCTACTCAGTGGTCAGATCATTGTCAGAGGCTCCAAAGTATGCTGCTGCAATAGCAAACACTCTGAAACAAGATGATGCGAAAAACAAGCTCACTGTAAATATCTCTGCAGAAGGTATTTCTTCTTCCATATGTGGCATATGTTTCTCAATATGAAATGCTCTTTTACCACTAAAGATCAAGCATGCGTAATTTTTGTTGCTAATTCAGCTTGGAACACCCTGTGGCCACAAGAGAGGAAACGGCAAAGAGCGTTTTTCCTTTTTGGACTGGCACTCATAGTGCAGCTGGACATTGAAGGGATGAGGACATTCTTTCAGACATTTTTCCGCCTTCCTATTTGGTGTGTGCAAAATCAAACCTATTTACCACACTTGTTTCAGTAGAATGCATGGGGTAACACTCTACCAGTAGACAGATATGGACTGCCCACATGTTTAGATATTAAGGTTTTGTGGCTTACTTTGGCAGGATGTCACAGGGATTTCTGGGCTCGAGTCTGTCTTCAACAGACCTGATGGTGTTTGCATTGTATATGTTCGTGATAGCGCCAAACGATCTGCGAAAAAGCCTGATAAAGCATCTTTTATCTGATCCTACTGGTGCAACTATGCTAAGAACATATCTCACCCTTTAGACACTAAGATTTCCACCCTGTGTAGAGTATAAATTACACTTAAGTCTGGTCTTCAAGAGCTTGCATTTTTGTTTTGAAGTGAAAATTACAGTATTATGATTCTTTTTCGCGCGTGTTTCCTTTTTTGACTTCAAAGAAATAATGGGTATAACCCTCTATATAGCCGTGGAAGTGCGAATATAACTCTCAATTGTTTGAAAGTAAAAAACAACCCTTACTATTTAATGAAAGTGCCAATATAACCATCAGGTGACACTTTCGGTGTTGACCTTGACATTCAGGCCGTTGACAGTAATTGAAATGACAAAAATACCCCTCGAGAGAAAAGCTAAATGTGTGTACAATTATACCTGTATCTACCATTGTTGCTGTGTCACCACCCCACTTCTCCGCCACCTTCGCCATTGCTCTGTTGCTTCCATCTTTGTCGCTCCGCCATTTTGCTCTTTTATGATTTTTTCCAGAAGGTAAAATAGTCATTTCATAGAATTCCGCCCAAAAATTGCCGTAATGGTTATTTTTTCACTTTCACTAATTATCTAGGGTAACATTGACACTTTCAAACATCATAGGGTTATATTAGCACATATGTCAATTATAGAGGGTTATTAACACACTTCTCTCTTTTAAAAACTTCCAAGAATCAAACCAAAATTTCATACTCCCTCCCAGATAAAATCGCCCACTTATTTTTTTTAGGCACTATTCTCTATCAAAGTTTGACATCATGTTTGAATAGATATATGAGCAAAAATATTATTTCATGTGATATTATTGAATTCGTCATAACAAGTAAATTTTACTTTTTAAATATTAATTTTTTATTTGTCGTATAATATATTATACATAGGTAAACATATCAATAGTACATGTTTATTGAAATGCATGATAATGATTGTTGTGCAATTTTATTTTATTTTAAAATAATCATTCACATTTGTTGGGGAAAATGCACATCAGTGGTTACAGTAAGTGGAATTGACATCCAACTCAACTAGCCTCTAGCAATAATTAATCTATTTCAAAGATATCTAAATTACATGTCAGCTAGATGATTATATCTAAATTACATGTCAGCCAAACTGATGGTATGTACTGTAACAGATTAAAAATCCAATAAAAAATGTAATATCATCATCGGGATATTAACTCGCTTCCCACAAAAACCATGACCACTTGCCAGAGAGGAGCGTATCACTTATCAATAACTTTGCCAAATAGGGAATTTTAAGAATTGCAACACCCAAAGCACGATTTATGTTGTTCAACCTGTAAACACTTTGAAAAACACATATCTGAAAGCCTACAAAGAAAATCTAACCAAAAACACAAACAAAATTACAAAAACACGGTCTGTACAACCAGATCTAGAACAAAACATCGACGCAAACAACTAATTTGAGTGATCATCACGAACACAACAATCTAATCTATCAGATCGAAGAGCAATACTAATGTATGGAGACAGAATCATACTTATTCAATAACATAAATACTCAAAGAATATCAATGAGAAAATCACTGTTTCCCCATGGTGTATACATAGTCCACATAATAGAAGTTGTTGGCCCTTAGGCCCAGCAACTATGTATACACCATGGGGAAACAGTGACTATGTATACACCATTGAGAAACAGTGATCTTGCCTGGAACAATGACTATTAAGAATGAACAACTGGGCGTAACCAGAATAGGCATCCCAGTCATAATCAGGAATACGTTCCCAATAAAGAATGGGAACACATCAAAGAAGATACGGATGACGACGAAGAGGAAGTCGAATTTCCCAATGAAAATCAAGAAAAGGAGAGGAAAGCTTTCAGAGCTTCCATATACGAGAATATGGAGCACCTACATAACCAGTTCCTAGCCACTATCAAGCCAAAATTCCCCAAAAATAAGTAAGTCAAAGGCATGAGAGCCTTAAATAAGAAGAAGAGTTAAGGGATATAGTGGCAGAGGATGATACATACCGGTCACCGTTAGCACCGCATCTTCGTGGTTTCAAAATGCCAAAAGCTTTCAAACTACCATTGCATGTGAAAATATACGATGGGACAACAGACCCCAAGTAATTCTTACATTCGTATCGCAACAATATGCAATTTAGCGATGCGGAAATTGAAATAGTCTGCAAAGTTTTCCCTATTTTCTTATCAGGAACAACAATTACATGGTATGGTGACCTACCAAGTGGAAGTATTCGGTCTTGGGCACATTTATCATACTTGTTTTTAGGGCATTTCTATCAGAAGCAAAAATGTAACAATACGATAGCGGACCTAAACAACATAGCCCAACAAAGTGATGAAAGCCTCGCAGATCACCACAATAGGTTCGCTACTAAATTTTTTGCAAGTTCGCGATCTATCGTTCCAATCGTCGCTAGTCGCATTCACGGGATGCATGCGATCATGAGAGTTTTACAAGGAACTCATAAAGAACATTCCTGAGAACCCAAGAGAACTACAAAAAATGATTGAAAAGTATGTGCGGGCTGAGGAAGCAAACAAACGCATGATGGAGCTCGAGCAGGGTGAAAAAAGGATAATGGAAGATCCACATAGTGGTTTTGTTCAAAATGGAAAAAGGAATATCCATTTCAAAGGAAAAGAATTGGAGCGCATATGACACCATTTCCAGAAACTCCTTTGACAAAGTTGCGAAAAGAAATTTGGCAAGCAAACAAGGAACTGTTTCGTGAACCTATGCCAATGATAGCACCAAACAAGCGGTCTAGGGAATACTATTGTGTCTTTCATAAGGAACATGGACACGACATCGATACTGTAGAGACTTGAAAAGGTAAATAGAGGAGAATTTACAAAATGGTTATTTGAGCCAATGCAGAAATGAGGATGGAGGAAACCGTTACAGCAAAGCCAACAAAGTGAGAAACTCCATGGGAAAATACCAAGGCGCGGTGAATACGCAGAGAAAAAAAAAGAAAATGACAGCGACGGTAGATTATGAAGAGAACTTGGCAAACGATGCCTCAGAGAAAGTAATTCTATCGATCTATGGATCAACCGAAGCTCTATCTAACAACACGTAGAAAGCTAAGTCTAGATACTCCCCACCACAAGAACCTACTGATAAAAGACTTCGTTGCGATGAGACAATAATGTTTAGCAAAAAAGATGTAGTTCCCAATGCTTCGCCTCATAATGACCCGATGATTATTATCGCTAAGATTAGAAATGCCACAGTTCACATGGTATTCATGGATGATGGGAGCATAGTCGAATTCTATTCGTTGATTACTTTGATAAATTGGGATTCAAGCAAACTGATTTGAAGAAGTCTACATCCTCTCTCGTAGGCTTTACCGGATGAGCGGAGACACCTTTGGGTAACATACACCATAGGTCGGAATGAAAAAATTTCACCATCATGTGCGGCTTTGTAGTCATGGATGCACATAGCCCATTCAACGCCATCATTGTTAGGCCCTAGATGAACACAACGAAAGCGATATGGTGCCCGTATCACTTGGTGATGAAAATTTCAACTCCAGCAAAATTAAAACGATACGAGGAAATAAGAAAACAGCTAGGCAATGCATGTTTATCGCAATAAGAGCAGGAATAAATGTTGAACAAACAAAAATGGTAAGCACCATCTCGGATAATGGCTTACTCGGGCAAGCAAAACCTCAAGTTGATCTCAGAGAGGAAATGAAAATTGTCATTCTGGATGATGTAGACACTTCCAAATGTGTCAAGATAGGAAAATATATTCCAGGTGAAGTGAAAGAAGAAGTGACGGAAATCCTATGAAGTCACAAAGATACATTTGCATCAAACCAGTTAAGCAAAAGCAACGAAGCTTCGCTAGTGATAGACATGTAGCGATAGAAGAGGAGGTCAGAGCATTGCTTCATACCAGTATCCTAAAGAAAGTAATTTATCCAAAGTGTTTGGCAAATCCATTGATGGTAAAGAAGGCAGATGCAGGATAGAGAATGTGCATAGACTTCACTGATCTAAACAAAATGTGTCAAAAAGACTGCTACCCGTTACCTAAAATTGACCAGTTGGTGGAAGAAATATCAGGATACGAAGTCCTAGCATTCTTGGATGTGTAAAAAGGATACCATCAAATACTTATCAATCCAGAAGATGTTGAAAACACAACTATCATAACAAGCTTTGTAGTGTTTTGCTACGTGAAAATGTCATTCGACCTAAATAATGCTAGTGCGACATATCAAAGAGTAATCAACACTGAATTTTCCAAACAAATAGGATGAAATGTTAAAGGATATATTGATGACATGGTGATCAAAAGCAAAAATGTGTGCCAGTTTGCGCAGGACTTGAAAGAAACCTTGGATACACTAAGGGCGATTGGCATGAAACTGAATCTTAAAAAGTGCATAATCGGAGTGGGCGCATGAAATTTTATGGGGTATAAAGTATCTTCGAAAGTAATTGAAGCTAACCTGGAGAAGATACAAGCAATAATTAACCTCCCTTAACCGCAAATAGTTAAAGAAGTACATGTGTTGATGGGATCACTGGCATCACTTAGCAGATTCATCTCGAAAGCCGCGGAAAAATATTTTCCATTGTTCAACATCCTTAAAAAGGCCAAGAAGTTCAGCTGGAATGTGGAAAGTAAAAAAGCATATAAGTTTTTGAAAGAAAAGCCTCAAACGTTACCAACGCTAAAGTCACCAATGCCATGAGAGACTCTATACATGTACTTGGAAATTTCAAGAAAATCGGTGAGTTCAATCTTGGTGCATCAAGAAGGGCAAAAACAATTGTCGATATACTACATCAGTAGGATACTACAAAGTGCAGAAACAACGTTCTTGCCCATTGAAAGGCTAACTCTTGCATCAGTCTACTCAGCAAGGAGACCGCGAAGCTATTTTCAAAGTCATAGCATAGTCGTGTACACTGATTACTTAATCAAGAATATCTTGAATAAGCCAGAATCGTTTGGCAGAATGACCAAATGGGCTCTTGAATTGGGAAATTATGAGATCCAGTTTCAGTCTCGAACTGCATTAAAAATGCAAGCCTAAGTAGATTTCATCGCAAAACTGACGAGTGCAGACGCACAAGAGGCAAGTACACCAGAAAATCTAGGAATAGACAAATGGAAATAAAAGTGGACATACATTGCATGGAAATTGTTCATTGATGAGGCATCTAGCAAAGAAGGTTGCGGTGCAGAATTATTATTGGTAAATCCAAAAGAGGGAGAACACATATACTCACTTCATTTTGATTTCCCACTCACAAACAACGAAGCCAAATACGAATCGCTAATACGTGGGTTGGACCTTACAATCTGGATGAAGGTCAAAATCGTTTAAGTGCTTTAGCGATTCACATATAGTAGCCCATCAAGTGCATGGAGATTATGAGGTGCGAGAGGAGCAGATGATGAAGTGTTTAAGGAGAGTTCTCCAACTCATAGAACAACTTGAATACTTTGACATTCAACACGTACCAAGGAGTGATAAAACCAAGGCATATGCCTTAAGTAAGTTGGCAACGACTGGTTTCGATTCTTTGATGGGACAGAATGATGTGAATGTAGAGGTCATACAGGTTAAAAGTATGTTCACAACAAGTGTGTCAAAGGTCCAAACAGAAGAAACGAACTGAATGGCACCGTTAAATGACTACTTCAAAATGGAAAAAGTGCCAGAAGACAAGATACATGCCAGAGGAATTAAGATCTCACAACTACATTTATGAAGGGGGAGTCTTGTGCAAAAAAGGTTTCCTATCTCCATGGATAAAGTGTGTAGGACCATCCCAAACAAATGAAATCATGAAAGAAGTTCATGGGGGACTATGTGGGATGCATCAAGGATCTTGAACAATCGCGAGGAAGATAATTTGTGCAGGGTACTGTTGGTCAACAATATTCAATGATGCACACAACTTCGTGCTAAAGTGCAAAAGCTGCCAAATTAATGCATCAGTATTGCATAAGCTATAAGCCACTCCAACAGGGGTATATGGAACCTAGCCATTTGAAAAATGGGGAATTGATTTGGTTGGATCTTTGCCTAAAGGAGCTTGTAATGAAAAGTTTCAAATCGTAGCAATTGACTACTTCACGAAGTGGGTAAATGTGAAGCCATTGGGAAGAGTCACCGCAGAAGCAACAAGAAAGTATGTTTGGTAGCACATAGTTTATCATTTTGGTGTGCCTCAAACTATTGTGACCGATAATGGTACTTATTTCACAAGTGGAACCTTCACCTAGTGGTGCTCGAAGTAAGGAATTGTGCAAAAATTCACGTTTGTAGCTCACCCCCAGGCTGACGGCTAAGTGGAGGTAACTAACAGAACGATAGTCCAAGGAATTAAAAATGATTAGAAGGAAAGCGAACTGAATGGTTAGATGAGACACCCAACACACTATGGTCATGCAGAACAACAGTGTGAGAAATCACTGGAGAAACACACTACAACCTAGTTTATGGTCATGAGGCAGTAATACCAGTTGAAATCGGGAACTCAAGCTATAGAGTGGAAAAATACGAAGAAGGCGATAATCCCGACATGATGAGATTATATTTGGATGAACTTGAGGAGAAAAGGCAACATGCAACGATCACAGAGGCAAAGTATAAGGAGAACATAGCCCGAGCGTATAATGAGAAAGTAAAAAAGACATAGTTTCGAGTTGGCGATCTCGTGTTACGGAAGAATGGGGAAATTCTGGCAGAGGAAAAAGGAAATTCTGGCAGATGAGTATTCATAACGAAGGCGATAATCATCATTACGCAGATGAGTATTCATAACGAACTGCTCATCAAACCTGCTCTACCATCTTGAAGAAAAAGGGGAAAAAAGATCACATTCATCCTCTTTCTTCTTCATATGATCCAATAATTGGTCAATTCGAGAACACTGCTTATCTATGATTAAGGTCTCCTGATGAGCCTCGCGTGCTTTGATCGCGGCCAAATTCTTCATCACTGTTTGTTGACCAATCATTTTAACTAAATTTAGCTGCTACCGCTGGATAAGATCATTTTGTTGAGTGAAAAGTCCTTTTAACTCGCAAATATAATCTTGTGACTCTCTTATGGTCTTCTTCCATCCAAGCTCCAGATCGTTGATGCTAAGTAGCATATAATTGAGACGAACACCCAACTATAGTGCCCACTCCTGAATGTGACGGGAAAGGTTGAGCGAAGGCACACATACACTAACAAATTCAAGATCAACTAAGCTGCAAACGATACCTTTGTCGAGAGATTCAATATTATAACCCTCATGTACAAACTTACTATAAGGGAAATTCATAGGAGGAGATGGAGGTGATGAAGAGGCATATACGTGCTATCCAAGACATAGTGGAATAGATTCCAAAGCAGAACCCGCAACACTTGAAAAACGATCACCATGAAGCAGCTCAACATATTCCTTGGGTAGGGATTTAGTAGCTTTAACCAGTCTAATAGGGAAACAAGAGTTGGAGGCTATAAACTGAGGATGACGCTCAAAACGAACACTAGATCCCAATGAGTCCATAAGGTTTAAAAACTTATGGTCTATCAAAATAGCAAAACCCTGCATATGAATAAATACGAGGAAAAGTACAAAATTAGAATTAATATACCAAATTCAAATCCAAGGAAGTACATATACTGCAGACATACATCAAAGTACCATCATATATTATAGATTAAAATGGTCTTAAATTAACCACAACTATAAGATTAACTAACATTAGAAGGAGAAGTGGACAAATCCTGGACAACAAGAGCAAAATCCTCCCTGTTCGCATTTTGCGTAGGACCCTTTGCATTTGTATTCACCTCTGGATTAAAAGTGGTCTGAGGATCAGGAGAAGAAAATGGAAGGCTGTCAAGATAATAAACTTGCACTTTTGCAGCTCAAAAATAGAAGAGAAGAAGTGAAGACCAACAAGATGTGATAATAAGGCATAAGGATGCCCACCAACAAAAATATTTTTCACTAATTCAACATTAAGCGCAGTCTTCTTTTGCTCCAATACCCTCTCGGACTTAGCCAACGAGAGCAATCCATTCGCTTTCAAAGCAGTATTCACCTTCCGCAGCTCCAACAAAGTCTCGCACTAGCCAACATTGCGAGCATAACTAGAAACCTCTTCAAAAAGGTTGAAGAAGGATTTCGTTTTGAAAAGCCGACCAGTAAGAACTTAGGGGTAATTGGGTGAAGTAGGACCCTTAGTCCACATCTCCTCCAACTCAGAGCGGAGTCTATTGGCTTATTCTTCAGCAACTTATGCACGTTTCTCAGCAGCTTCAAGTGAAATCTTCATAGTCTCGCACTCCTTCTCATAGGCCAGAAACTTCTCCAGCACCGAACCGTCCTCCTTGGAAAATTTAGCAACCCGTTCATCAACAAGCTGAAGACTCTCACTAATCTTATGACATCGCCAAAAAAGAAAAAAGTGAATTTAACAGTCAGACATCACAATAAGAGAATACAAAAATAATACAAAAACCATTTTAAAGTTATAGAGAACATACCAGGACCATTGATTCATGAAGAGAGAGTTTAGAAAGAGTGGAAGGAATAGTTCCTTCTATCGACAAATGACTGCTTCGCGACGGAGCCTTAGAACGGGACAGACTAGTGCGACCTCTTTTCTCAGGGGGGGCCCAAAGCAGATGAAGAACCACCACCCTATTTCTTTCCCCTTCTTTATTTAGCGGTACTAGCAGCCTAATCTACAGGTACCTCATCCCCTTCTTGTACCTTACCTTTTATAGGTATTAACTGAGAATTTGTTTGAGTGAGATTCTCTCGAGAGACATCATCAGCAATGGTGTCATGCGGTTGATTAGGCAAGGTTTCCATATCTTCAAGTTCATCATCAGAAATAAAGGACCTGTTAACGGGACACCCAACTAGATCTATATATGCAATTCAACATGCAACATAAGTTAGGTGAACACATAAACATAACTGAGCAATACGAAAAATAAGGGATAACAAAAATGCATAGGACATAGTGAAACCATAACATAACAGCAAACAAACACCTTCGCTCTAAGATTCAGCATGACGAAGACCTATCGAGTGTTCGCTGAGTATTAAGACAACCACAAAATTAGCGGTAAGATGAACCCCCGGCTTAGGAAGCTTAAACTTAGGAATATTATTGTTCCAAGCCAGAAGGATCTGTTCGCACTCAAGATATAGTTTCACATTAAAAAAAATTGTGCCACAAACCGCAGTTACTAGGAAACTCACTAACCAACTCAACACATGGAATGGCGGGATAAAAAGTGAATTCTTCAGATGAGTTTTTCTCCTTACGAAGGTGATATAGGCTACAAAATAAGTCAATTGAAAAGGAACATTGGCTTGGGTACAGACATAGGGGAAACCCACAATGATCGCGATACCCTTATGATGAAACCGAGACACGCAATTCGATAAGATATAAGCAAGTCTATGATGTGCTGGGAAAGAGGAAAAGCAAGACCAAATTTGAGATATTCTAAATAGAAGGATATAACCAGCAAGAGGAGTGGGAACACTTTCAGAAATAAGAGGAGCCTTGAGCTCAAGCGAAGACCTGTAAGGAAAATTAACTTTTAAATTTTCCTAGCATTCATCGAAAAAATGCTATTAATGGAAGAAAAACCGTGGGATGATGGGAATCCTCCCCACAGTTAACATCATTAACCCGGACATCCTCTACGAGAGAATCAGTAAGATTATGGGTAGATATTGGGGCATGAACAACTCCTAAAATTTGAGATGAAAACCCTATTAATTAGAGTAAAAAAATACAGACAGTATATTCCAGCAAAAGTAAAAAAACACAGATAACACGCTGGAGGACGGGGGCATACAAGTGTTTGTGATTAATTTTAGAGAAAAGCGTGTGTATAACCCTACCTAATTCACATAAGTACAAATATAATCTTTTGATAATTGGAAGTACAAATAAAACCCTTGATAGTTACTACATGTGCAAACATAACCCTTACCGGAAGATTTAGGTCAGAATTGGGTGAAAAGTTTTTACCCCTTTATTTTTTTTATAAAAAATAATACAGTAAATTTACTATGCTACCCCTAATGTTTCTTCTTCTCCCAAATCATAACCCTAACCCTCCATAGCTTTAATTCGAGTCCACAGCGTCCGACGAGGCTAGGTTTTCAGGGGTGGTAGGTTTAGGTGGGGGCGTGGTCTTAGGGGCGGCGAAGCTAGGTTTTAGGTCCGGCATGGCTAGATTTTAGGGGGCGGAGGTTGTTCCTAGGCAGGCGGCTTAGGAGGTGGGTCTGGCAAGACTAGGTTTTCAAAGAGTGATGGTGGTGGTGGGCGGGGTTGGGCGGAGGAGTGGTGGTGGAATTGGACGAAGATGGCTCGTGGATAGAGATGGCCAAGGAAGATGAAGAATTGTGATAATGCGCAGTGGAGCGTGCGAGGTGGCGCGCGGTGGAGTGCGGTGAAGCACAATCAAAATGGCTCACCGGCGACGGCGAGTGGTTCCGCCGCAGCCTTGTGCGGTGGAGCGCGGTCTTGTGCGGTGGAACGCAAGCAGATTGGCTCACCGATGCGGTGGATTGAGGTGGAGCACGGTGGAACGCGGCTGCGTTAGGTGGATCATGGTCAGATTAGCTCACTTTGGTGGATGGTTCCGGCACAACCTTGTGTGGTGGAGCACAAGTTGATTGGCTCACCGGCCAAGGGAACATCGTATATTTTCCCTTTTCCGTTTGAATAGTGAAATATGCTTTCCGGTGCTTATTTTTCCCAATGTGTGTACTCTGTTTTATGTGTTTTTGTGGGTGGGGTGTTTTCCGGCGAGGCAGGATGGTGGTGGGTGGGTGGGGTGTTAGGGCCGGGAAGGTGCTGGTTAGGCGTTAATTTATTTTCCAGCACGGTGGCGGTGGTGGCAGAAAGCGTCAGGGGCAATTTTGTTTTTTAAAATTTTGTATCAGGATGAAAGGGAATTTTGGTCATTTTTTGCAGGTCAATGACAGGAAATTACCATTTAATGCCGGAATATGGTTTCTAGCATTATATTTGCACTTATGTAAAATAGTTATGATTATTTTTACACTAAATTTTTTTTCACGATTATATGTGCACTAAAAAATATTTCACGGTTATTTGTGCACTTACCTGAAATACATTGGGTGGGAGGGAGTATATCCTTATTTAGCTTAAAAAGTTGTTTTAATTGAAGCTTGGAAGATTCCGCCGAGCAAAGTAAAAGTCGACGCCCCGACGACTCTTCTTCCATTTCTGTAAGACTAAGTTTATCAACAACCCCATTACATGGGTTGTTGATGTGACATGATTAAAATATTGGAGAAGACATTGTAAACCTCCAACCCGGAAGAATAGGGGCTGAAATATGCTTCTCCACTTTTTGTGGGTTTTGTCAGTTTAGTGGTAAGGGTGTGACACATGTCACACCCTTATTTGTTGATTTTAATTTTAAGTTATTTAATAATTAAGTTATATATTTATTTTTAATTTTAAGTTGTTTAATAATTAAGTTATGACCAGATTAATGCAACCCGAAAAGTTTATCTTAATTTCTTCTAATTTTCATTTTAAATCTTGGTATTTTCATAACTAATGGAAAAATCATTTTTCAAGAGACGAACTCTTAATTTATTGATTTTTTAATTACTTTGTTGCAAAGTGTGTATTTATAATTTTATGAATGTTTTTATTAGTTTAAATTTAACTTTAATTATTGTGATTTTATTTTGTTTGTAATTTTTAAATTATATTATAATTTAAAGATATATATAATTAAAATAAATAATAAAATAAGTTGTTGAGATAGAGTTGGATTGAGTTGTTGATAAAGTGTTAAAATGAAATATAAGTAGGTTGTATAGTAGAATGTACATGTGGATGAGAGAGAATAATTATTTATTAATAAAAAAATGATTGTGGATAAAGATAGTCTAAACGTCAGACATGAGTGGAGGACCTGAAGACGTCGGCGCAGCCGTGGTGGTGGCCGTGAAGAGCTCCGGGGGCAGAGGAAGCAATCGCGCTGTCCTTTGGGCGACTGAGAATCTGGTGGGGCCAGCCCATCGCGTTGTGCTGCTTCATGTTATGCCCACAATCACTTCCATCCCCACTCCTTGTATGTTCTTGTTCTATTCAACCTTATGTTGTTGCTCTGTCTGAATTACTTATAATGGCAAACAACCGGTCATTATTTGTGTTTGTATAGCAGGAGATAGAACCCCTG
This sequence comes from Rubia peregrina, assembly GCA_032355705.1. Classification (NCBI taxonomy): domain Eukaryota; kingdom Viridiplantae; phylum Streptophyta; class Magnoliopsida; order Gentianales; family Rubiaceae; genus Rubia; species Rubia peregrina. The sequence goes on along the minus strand of JAULKK010000001.1, from coordinate 10,845,844 downwards.
TTGAAGATCTTGATCCAGAGATAGTGAGACTATATGTGCATGATATGAAGGAAAATTGTAAAAATATGTTTTTGCCTTTTATAAAGTTGCTGATGAAAATAAAGGTGAGCTTATCTTTCTCCATCTGCAGTAAAATTATAAATTTGTGAACGAGGAATAACAGGATTGCTAGTTTCCCTTTTAGGTGGATGTATTAGTGCTTGAGGGGGATGATCCTGCTTCGACCCTTCTAAGTTATATATCAGACTCAGGAATTTCCACTTTAGTAGTTGGCTCTTGCTCTTCCACTTACACTTTCTTTACAAGGTATGTTCAGATTATTCGTGTTAGGCCATGCCATTTTCGACTAATCTGAACTGAACTGTTTACAATTTATTACTTAAAACAACTGAACTAGAGTCAAGTCCAAAAGAAACTGGCTTTAGTGTTATGATCGGTACAATTCTTAATGCATAATTTAGTTTCTGTAATAGTATTTCACTAGCAAAGGGGCCGCCTGTAATTCTATAAAACCTTCCCCTTTTGGGTGCAGGAATCCGAAGAGGTCACTTGCGCCATCAGTTCTTCGGAAAAATGCTCCTCTTAGTTGCATTGTTATTGCTGTGTACAGATATGGAGAAACCAGAAACACACCGAGACCCTTGTTGGCAACTGGTATTCTGAAATATTATGTTTACATTTAAATTTTCGGTTGGTGCTTTTGTTGTTTGATTTCTGTTCCTTGCTTGTAATTGATGAGATACTTATTGCACTTACTCAGCTGCTGGTTGTTCCAAGGAGTTTTTGTTAACTGAAGGAGGCAGTGATGATCAGATCAATAGAGAACTGCCTTTGATAGGTTCATCTTCAGTACAGTCGAGAGTGTCTACGAACTTTGAATTGTCATCAACCTCTGACTTAGGGGGCCAGAACTCATATACATCTGTTCAGGCCCACCAGATTGTCAATGCTAGCACTTCAATGCACCAGAACAATCAAAGTGCGGGGGAGAACCTTTTAGATATTGATACAGATGACAATCGCTCTCAAACATCTGCATATTCCATGAAGGTAATGTTTAATTTTCATGCATATAGAAGAAGCATAACCACGTAACTTGATAAGATTTAGTTACGCTAGTTTGTTTCTCAAGAATGTTCAAAATTTTCCATCAAGTTCTGATATTTCAATGATGTTTATGCAGTCAAATGTTGAGGCTGAAGTAGAACAATTGCGCCAAGATATACATAGCATGCTTTCCATGTATAACCAAACTTGTGAAGATCTCGTCTACTCCCAAAACAAGGTGATATTCTTGGCATCTTAAAGTATCCTTCTTGGTAAATAACTCATTAATTGGCAATCCATGCAATAACAGAAACTTATGAGAATTTTGCAGAATTATAGAATACACAAATTTTCAATAACCTACAATACAGAAGTCAATAATCAGATCATTATTGTAATATAAATGCATGGAAGGGACAACCGAAAGATCCTGAAACATTTTTGTTCCTCACAGGTGAAGTTGCTTTCTCTTGAGTGCCTTGAGGAAGGAATGAGACTGGATGCTGCAAAAAAAAGAGAAGAAAGTCTACGAAAACTTGCTGCTCAAGAAAAAGAGAAGCATCTGGAAGCCATAAAGGAGGTTGAAATGGCAAAAGATCAGTGTGCTAAGGAAGCTAATGAAAGGCAGATAGCCGAGGCTAATTCCATTAGGGAGTTCTCCGAGAAGCAGAAGATTGTGGAAGCATTATTTTCAAATGACAAAAGGTATAGAAGGTACAGCATAAACGAAATTGAGGAGGCAACTGGTTTCTTCTCCGAGGAAAAGGTGATTGGTTCAGGAGCTTATGGAAAAGTTTACAAATGCAGCCTTGATCATACTCCTGTAGCCATCAAAATTCTGCAATCTGAAGAATCCCACAAAAAGGAAGAGTTCCTGAAAGAGGTAATTTCCTTTTATCCCCCATTCAAGTACACTCTTTTGTCTAAGAGAAGGATTCAATAAATTTTGACATTTGTTCTTTGTTCTTACATCATATGCTTTGTCTTGTAGTGTAATCTGCTGCAATTCGATATTGACCTGTGTTGCTATTTAACTCTCTGGTGTCTAAACTTGTATCAATATATCGTTTTATCTGTTGGAACCTCTCTGATACAGTTTGTTCGTCTAATGCAGGTCGAAGTTCTGAGCCTCCTACGTCACCCCCACATTGTTTTACTTCTTGGTGCCTGTCCTGAGCTAGGTGGTTTAGTCTACGAGTTCATGGATAATGGGAGCCTGGAAGATCATGTATTAGGAAAGAGCCGATCACCTCTCCCATGGGTGATCCGGTTCCGGATAGTCTATGAAGTGGCTTGTGGTCTTGCATTCTTGCACAATTCAGGGACGGAGCCCATTGTTCATCGAGATTTAAAGCCTGGAAACGTGTTGCTGGGTAAAAATTATGTTAGCAAAATTGGAGATGTGGGTGTGGCCAAAATCATTTCAGATGTCGTGCCTGATAATGTAACAGAGTACAGAAATTCTGTGATTGCGGGTACTCTCTGTTACATGGATCCAGAGTACCAACGGACAGGCACTCTTAGACCAAAATCTGATGTCTATGCCTTAGGGGTTATAGCTCTTCAATTACTGACAGCCAGCTCTCCTAGTGGGATCATAGATAAGGTGGAAAAAGCCATTAAAACTGGCGCGTTCTGTGATATTCTCGATAAATCAGTTTCAAACTGGCCACTGGCTGAAGTGCAGGAACTTGCTCAAATGGCTCTCAGATGTTGTCAGCTTAAGTGCAGAGACCGGCCCGATCTTGAGTTGGAAGTTCTGCCAGTGTTGAAACGGCTTGCTGGATTCGCAGATGCGACCAGAACTGGTGACATGGGCAAAGTTCCTGCACCAAGTCACTATTACTGTCCAATCCTTCAGGTTAGCATTAAAAACTAATTGAATTAACTTAAAAGTAGGAAGTTCTCTAAGTAAGTGTCTCACTCAGTGTCGTGCAACCAGGACATAATGGACGAGCCATACATTGCTGCTGATGGCTTCACTTACGAGCGCATCGCGATAAAAGTGTGGCTCGAGAGAAGTAACATATCCCCAGTGACAAGGCGAAAAATGTCAAACAATGTGCTTACCCCGAACCACATGTTGAGTTCTGCCATTCGTGAGTGGAGGTCTCGTTTTCTATCTTCAACGGGATGAGTACTGATATGCGCATTAACCTATTCCTCCAGGTACATTATACCAAATCTATTCGTTTGTTTATTTGTTCAGATGGATGCATTGTTTTGTTGTGTATAGAAGTTTTGGAAGATGGGTGCAATTAAGTTAGCAGTTTCTTTGAATTTAAAAGTATACTCCATAGAATGTCAAACATAAAGCGAAATTTAAATTGGAATTTGACCAAATAACTGAATTGAAATTTGAAACTCGAACTCAGTTCGATTTCACAGTTGAATAGTTTCCGAAGGACTTCTATCAGGTGATCCGTAACTTAAAACGACACTGTGGACATGTATTCGTTTGTTTTATCCACTTTGTTATACAATTTTTTATCAAACGCATGGTTACATGGTAGCTTGATTACTTTGGAATCAACCATGAAATCCTCACAACAAATGGAACAAAGCCTTTCATCTGAACCCAGTTTCCTCCATCAGTTCTTCTGCCGTTCACGGCATTCCAGTTACCTGGCGATATTTAGTCTCGAAAGATGGATCATTCTTTTTCTCCTTCTCGTACCAAGAATGCCATGATTTAAGCTCTTCATCCGCGATAATCTTCCTTTCGAATGCTCAAGTTAATAAGGATGTGTTCCTTGTCAATGTCTACTTTCTTAGACCATAGTTTTATGAATTTTCTCGAACGCTTGAAAGCCATTATATAACCTACAGGCTGTATCCGGGGCACCATCCGTAGGAAAAGAATACATGAATGATCGAACACTATTGTCGCTAGGTTTTCAATTGCTGATTCTGGGTTTGGGGTACAAGAACATATGGAATGCGAAAACATGCCTTTGTGGATAATCCGCGAAAGCTCTTTTGCTTCGATTCTTCCTTGACTGATACGAAATCAACCTCGGATTCCAAATTCATCGTGAACTCGGGGCGGGCACTGCAACCGCCGGAAAGCATTTGTTGCGATATTTCAGCGGTTATGTGATTGTTATCGTGAGAATTGAGCGGTGGCAGCAAAAATGAATTCGACATTACTTAAATTCTGTAGAGCGCAAATTAATCAAAAGGGGGAAAAACCCAGAGGATCATACAACTATATAAGCATATTAACAAGTTCAATTGGTTTTAGGATTGCTTCCGAATTCCTTTTTTTGAAGTTTTCTTTTCCCATGTTAAAAAGGAAAAGGAATATAAGGTGGATTGATTGTAAATTTTGCACCAACGTTGCGATTTATCAAAACATGCCAATCATATGATTCATAACACGAAAAGCAGCTACTGAGAAGCTTTTAATACAGAAGATGCAGAATCTGCATTCTGAATTTCAATCCTTCCCTTCAGGAAATTGGAGTACCAGTGAGCCGAGAGCCGAGGATATCTCAGTTTATCATTCAAATCGCCGTAGTAGAGACCATATCCGGTTTGGTACCCGCTGAGTACCTCAAATCCGTCTAACAATGACCATAGGAAGTATCCCTTTGTGTTCGCCCCGTCCCTTCCAACATTACAACAATGGAAACAACATTAGACTGGAATGAAGCGGAATCAGACATTTCAGGAAGCATGTCTTTTACCTTAAAGCATCAAGCATGGTTCCAATGTATGAGTGCATATATTTCACCCTCGATTCATCCTCTAGTGTTCCATTGCGCGCAGTCGCTACGCCTGTCACACAAAGAGTCGTAAATAGAAAGAAGAGGGATATCAGACCAGACTTGGACCCGAGAATGAAATCCATGGACGATAAAAAGCAATCACAAACATGAACGAAGCAGAAGGGAGGGAGGAGGACCATTTTCATGAACGAAAGTGGGTGGATTCCCATAAACTGTCTTCAGATACATCAGAATCTTATAAAGTCCAGATGAATCCACATCTTCCTGAGAAGGAAATACATGGAATTACACATGCACAACAGAGTTAGGAAGTGAGAATCGAGTAGAAAAGATCCAATGAAGTGTCGCTTAGTATTTGAAACCAACCTCATCCGAAGATCCAAGACTCCCTGCAGAAACAAGAATCAGATGCAGCTTTTAACTTCGCAAAAGGATGCAAATAGTTCAGAATACATGTTATTTAATTAGCAACAAAGTACATTGCACTGAATGGAAAAAGAATTTGCTTACATATTATGGTTGATCCCATGTCAGCCATCATGTCGCGGATTTTCAGGTTGAATCTATCTGGATTATCCTTGATGTACGTAATAGAGTAATGGTTTAGCCCTATAAAATCAAACGCGCCCTTTACAAGCTTAACTTCTTGCGTGGTAAAGACTGGTAGCCTTGTTCCGGCATTATTCTTTACTGTGTCAGGATAGTCTCCGAACACCAAAGGATTAAGAAACCTGAAATTTAGCAGAAAATGCATCTTCTTATTCTTGCATTTTAATTTATGTACTTAGAGACCAAAACAATCACATCTTACCAGCCGATAAAATAGTCTAGAGCCCTCTGAGTTGCCTGTACATCTTCTGCAGCATTAGTATATGGAGAGAACCAATTCCCATAGAGGTTCAAACCCACTAAACCATTTTGGATGGCCTGCACTAAGAATACATGAAGCAAATTTTTTCCCTATCTGAATGTCCCAGTGAAGTTATCAACAATCGGACGAAACTCTATACATACCTTATACTTTCTGTGGTATAGGTTTATAACAGATGAGTGAGCCAACAACAAGTTATGAGCAGCAATATATGGCTCAGTTGAGGAGTTTCCCCCATTACAAAAGCTTCCAAAAGGCGATGAGCAGCGCCCGGGAGGGGCATGGCCGGAGTCATAACCGGCCATTACCAACACATTTGCCTCATTTAAGGTAGTCCAGTGTGATACCCTGTCACCAAATTCCTTGAAGCACACATCAGCATAGTTGGTAAAGTCTCTCCTGAAATCACAAACAAATAGTACATGTTATGTATCTTGCAACACAAACTATAGGGAGAAATTACAATGATCACATCAATTGCCTACACGCTATTCCGGCTAAGCCATCCACCATATTCATCTTCAAGAGACTGTGGAAAATCAAAGTGATACAAGGTGGCATGTGGCTGTATTCCTGTTATTATCCCACAAACGAAAAGGAATTAGCCCATAATTAGGTGCATAAATACATAGTAATTGTGTTACGGTTGGAGATTAGTTACCATGCTTGACTAGTTCATTAATGAGGTTGTTGTAGTATTGTAATCCTTTGGGGTTGACAGGGCCGTTTCCATCTCCAGGAACACAAATGCACGCCAAAGTGTCAGAAGAAGCTAGAACGAATGTAGAGAAACTATAGACAGGTACGCGACACGAAATTAGCGTATATACCAGGAATAAGCCTTGACCATGAAATGGAGAATCTGTAGGCCTCCAAACCTGTTTCATCCATGAGTTGGACATCTCCCTGCAAGTTCCAAACTTTAATATAGACTAGACTAGATATATTGAACATAAGAACAAATAAAACAAAAAAATAACCTTGTATTTATGGTACTGATCACATGCTACATCTCCAGTGGCCCCACCAAAGGTTTCCCTAATGAATTCTGCCAGGTTTACCACATCCAAATAAGATAACAAATTCCGTGCAATAAACACATAATCATGTCAACTGAGTCGTGTCAGTCGGGTTGTGCGCCAAAAATTACCACTTCACCAATGGGAATTGTAGAAAAGACACAATCTTATATTGGGAATGGGTGATGAAGAAAACAAACCAGTGTCAGAATGCATAAAAGTGTCCCAAATGCTAGCTTTTCTTCCATCTTCAAAAGCAGCCCCTTCAACCTGTAATTCATTGATGAAACACTTCTCAACCAATCAATCAAGAATAAATCACACACGCACTGTAACAAATGAAAGCAAACTTGATATGCAGACGCCCCGGCCCCGAACACGAAATCTGCTGGGAAATCCGCCCTGGTGTAATTCTGCACTCCTGAAACCACCGTCGTCTCCAACATTACCGATATCAGCACAAAGAATATGGAAACCCCGATCATTTTTAGTTTTTTTTTGCCTCTGTACGGAACTGGGGAGTCTACACGTAGCTTCCTGCTATATATGGAGGATTCCAAAGACTATGCACAATCGTTTCCCCCCTTTATTTGCTCTTCCGAACGGTTTTCCATTCTGGACGCAAGAGCAAATGTAACGGCTCCTTCTTGAAGTCTCTCGACCGTCTTCCCCGAATTAATTCACTTTCCGCCACCATTTCATGTAATGCCACCTGTTCTATGAATATTGGCAAATTATTTTATATCTAAAGTCTTCGTTTTCATAACTCTTTTCAAACCTAATCAATTTTCCGTTACAAGTATTAAATCATCTCATTAGTTACCTCAATTATAAAATAACACCATCTAACTAACTGTTAGTCGGTCTAAATATGAGAATTTGTGTATTTTAAATTTTAAACTTTGTTTTTCTTAACAAATTCTTGTATTAAATAACGTAACTGTAAAATGAAATATTTTTTATACTTAGTATAATTAATAATGTGATTCGAAATTATTTTCATTTATTGACACTGTTTGGCATTGGGTTTTATTAGCGTTTTGATTGGCTTTTGGCTGTTGGCGTTTTTGCTCGGTCAAACAACTAATGAATATGGGGAAAAAATAGTGTTTGGTTGCTTCATTTTTTTTCACGTAACGTTTATGCCAAATACAAAATGCTAATAATATTGACATTTTTTTTCTAGCGTTTGACTTTTACCTATAACAGTTACTTTTTTTTACATTTTACCTTTTTTATCTTTCCTTCTACGCCAGTGGTAGGCCATTAACACGCGACATCGTTTTGTGTCTTTTAGAATTTAAATTTAACTTTTTCATAGACACTTTGTGGGATTTAAACTTTACTTTTCAAAGTTAAATTTCAGTGTAATTTGATTTGATTTTATTCTCTCTTATTTAAATATTCGTCCTTTACTCAATTTAATTGTCGATAGGAGAAATTTAGTTTGATGAGTGTATATATAGAATTTTGAAAATTTTAAATTTCACCTCATTAGATATATGTGATTTACTAATACTAATATACATTAATAATTAATATTGTAAATAATTAGATATAGAATTATAATTTTTTAATTATTTTTAAAGTTGTATAAATATTTGAATCGACAAACCATCCACCTCACATAAAAATATTCATAAAAAAATAAAGTGTTGAACGTTATTCAAGTATAAATTTTAGATAAAAAACCTATACTATACATTATTAATGCTCATAATGAATAATGAACAATAGTAAATAAATATTTATATATTTATATATATTTACACTCTTATATTAATGTTCATAATGAATAATAGTAAAAAAAATTGAAATGAATTATTAAATATATTATTTTTAATATTAGTGAATATGTTAAATAATTAAAATAAATTATATTAATATTAACAAAAATAACAATAACAAGATGTGTAAAATAAGTTTGTAAATAATGAATGATCATCATGTCCTCCTCTCTATTTTCTCTCTCTAAGCCATCGTCCTCCACAATTCTCGGAACCTCTTCCTAACCATAGGGTTTTCATCGACGCCACCGTGATGGCTGAGCCAGAGAGAGCTCTTTTTTTTCAACGCGCATGAATGCTAAATCGCACCCTTACTGATGATCTTACAAAATCAACTGAAACCCTATTCAATTAAAAACCTAGAATCGATCACCTTGGAGAGTCTGGTCTAAAATTTTCCGATGCTGAGTGTGACCGATTAGAAGCCCCGTTTCGCTGGACTTTAGTTGGAAAATTTTCAAGGAGTAGGCTACAAATAGACAAGCTCATAAGGGATTTTAAAACTGTCGATTTTAAGGGCCAAATTGACATCAATCTATTGGACAATCGGCAAGTTTTTATTTACTTCAATCAACCAGATGATTATTACAAATGTTGGTTTCACAATATCTGGAATTTTGGAGCTTATTCCATTCGAATGACAAAGTGGACTGCTCATTTTGATCCCAACACTGGTTCTCCAATCATTCCAGATTGGATTTCCCAACATGGTCTGCCTCAGCAATTCTTTGATCAATGGGCAATGATGTCCATAGGAAGTTTAATTGGAACTCCCATCAAGGTTGATAAGGCTACTCTTAACAGAACTCATCCACATGTTGCAAAAGTGTGTGTAGAGATTGATGTTACGAAGCCTCTGCGTGAGAGGGTTTGGATTGGATACCAGGGATAAGGTTTCTAGAATTACGTAGATTACGAAGGAGTCCTCGTATATTGTTCAAAGTGTATGAAACACTGGCATATTTATGCTGTTCGTAAGTTTGATTAATAAAAAATGTCCCTCAATGCCTGGAGGCCTAAGGACAATGTCTAACTTAATAAAGAAACAAGTAAACCCATTGACCGCAATGGTGAATAGAGAAGGATATCAAGTAATGGGGGAAAGGCTTCTTTATCAGGCATTTCTATCATTGAAAAATATATGTGCCTGTGTTGAAAAACAAATCTGACAAAGCTGAAATATTGGTTTTACCGTTTTAGCTTAACTATTAGACATGTGTTCCAACATATCCTATCTAACCAAGTATGTAAATAAAATAGCACACGAGCACACACAACTTGGCTATGCAGTTCGGTGAAATCCACCTACATCTTCGGGGCCTGGCTCAGTTCAGAATAAATCCACTAATCAGAAAGATACAGTACAAAGTACACAATACAACTATACTTATCTTTTCTAATTACAACGTGTGGATTTTGCAAGCTCTCATTGCTACTGATTCGCATTGATCACTAACCTCGAAACACGTCGACACTGGATCTTCTCCTCCCGAGGAATTGAGGTATACGATTTTCAACTTGATCAACAGGTCACAAATGTTGAAACATATGTCTGCTGGCTCTTGCAGTACTCCTCCCAGGATAAAAAAAATCTGAGTGCAAATTTTTTCAATTAAATTCATAAGTAATGCAGCCGATGATTTACTCTATTTATATTCCATGAGCATATCGGAACTCTCCATAATTATCTCCACAATATTCCAATTTCATATATGCTTCTGAAGCATATCCAAATCTCTTATATAAATGGATTTTCCTTATCTCAACACATCTCATAATATTCAATAAATCCAATTCCATAATTGTATGGATTTTCCATAAATCCAATAGGCTTCAAATACACGCCTTCCATAACTCATTCACGCAATATGATTAAATCCCTTCGCTTCAGGTTTCTGTATGCTCCAACATAGAAAGTCTTCGCACACATGAACTCTTACACGTATATAATTCCTTCTCCATTTTCAAATTTTCATTTTAATTAAATCCCTTAGAGATAGGAAAAGGATATCTTGTCCACATCTCTACCATACCCTAATATTCCAAATCAATTCCAAATTCATGAATCTAATCCAATCGCATAAATATAGGAATTGATATATTCTCCAATAAATACATTATGGACGAACATACTCCTACTAGATGTTCGAACACTATTCTAGATGTTCGAACATAACATCTCCCCCTGAATTCCAGAGTTTCCTCAACATCCAGGAATTATAAGCATGTTGAAACATCAACCCAACAGAGCCATTAAAGTCATCCAAGAAGTCCAAAATATCTCCCCTTTGGGATTATAAACATGCCAAATGCAATAGACATAGAAACCCAAAGAAGAATATCCAATAAATGCAACTCCCCCTGAAGCAAACACCTGGCCTATGTTGGAACATAGTCATAGCAGAACCTTCAACCTCTTCAGGAACAACTATCTGTGCCTTCTCCTTTACTTT
>JAULKK010000001.1:10790647-10802550 GCA_032355705.1 Rubia peregrina | reverse complement strand
CTATAGGGAATTTGAACAGCATGCTCTCTACAAACTCGTAGTGATGGCATATGAAAAGTACATGGTAAATCCTGATACTTTTATATTGGCTATTTCTGTTTCATTGGAAGGTGAAATTAGTGTTTACACTGGTAGAATAATCATCATCTAAATGGTGAGATCTGGAGTGGATCCCAGATTTTTCTAGTTGGCCAGTCAACATTTTTGATTGTGAAACACGAAGCTGAAATGCATCTAATGTGTTATGCCAGGCTTGCTGGGGTCCTAATGTTCATGGAATGAAGAGTGCGAGTGGTAAAATGGCCAAACAAGCTGCCCTAGCTTTTGTCAGAAGGACATTGGAGCGATGTCAAGAGTTCCAGGAGACAGGAAAAAGTTGCTTTCATGAACCTATGTTCAGGGATATTTTTATTTCTGGATGCTCCTGGCTCGCGGATGGGAGAACAGTAGAGTCCATTGGTGAAGGTGAATGCGGCAAGCTGGAAGTCAGGCCTACAGGTGATTATTTGTTTATTTACAAATTTACACGCATTATTTACTATTAATTGCAAGGTTGAGAGAGCTTTGAGTTTGCTTTGCTTTGGAGACTGAAGTAATTGTTCATTGCCTATGGAATCTCCTATGCATTCTGTAAGATTATATATCTCTTGCTCACATAACAAGATTAACAATATGCTCTGTCTCCAGCTTCCTTGGGTGCACAGCAGAGTCCTTCATTAACCAATCCAGAAGCGTATTCTGCTGATAACCTGCTACCTCCAAATTTGTCGTTGGAGCAGATTTGTGGTAAGGAAGAGAGTTGGTCAAATAGAGCAAAAAAGAAGGAATTATTACTTGATGATGTTGGTGTTGGTGCAATTGGTGCATCTTTCTCTAACATGCCAGGTGCTGGTAGTCCATTTTCAAGCAGTACAAAAGGAAAGAGGAGTGAGAGGGACAGAGAAGGTAAAGGTAGTAGTAGGGAGGCTGTATCCAGAAGCGGAACTAAGATAGGTCGTCCTACAACAAATAATAAGGGTGAAAGGAAGACTAAGACAAAACCTAAGCAAAAAACTACCCAGTTATCTGCCTCAGTCAATGGCCTTCTTGGAAAAATGTCTGAGAAACCTAAAGGAACTTTGCCTTCAACTCAGGGAGCAAACAATGCAGGCTCTAGTGGTGCTGACAGGGATAAAATTGATTCTGGTTTGGATGATCTAGAAGACCCTCTCGACTTCTCTGGCTTGCAAATTCCTGAAATGGATGACTTAGGTGTTCCTGGTGATTTTGGAGGCCAGGGACAGGATATAGGATCTTGGTTGAACATTGATGATGATGGGTTACAGGATGATGATTTTATGGGTCTGGAAATACCAATGGACGATCTAACAGACTTGAATATGATGGTCTGAAGTTGATGTTTGTTGTACATTCATGTTCATTATAAATCATAAAGAGCGAATCCTTGATAGCAAAAAATGACTCGTCCCGTTCAGATTATATTATGGTCGCCTTGAAATTAGGCTATATATATTCTTTGAGACACTAGTGGGCAAGTTGATTGTTGGGTGAATCTACCAGCGTTTGGATTTTGTACCTTTTCATGTTCATGAGTTCCGACTGTAAAAATCTTTTGTCCAACCTAATAGTTAGCATGTCTTAGTCGTAGAGTCTTAGAAACACTGTATTTTGTTCGTAGTGATGATTACAGTTTAGAGAAGAAAACCTTTGTACATAGAATTTATGATTCTAATAAAATCTTTAATTTCTTGAGTAATCAGTTGCAAAAGTATTGGATTTGTATGGATCAGAAACTTATGATTGTTAATGTCTCCTCTTTTTTCCCCTGATGGATGAAGGGAAAGATCATATATGTTAGGGATAGAGTGAGTAATGCTCTGGTTGATAATGTGTCTGCTTGCTGGCATTCGTTTTGGTTTCCACTGGTTTTCTGTGGAAAATAGGCCAACCCATCTTTGGTACTTTCTTCCAGCAAGTGGAATCCAGTGCTCAGCTTGTCGCATGCAATCTGTAACTGTAAGATCTGTCTTTTTCCCCATGATTCCTTACTAAAGCAGTGAATCTCATAGTTTTTGAATTGTCAGCTTCACTGGAATTTCTACGCTTTTGAAGCAGGTCAAGAATTTGGTAACAGTTTGCTGCTTGTCCATGGAGCTGTACCTGTTTTTTGCCCCGGATGATACCTGTAAGTAGCATAGCTATAACCTTTCTTTTTCTGCTTGTCCCTTCTCTTCCCCAAGAGGTTCAACTGGGTATGCCATAAATTTCAAGGTTTCACTACTCTGTTGGCTTTCAACTGAACATGATGGCGAGATGTGATCCATGTAGCTTATTCCACATAGTAGGAAAACTGTGGCTGTACTATTCTTTTGGCTTCAACTGCTTTCTTTTGATTTAGATAGTTCATACTATGTGCTCCTGAAACACTGCTAGTAACTTTTTATGGTCAAATGATCGGATGGTTTTAATGTTGACCCTGAATTCTGTTGACAATATTTATCAGCTCCTGAGCATTTGTGATGTTTTAGTGGCACTCTTTCCTGTTTGGTTCAGTGTACTTTTTCTGTGAGACTTTATCAAGCAATATTAGCACGAGCTTGTGAGTAAGCGAGTACTCTTTCTGTTTCACTAAGAGTGCCCCCTTTCAAATTATGACATGATGGTCATTCTCAACCACATTTTACTTTTCATAGTTTTCCTTCACTTTCCACCACATATTTCTCTTGCAAAAATTAAAGTGCCCAAAAGTGACGGGACACTCTTAATGAAGGGGAGTAATAAAAAAATACAATGAAAATAAGTGAATGTTCATAGCAACTAATGAGATATGTAAAACACTAACTGGTAAGTGGCTATCGCATATTGGGTTCTGCCACGTAGATGCCATGTGTCTGATTATAAGCATTCGTTCACTGCTTCTATTACTAGTCAAGATTTTGTTGCATAGTTGTGACCAATGTGATTAAATCTTGTGTTGGATTGCTTACAATGTTTTTCCAATAATAGGTGAAAGGGCTGGAGGTGGGTTCTGTAGTTATTTTGGAGCACTGGTTGCATATTGTCTGGCTGCATTTAAGTTTGTGTTACTTCCTTTCTTGGCTGGCAAAGAGTGTATTAGTTCATTAGGGCCATCTTAAGTTTAACTCATGGCAGGGTAATTTATATCCCTATAAGTTCCTCTCCAAGGCTCTAACAACATAGTAAGCCTTATCCTAGTCTACTGTAACTCAGTTGTAGAAATCTCACCAAATACGATTTATGGAACTCCATTTTTCTTTCTTTTCACGAGTCTTGGTGAAAACACATAAACAGAAATTGTGTTTTGAATGTTGCTGTTGGTTATGTAATTCAAGGAAGATAAAATTTGTGCTTGTTTAAAGTTCTGTCGGCGCATTTTGATGCAGTGATGACTGTGACTAGTAAGATTATTTTGATTAAGAAGTGGAGCTACAAGAGCTGATTCATTTATCATGTTCTTGTTCCTCCCCTGTCATATAAAGCAGTTTTTGTGTTAAGTGTTATTCGAACAAAGTTGCCCGCCGGGCGCTACATCATAGGCGCATTGGGAGCGTAGATAATTGTAACCATATACATAAAAAATAACAGCAATGGAATGCCAATCCTGGGGCTTTATTTGTAAAGTTTCTGTTCCTTGGAAATAAAAGCCCAAAGATCTATGACTTAGTCCATGCTTGACTAGCCAAGCAGACAAACGACCCTGCATCTTTTATCAATGTATGATATTCCGAATCCTCATTACTAATGGAATCCAAATGATCTCTGGATTGATCAGAAGATCCTTTCAGTTGGCTAGAATCCGTTACTTGAACGAAACTCGATTTTGTGGAATCATATTGAATATTTGACGATACATTCCGTACCTTGCTAAAAAACCGATCCTTGTTTACCATTCTAACCAAATGAAATTTTATCTCCCTAAAAAAATCCGATTCGTGCGGATTCTTCCCCCAACTAATGAAGATGGCGGAATTGCCACATATGATATTGAGCACAATTTTGCAAAGAAATAGCTCACTTGTTTCTCGAGAAGAGACGGGAAACATGCTCAATATCATTTGATTGAATTGAATAGTTGACCCAGCCCCTTGTTGTTTGAAGAAACCCTCCACAAAAATTGGTATTTTTTCACGAAAAGTAGACATGAGATAAGAAACCCAGTGTTTCACTAAGATTTTTAATAGCGGTCCCGAATTCAAGTTGATTGTATTTCGCCTCTTCCTCAGAGAAAGAAGATCAAACAATTCCCAATCACGGTCCTTGCGGGTCGGATCATCCATATAATATAAAAAAAGAAACTCCAGAAATTTTAGATCTTTCTCTTTATATAAGATATATAATGAAACCGCCGCGTCTGCTTTCAATTCGAGTCTCTCTTAATCTTCCTTATATAAGCTGAAAGATGCTTAAGGGAGCTAAGTTCAAGATAGAGAAAAGCCCCTTGCCTTGATTGAATTTGGCTTCGCTGCGCCTTGAATAAATAAAAAAGCTTATTGTTTTGATTCATCCCATTTCGTTTGGGTGAGAGGGAGGCTGTGACTGGGCTACGGATTTGTCGGTTGGTTGATTATCGAAATCACCTTTTATGAGAATGCGCATAGACATGCATAGAAAAAGGCATTGTGCAGCCAAAGGAAACTATAAAAGTACTTATCCTATCTTCCTATTAGGATCTTCCTTGAAGTCGTGAAAAGAGAAAAAAATAGTGCTACGAGCTCCTAAGCCCCCTTCTTTCAATGTCATGCCTGCCGAGCCAGTAGACGTCTTAAGGTAAGCTCTTCCTGTTGCAGTGTCTTTTGTAATCTCTGGGAGTGATTTTCCAGCCTTTACAATTGCAATTGCTAGACCAGAAAGTGCTCTTGCCCCTTTCCTTTGACCTATCCCTCTTCTCTTATCCATAGCTTGCTTGAAAGACTGCTTATTTTGCTAAAGAACTAGCTTACCCATTGGCTGGGAGATTATCTAGCTATTTAGACTAAGGGGAGAGCTGGTATTACTGTTAGACACAGTAAACATAGGAGACGCCTTATCCACGTTAGGAATTTAGGAAGAGTAGTACCTCTAGCCTTAGTACGAGTTGGGCCTTTTTTTAGTCCTCTTATACAAGCTAGCTCTCTCATGCAACTTCCCTTTCGCCTACGTACGGATGAGAGAAGCAATAATTAAGCTGACAGACCTTTTCCCATGTCAGTGCACCCATCTGTATCCACTTCGTCCAATGCAAGATCTTTCTCTTATTCTTCCGCGGCAGGATATTAATTACTTTTTCGTGGAGGCCTAAAAGCAGCTATATATAGGTCTGGCGCTTCATCTTGCAAATGAAAGGATTTTTCAACTGAATCAATAGGCAGGGCTGGCCGGAGGGGATCATCCCCCTTTTATGATTCTTCCTCTCCTTTCTCATATCGAGACTCTAAGGCAAAGACTTCTCTGCAGTAGCATTCAAGGTTATTCGCTGCTTGGGCCAGCGTTTCCAACTCTAGAACGAATACTTGAATAGAATCGTAAAAAAACGCGCTCTATCGTTACACCCGCGTTTGCCCGCTAGACCTGATCTATTTACTTACTAACTCTTGCGTAGCTAAGGCTACCTTTAAGAGGAAACTTCCGATCTACTTCTGCCGGGTGGGTTGCTCGCTTCCAACAAAGCCCTAAGCAGCAGGTCCCGTACTTTCCTGTCCTGAACTATAACAGCTAATTCGGACTCTGAGGATGAAGGAAGACCCCCACTATGATGCGAAGGCTTTCCTGTATCAGGGAATGTCTAATAGCCGGGGCGGGCTCTATTGCTTTCGTTCTTTGTCCTAAGTTCGATTTCTTTCTTGCTTTCAACGTGTCCCTCAGTTAGTGCAGTTGCTGGCCTTTCGCTTTTCACCTTGAGTTGAGTGAGACTGAGAGTCAGGGTGCAAGCCAGGGGATGTGGCTAGTCTTTGACTAAGGTTGATTGCAGTTTCTCTGGTTCTTGATTGAGTCTTTGTCTTGCAGGAGCGATGTCAAACCATTTTCTTCTTCCTTGAGTATAAGAGCTCGGCTAAAGTACTGATTTTCTTTTTTTATTGAAGAATCGGCCTAAGGGCATCAGATCGAGTGAATCTGTCTTCGGGGATAGTTCCTTTTCCTCTTGTCTTCGGATTACCGTATCGAGTCCTTGAGTTCTTTCTGTCGATGGAGTTAATGCGAGAAGTAGGACCATTTCGCTATGTAGTTTTCCTTCCAAGCCCACTAGGAATAGAGTAAAAATGCCTTCTTGTTACTATCTATTCAAAGTATATTCTCAATCGGCGAAGTCTCGCTGCATTGAAAGCGGTAGACTGGTGCTTCTATCCAGTGAAGCACGAGAGCCTGCCTTCTCAGGATAAGGCTAAATTCCAGAGTAAGCCATCTAGGATAGGCAAATATAGAGGCCATTAAGGTTTGGCAGCTCAATCCTCACGGTAATAATTATGCCAATTCTGCCTAAAAATATCTTCAGGTGATCAAGAGGGCTCCCTTATTCAGTATATGAAATTAGGATGAAAGGTCTTATCTAAACGCTTCTTTTCTCTGGCTTGCTCTTTCAAATAAAATTATAGCGGGCGATCTCAGGTAGGATTGGAACCTACGCTATGACCGCTCACTTACATAAAGTGCACAGCCGATCGCTCTACCACTGAGCTATCCCGACCAGTCCCAGCATCCTCATTTTTTTTTTAATGGGGTCTATGTCAATTAAAAGAAGGAAAGGGGATCAGAAACATAGGCGAACGACTTTACTATAGTATAGGTCGGATGTTTTCGTGAGCAGTAAGCAGCAGATCTTCCCTTATTTTGGGAAAGCTGGTGGCCGCGCGTGAATTCTTTCAAGGCAACGGGAGGCCTGATTTTACATTGTTCTTTACTCTGATCTGGTCGCGGTGGTTTTCGTTTACCAGCACGTAGGTGGTCTAAATTCCTATGACCGAGTCTTTCTGGCCCCTGTGAACATCTTTTCTTAATGTATTAAAGAGGGCCTCTCTAACCGTGAAAAGTGGTGGGCGTCCACTAACGGCCATTCCTGGCTCGGCTACGATAACGCAATTCCGGAAGGAGTCGGTAGTTGGGCACTGGATCCCTTCGGATCTGGAGAACGTGTAACGCTGGGTCGGGGTTTGGTGAACCAACTGGTCGCTCCTCTAGTTGAAGTATCGGGCCCTTTTTCGTTGCCTAGGTTACACCTTCGGAATACCCCAGAAGGGAATTTTTTCTACTCCCCCAATCTGAACTTTACGCCGCGCCGACTCCCCTTTCGTCATAAGGCGTGGAATTAGACCAAGGGGAATCTCAATAGAAACTAGTCCCTTAGATTTCGCATATAGGAGATCGAGACACAGCCCCAGGGCTATGGGGAAAGATGTAGATCGATCGCCCTAGATAGACAACTACATAGAGGGTCTCTACAAGTCTATATATTCTTTTATTTCGTTCTCCCCGTAAGATCAATATCACAACCTATGAGGTATGATAGTCTCACATCTAAGTAATAGCCGATCCGATAGTTTACGATATAGATATATATTTAAACATTCTAAAAAAGATCTTAATAGATATCGGCAGTTGTCCGGTCGTACCCAAACAATAAGATTCCAGAGGAAAATGCACCTAAAATAAAATATTTCAAGCCGGCTTCCGTGGAAAATTCAGACTTTCTTTTTGATGCTGCGATCACATAAAAACATAAACTTTGAAGCTCAATAGCTAAATACATGGCAATTGAATCATAAGCCGAGATCATAAAGAGCATACTGCGAGTAGAAAGTGGAATTAATACAATGAATTCAAAAGCATCAAACCTCTCTTGTTCGAAAAAATCGAAACACATTGAAATGGTACCGGCCGTACTTAATAATAGAAGGATTTGGCAGAAATATGTAAAATTGTCCCTCCTAAAAAAATTATTCCAAAAAAAATGGGCAATAGTTAGGAGAGGTGCGCCAGCGGCGAGCAGAAGCAAGGTTATTAGATACCTCAGGAAAGCCCGGCCTGAACCACACGTGCAAGTTTCCCTGCATGTGGCTCGTCCGTGATAACTTCTTCGAATTTGCGTGAACTAGCGGACCGATCACTAAGTGGGGATGCTCCCTTCAGCATGAGCGAACCCTTTAGGAGCTGGTTAAGAATGGGCGCCACTATCCCGGCCCGGATCCTGCCGGGTTCTATTAATCATGTCCCCTTCCCAACAGTTGTACCTTGTCTTGGGGCATCTTTGCCTTTACGAGAGAAAGCTCGCCGGGGAAAGCCAGGTGCCGTGGGTAAGCTCGATTCGGCCCGGAGCCTTGATTCCCCATACCGAAGAGGCTAGCTCTATCTCTCAATTACCTATCCTGTGCTCGAGAAGGTCCCTCAGTTCCTCGGCAGCACCTCGAGGTGCATTTAGTTGTCTTACATGAGACTCGGGATATTCCCCCCTCCATGGCATGACACCTTTCGCTCGCTCATCCATTGCGCCCGCCCGTCCAGACGCGGCGCCCTTTCTCATTATCATCTACCGCCCTTTCTTTCCTCCCGGCTATTCACGCACGAAGATCGTCCTATGTATGCTCGACTTCGGTTGCCGGTGCTATAGGTAGGAGTAAATTATGGCAGGATCAGTCACCCGGGCAAACAACCCTCCTCCAAGAAGAATTGTGCTATGCCCCCCAGATCCCTATAGAGCGAAAGAGCTGCCTGGTGATCCCTAGGTTGCAGCACGTCCGGCCGTTAATTCCTCGCGCCGCTGCCGCCGTTTCTAGGACCGACCGACGCCTCACCTGCACAGGTACCTACATAGTGTAATGTCGGTCGCACATTTAACATAGCGTTCGGACTCATGTGCCTTCCATAACCAGGGGTCTTCGAGCCTGCTGCGTACGATTAGCCAGCCTTGCGGCGGCAAAAGGATTAGACGTCCCCCCATGCTATGGTTCCCTGCGGTCCAAACCCGGTGCCTCATTAGGTTAGGGAAGTCAACTTTCACAAGCTATATTTGATCATAAATTTCATGTAACATATAATTAGTAATATTATCATGTAAGGTATCGTTGGATTATACTTAACATGTACTTTTCAAACATTAAAATTTTATATGATATAAACATACTTAGCAAAAGTTATTAATGGTCAAACATGATTTGAGAAAACAGACTAAAAAGTGTGTCATACTTGGTTGAACGGAGGGAGTAATACCTTCGATAAAATTTGAGTGATATTTCTTGTTAAAAAAATTGTTGCATATATAACTCTACATAATTCACGAAAGTGCTAATGTAACCCTGTGATAATTTAAAGTGCAAATATAATCCTAGATAGTTAGTTTATGTGCAAATATAACATTTTCTGTCAGTTTGAGGTTGGAATTAGATGAAAAGTCAATTTTACCCTCTGATTTTTTTGGTATAAAAAATGAAAATTAGTGAAGTTACTATTTACCCTTTCTTTCATATGATTTCTTCGAGCTGTGAGTTCAAAATTTCATCAGATTTTCACCTGTGAGTTCTTCGATTCTGGACTTATTATTCACATGTGAGTTATTCGATTTCGGGGAGGCTTGTTGGCGGCGTCCTGATCGTCGCTAGAGTCGTCCTCCATGTTGTCACTTCCATATCTGCTGATCTCGAGCTCCTCCTCCGAGGCTAGGGTTTTTGGGGGAGGGTGGGTGGAGGGAGGAGATGGTGGTGACGGGGGAGAGGACTAGCGTTTTGGTGGGCTGGGTGGAGGTGCAAGCGGCGGTGGAGGGAGGCGAACAGAGATGTCGGTGGAGGGCGACGGGGCATACACGTGAGATTCACGCGCCTGGTTTGTGCTCATGCGTGTGAATCACGCGCTGCTTTCTTCATCGATTTCCCCCTCTTCTATGCTACGCTGGACTGGGATTTGAATGCACGCCAGAGATAATGGAGCACTACCGACTGGTTTTGGCGTGAGCGGCTCAGAAGAAAACACCGAAAAAATGAACGGAAACCTAAGTGAGAGTCGGCGTGTCTGGATAAGCTCACCAAAGTCGATCAAAGAAACGGCGGTGATCAGAGATGCTGAGCGGCGGCAAACAGAGCTACTTAGAGGTCGGACGGAAAACTAGGGCAGATCAACGAAGAACACGCCGGAACACTGGCTTCGTCGAAGGATTTGGCTTCGTCGGAAGGCCAGAAATTAGGAGAGCAACGCTAACTGGAGAAGAATAAACACTGGTCGGCGATAAAGTTGTGCAGCGGCGGCCGCAACGAGTTGTCAAAGGCGGTGAATTCCTGCTTCTTTTTTATTATTATATTTGCCAGAGAGATAGGCAAAATTGTCCATTCAGATTCAACATTTAGTCTAAGGACTTTTTGTCATTTCAGATAAGGTTAGCTCCGCAAACCCAAGTTAATGCCGGAATGTCATCAGAATGTTATATTTGCACTTCCGTTGAGTAGTTAGGGTTATATTTGAACTTCCGTTGAGTAGTTGGGGTTAAAAATTATCTCAGGGTTACATCTACACTTTCTCAATTTATAGGATTATATTTGTATATTTCTTTTAAAAAAATTGAGTAATAAATCAACTTAGATGTTGTAAATAAACGTAGGATATTATTAATTCATTCTAATAAATATTTTTTAAATTTCGTAAAGAAATTTTTTTCTGAAAAATCATATGTGGAAGTGCGAGCATTTTCATAATCTTGTAAAGTGGCAATTTTTATTTTTTATTTTTGGAAAAGATTTACTTTCATTTAAAACTTCCAAAATTGAACCGGTACAACTCAACTCCACCATACTCAACTCCTGGCATTCTATCAACCTGCAACCAATTCATCACGGACCTCCAAATGTTGTTTGTTTTCCTGCATTGAAAGAGTGGGTGTTGGACTGTCTCTATTTCGTTACAGAAAGCGCATTCCTTCTCCATTGATAATCCAATCTTCTTCAGCCTATCCTTGTAGCTAATCTTCCATGGCAGCTCAGCCACAAAGTGAATTTTGCTCTTGGCCTTGCCTGCTTGCCACAGAAGATAGCTCTCCAGTCCACTGCTTCACCATCTCCTCTCAGTTCCTTGTACACATTCCTGATACAGAATCTGTTCTTCCCCAATTGATTCCCTCAGGCCTCCAAATTCTGAACCTTTTTCTTTTTCAAATTCAAATTGGGTTTCAGCATCTAAGTTGATATATCACTCAATTGTTTTAGGGAAATATTCAAATATAAGTTGACCTTGAAATTTTTTGCACTAAAGCCATGCTTTCAAGTTTCCTATTCCCTTCAGTGCCTCCATTACTTCTTTCTCCTGAACTTCCCCAATCTTTAGTTTCCTTCTCTCAGTGCATAGTGGTTTTCCTCTTCTCATTGTTGTCAGGTCAATGCCTTCAAGATATTATGTATTTTTCTCCCACCAGCTTCCCTTAAAAACTCAAAATCTCATTCTCCATTTCATGTTGTTCAAAAATTTCAGAACCATCTTCTCTTTCCATCTTCTGTAATCCTGCTATCCTGTTTTTCCCCTTGACCATTACATGAAAATGTGCATTATTCTCATCTCCTAGCCTCAACCAATCACATTTAGGTTTCTGTTTAGCAAAAATTTTCATCAATCTCACTCCATTTTTCACCTCTTCAATGCACTGAATAACCTCCTGTATTCTGTTTCTTTCCATTTTCTGACTTTCCAGCCCTTTCTGAGCACTGATCAGTTCCTCTCTTGCCTCTTCTAACTTTTTCTTTGCCCCACTAATTTTCTTGGTTTGGTTCTTCAGTTCACCCTGTAATGCCATCCATTTTTTCCACAGTACAAACATGGGGTTTCTAATAGAATATTAGATAAATTAGAATCAAGTTAAGAAATGAATACCCTTTCTGATTGGTTTTGCATATACTCCCCCCGTCCCGCTATAAATGTCTTACTTGCTTTCAGCACGT
>JAULKK010000001.1:10752828-10769858 GCA_032355705.1 Rubia peregrina | reverse complement strand
GGCGGTTAATCGATTTCAGTTCACATCGGTTTATAAAATTTTGAATAAACCGAATAACCAATTGATAAAGTTGTCGGTTTTACCAGTTCGATTAGTATCGGTTTCGAATGATATGTCGGTTATAACCGGTTACCATATCTATCATTTATTTAAAAAATAAAAAATAAAATTCATATCAATATTGATTAGTAGTTACAGCCGCAAAACATAGAATAAAAGGTAAGAAATTTAGGAATTTGATAATTGTGTTGCATGAGAGTTAAATAATTTTTTTGAATTGATATTAAAATTGTACCATGAGTTACCGACGATAAATACTAGTTTGGGCACAATTATTAGCTACAATGGCTTTGTTTGCATAATTATTTACTTTGAACAAAATTATTATTTAAAAATATGGACTAATAATATAGAGTTTAAAGATTAACTTAATTTGGGTTAGGAACCTAAAATTTTCTTCTTTTGTTTGTGATCAAAGCCCAAAGTTTAATGAATTATTTTTTTGGGATGAAATTAATTGATTGATTAATGTGTTATAAATTCCCTTACCGGTTATCTGGTTAGATTGATTGCCAAATAGTAAAACCGATAATGGAACCAATTAACCGACATAACCGGATAACAGTAACCTATATTAACCGATTAACTGAATTTAATTCCGGTTCAATTTTGACCGGTTATCGGTTTTTCGATTTGTTTGAACACCCCTACCCACACATAAAACCCCTTCTTCTCTACCCAAAATCACCACTTCAGTGCACATTACTAATCACGCCAAACCAACACTACCCGTCACCCTCAGCCTCTGGTGCTTTGCTTCCCCATCACCAAGCCTCAACAAATCGATCTTGGGTTTTGTTTATCCTGTTTCTCATCAATATCACTCCATCTCTGCACATTTTCAATGGAGATTATCAGTTTCTCAATGCTTTCTTTATCCATGTTGTTCTCCTCCAAATTTCTCTGAGCCTTACTGAGTTCTTGTCTAGCCTGCTTCAACTGCTTTGTTGTTCCCCTTATCTCATTTGTATACTTTCTTAAATCTCCCTACAGCCTGAAAAGTTTTTCCCCCAAAGTTTGACCATCGGTGTCCTAGCCATGGGCTCTCTCCAAATCCTATCAGTATCACCCATCACCTCTTTCTTTTCTAACAAACAATTCACAAACTTGAATTGTTTAGTTTTGCATTTTTCTCCTTAAATATCTTCATTCTGAGTAATGAGTGATCCAAAACTCCTACATCCATATTTTCAACACACGCATCTAGAAATTTAAAAACCACTCAACATTAGCTAATGCTCTATCAATCCTGGAGTAAATTACTCTATCCATCAGTCTATTAGACCAAGTGAAGTAGGTCCCCATGCTTTCACATTCACTCCGTCCCAGAATCCTCATCATCTCTTCCAAATCTCAAAACACATTGGCTTGTACCTCATCACCTCTCATTCTGTCTTGAGCTATCAACACATCATTGTAGTCTCCAATCAGTACCCAAGCCCCATAAAATTTAGACTGATTTTTCTCTATGTCTTTCCACAAAAATTTCCGCTGCTTTAACTAATTCCCTGCATAAATGGTCGTGATCCAGAATAACTGATGCCCAACTTCGTCCTTCACTTCACAAAGTGTTATCTTTTCTGTTTTAACTTCCACATGCACTTCAATTCTGCTCCTCTCCTATATTATCCATATCCTTCCATTCGGGTATTTCTCATAGTTATCAAGAAACTCCCATTTACTTCCAAATCTCTTCCATACTTCTTCGGATTTTTTTACTCTCAATTCTAATATCACAGCAAGCATCAAATCCAAACCCTTGAGATGGGAGTTGATCTCAAAAAAAAAATTCTGTTTTATTCAACCCTCTTACGTTCCACGAGACTATCATGGGGCATTCCCCTGGTCCCCTCCAAGATCTCCCCAAATTCTTAGAGCCCTCTCTTTCTCACTTGATACTGCATCATTCTTCTTTATCCCCAGACCAGATTCTCCACTATTTTGTTTCATTCTACTTCCCTGCACCATAGTCTTATCACTTTTCTCGTCTTTTCCCCCAATTTTATTCTCCTTACCGTTGGTCTCCCCATTTTCAAGTACCACCAATCTGTTCTCCTCTTTCTACCCATCCTGCTTCAGTTTTGGCATCCATTTTGGGTGATTTTTGTGCTACACACATGTCCACTAATCTGGCACTTATCATAGAATAATGGTTTCTCCTCCAGCTCGATCTCCTGTTTAAACAACACCCCCTCCACATCTTTAATGTTCACGCTATCCGGGATTTTCTGTGAAATATCAATTTCTACGAATATCCTTTCATACAATATTTTGAGTTTATTCGTTGTACACTCATCAGTGAAAAGAGGCTTCCCCAAAATACTACCAATATTCCCTAGACTCCTTGCTCCCCTACAAATGAATTGGTAGTTTCGGTAGATTCACACAAATAGGAACTATTCTGGCCATATCCTCTTTCAACAAAAAAATTTGGTTTCCACAATTGCAAATACATAGCCATGCTATAAATTATGCATGATCCCTTCCTCGGTACTGTATCCCTGTCATCCTTCGATTTGAATCTCATCTCAAAATATCCCTCATCATTACATAACAATTTAGGCATAGCTACAAAGTTCCAGAACTTGCTCATAAATCTCTTCACAACATTCATAATCAAATTTCCCCCCAACACATATATAATCAAAGCATTCTCCCAATACAACAGCTCATCCTTAACATCATCTCATTTAATCTCTATTCCTATCTCCATATTCACAATTTTAGGTGCAATATACTCAATTTGCATCCCATTCGACTAAACTCTATTGTCACTAATTACATCTACCCATAGTTTCTCTCTCAATTTAGGCTAAATTATAGTAGATGAATCAATTTTAGTTTCAGATCTTACCTCAATTTCCATTGAGATCAAAATTTCCTCCGAACTCTGTTTCATCTCCTCCATCTTTTCCACTCTAACTGGTAGCTGCAACACTCTCCTTACGTATCGAGTTACTCCACTTCGAGGCCGGCAACACCACCTTCCATCGCGGTTGGCCTCGCCCAAGCTTCATGGACGCGGCAATCGCACCGTTTGTGTATGTTTTTCCCATAGTCAATCACTTTATTTTACTAGAGTATAATATGTATTTTTTGTAAACATGAATATATGATTAGGTTTCTATATCTTTGCTTATTCTCTAAGAAACCTCTTGTATAAATGCATGTTGATATGATTAATGAAAGCATAACACTTTTCCAAAATTCTTAACGGATCCTCTCCTTCTCTAAAAAAAATTCGCAAACCCTACCTCACAAAAACCCTAACTTGCCGCCGCCACCTCACACATGGTTGTCGCCGATGAAAATCCCATGCTTCTGCCACCGCCGATCCTCTGGATCATGCCTCCTCCGACGCCACTCCGCCTCTCAAGTTACATGCTCTCTAATTTTGCCTTGGTCGCCATAATTATTCTATGTGAAGCCAGTCCATCAAGTCTGCTCTTGTTTCTTATGGTTCAAATTCTTTTCTGCTCTCAGGCTCGACCCCGCTTGAGGTTCTACCACCTTCTACAGATCCTTCCAAGCCAGAATCATACGCCCGTCCCAATCCAGAGTTTTCTTCTTGGAAAAAGGATCATTTGGTTCTCTTATGGATCCAGTCGAATATTGTAATGCCGCTGCTTCCTCATGTTTTTTGTGTTTTCATCACATCTGACGTCTGGCTTATTTTGGAATAGATGTTCCATGCGCAAACTCGCGCTAATTTGATGCATCTTAAGCACCAACTTCAGACCTTTCCGAAGGGTTCTCTCTTCATTCTTGAGTATAGGGAGAAAAAGCTCTCGTTCTCTGATTCACTTGCCGAGTTCTCTCACTTTATGTCCGATGATGAATTTTTTGAATACATTCTTCATGGCCTCGATGCAAAGTATTCTGCATTTCGCACTACCTTTAATCTCCATACAAGGGCGATCTCATCTCATCAGCTCCTGGGTATATTATTGGAAGAAGAAGCCTGCATGAAAGACATGCACGAACAAAATCCTCAATTTGCGGCCAACACCGCCGTCCGATCCCTTGCTCTGACGTCTGACGGCTCTTCCCGGTCAGTCATCCAGCGTCAGATTTATCGTCGATCTGGTCACAAAGCTCTCAACTGCTGGTAGTTACTGAATACGAATGAGTTCTCGGTGACACGACCCTATCCAAACTGGTTAAACCAATAACGTTGCTCTCACCAGCTGTCGGTGAACACCCGCCAAGCTTATATTGCAGCCAATCTGGCGCCTCCATCAGTATTGCATGACCCAACCTGGTTATTTGATTCTGGTGCTACGAATCATGTCACCTCTTATTTCTCCAAACTTTCTGTCAATTCTGATTACACTGGTAATGACGACTTACAAGTTGGCAATGATACGTTATTTCATATTACGCATTTGGGTTCATCTATTTTTCCATCTTTTAACAAGCCCTTTCATTTACATAATATCCTTTTTGTTCCTGATATTTGCAAAAATATCCTTAGTGTTTCTCTAATTACTAAAGATAATAATGCTTATATGATATTTTCCCCTGCATATTGTTATGCGAAGGATCAACAAGGCCAGACACTTCTAACTGTAACAGTTGAAAATGGTCTCTATCGCCTCAGCCTACCACCCCAGTCATCCAAAGCTCTCTCTGTTACTTTCTTTGGCGTGTACAGTGGCTTACAAACCTGGCATGAGCGCCCCTGTCATCCTCATGAGTTTTCTTTTCGTCATTTAGTTAGTCGTTTTAAGCTTCATGTATCTTTAAATAATTTAAAAATATTTGTGAGTCTTTTCAGCTCGGTTAAAGCCATAGATTACCTATTCCCCATATTCATGAGTCTAGTACGACTCCTTTTAATCTTGTTTGCCCCTATTTCTTCATTTAATGGAAATCGTTATTTTTAAATTTTTGTAGATGACTGCGCAAAATTTGTTTGGATATATTTTCTTGCTAAAAAATCCCAGATTCTACAACAATTTCAACTTTTTTTTTCAAAAAATGGTTGAAACTCAGTTTGACTCTAAAATTAAACAATTTCAATCAGACTGGGTTGGGGAGGGGTGAAATTCGATCTGTATATTTTTATCTTCAAAGTCAAGGTATTTCTCATTGTGTTTCTTGTCCTCATACTCAGTCTCAAAATGGTGCTGCTGAACGTCGTCATCGTACGATTGTTGAGAATGGTATCTCTCTTTTGTCACATGAGTGGCTTCCACCTGTCTTCTGGGAGCAAAAATTTCATACATCTGTCTACCTTCATAATCGTACACTTTCTCCAACATTAAATAACAAGTCTCCATTTGAGTCTCTTTTTCATAAAATTCCTGATTATGAATTTTAAAAACATTTGGGTGTATGTGCTATCCTTTCCTTCATCCTTATAGATCTAACAAATTTGAGTATCGTTCTTCTCCTTGTGTATTTATTGGGTACAGTTCTTATCATAAAGGTTATCTCTGTTTACATGTTCCATCCAATCATGTTTATATTTCCAGTCATGTCATTTTTTATGAATCAACTTTTTCGTATCCTAATCATATAACTCCTGTCTCATTTTATCCATCTTCTGACATAAATTGTGTACCTGTTTTCTTGTTTAAATTAGCTTCCTCTACTCCAACTATTAATCCCATCTCGCCACCTCCTTCACCTCCCGTTCTGGTGTCTTCTATCAATCGGCATGATGCGTCGCCTTCCCTTGCCCGCTCATCGTTACACGTGCCCACCGGCTCCCTCCGCTGCTTCAATCTTTATGCCACCTCCAGCGTCCAGTCAGACACCTCCAGAAACTGTCACCCAGCTCTCCACATTCGTTCCTCTGCCAACGGTTCCATTTCCACTACTCAGCCTGCCACCCACCCCCACTTCCGCTTCCCAATCCGCCATTTCCACCTCTCCCGTGTCCCCTCCTACAACCACCTATCCTTCCTATTTTCGTCTAGTTGATAACACCCAACACTCCATGGTCACTCGCTCTAAAACCAACAATCTTAAACCTTAAGTTCTCATTTCTACCCGTCATCTTTTTCCTCCTTCTCCAATAACTCTTTCCAAACCTAAAAAATATTCCTAGGCTTCTAATTTACTTGAATAGAAGTTGAATATGATGCTCTTATACGTAATAGGACGTGGGCTTTAGTTCCGCCTCCTCGTAATGTTAACATTGTTGGTTGTAAGTGGGTGTACATGATAAAGAGTAATGCAGATGGTCCAGTTGAGCATTATAAAGCTCATCTTGTGGCTAAAGGGTTCAATCAGGAATAGGGTGTTGATTATGTTGATACATTTAGCATTGTTGCCAAGCCCACTACTATTCGACTTGTCTTGTCTATTGATCTTACACTTTATTGGCCCTTACATAAGGTTGACATTAATAATGCATTTTTGAATGGTGATGTTTTTGAGATAGTTTACATGTCGTAACCTCCTGGTTTTGTTGATGGTCCTCGGCCCTCGCATGTGTGTCTCCTTCAGAAAGCACTGTATGGTCTCAAACAGGCACCTAGGGCTTGGTTTACTAAGCTCCAACAGTTTCTTCAGGCTCATGGCTTTGCTCCTTTTAAGTCTGATACTTCTCTATTTATTCGCAGATATGGCACAGTGGTCTTGTATATTTTGGTGTATGTCATTGATTTTACTGTCACTAGCTCCTCCATTGCTCTCATTACGGAGTTTATTGGTAAATTAAACTATGCCCTTAAACTTCGTGATCTTGTTCTTTTACATTATTTTTTTGGGATTGAACTCACTCGGTTCAAGGCGAGCATGGTTCTTTCTTAGCAGAAATATATTTGAAATCTCTTAGAGCGTAGCAAGATGGCGAATGATAAGCCAAATGCTTCTGCAGCTAAGCCTGGGTCATGGCTCACACATGCTAAGGTTCCTCACTTTTTATCGGAGTATTGTTGGAGCTTTTCAATATGCCACGATCACTCATCCTAAAAATTATTTTGCTGTTAATAGAGTCTGCCAGTTTATGCATAATCCAACTGAGCTGCATTGGTCTGCTATTAAATGCATCCTGCGTTATCTTATCATCGCCTGGATTTTGGTCTTACTCTTTGGCCTTGTACAAATCATCGCCTCGTATCCTTCTCTGATGCTTGTTGGTCGTTTGATGGTGATGATTTTCGTTCTTAGTATGGTTTTGCCATTTATTGTGGTGGTAATCTTATCAGTTGGTTATAGAAGAAGCAACATATAGTGGCAAAATCGAGCTCGGAGGCCGAATACATGGCAATTGCATTTGCCTCTGCTGAGCTTATCTAGTTTTGCCTCTGTGTTTGCCTCTCCTTTGTCTCCTCCACCTATTCTTCTTTGTGATAGTTTGAGTGCTAACTTCGTGTCTGCCAATTTGGTTTTTCATCAGAGGTCCAAGCATATCAAGATTGATTAACATTTTGTTCGTGAGCAGGTTGATGATGGTTCACTTGTTGTTCGGCATGTTTGTTCTCTTGATCAGATTGCTGACATTTTTACAAAAGTTGTTGGTACTGCGCAATTTGGTGCACTTTGATCCAAGATTCATGTCGCTCCACCTCCATGAGTTTGCATGGGGTATTAGAGATAATATGTATTTTTGGTAAATCTGAAACTGTATATGATTAGATATCTATATCTTTGTTTATTCTCTAAGCAACCTCTTGTATAAATCCATGTTGATATGTGATGAAGCTATTTTGTGTGACCTCTTAAGGTCCAGATCTCCATTTGATGGATTGATAACCTGCAAGGGAAATCCCCCGAGTGATCGAAGGGAAAAAAGCTCTGATGCTCAAATTAGTCTCGAGTTTTTTCTTAGTCAAAACACCCTTGCGTTTTGATGCACTTGCCTCAATGTTTATACTTCTGATTCTTTTACTTTGAAATCTTTCTGTTCCTATCATCACATTGGTCTTTTCGTATGCATTTGACCAAAATAGTTGGCTTAAGCCATTCGATAAGCGATATGTTTTTGACCTCTTCTCTTGGCTTAAGACGTTCAAGATACAATGAGCTTCTAACTAAAGTCCAACTTCAATTATTCAACTTAACCCCTTAGTGTATCACTTGTGTTAGCTTAAGTTGTTTAAAGTGACGACTTATGTCTTGTAGTGTACCACTTCTACCACAACACTATCAATATGATTAATGAATTCCGTCCTAGATCAGTGAAAGAGTAGTAATTCCCAAATATTCTTCATTAATTTTAACTGTTTTATCCTATCAGTATTACGTGAAGTAAAAACAAAACTTTGAAGGAACCCTTTTTTGGACAAATTTCCAGACTTTTAATACGACTCAACAACTAGGCAGGACAGGGGAAGAGTCAACCAAAGCAACAACCATTTCCATTTGTGTTTGCGCTCACCTTAGTTAGACTCTTATTTAAGTCATAAAAATGGTCCAAACTCCGAACTAATTGATTACGAACCAAGCTAAGGAAACGCCCCCTTCCGCCTGCTTCAGGTACACCTCGCCATCTTCTTCTTTCTTGGATTCCTAGTTTTATCCACACTCCTTTTTCTGTAATTTTCTTTTTACCCCTGACCCATTACTTTTTTTCCATCAAGAATTCAACTTTACCACCCCAGATCATCAGCTCCCTAGCTCAAAACTCCATAATTTGATTTGGTGTTTTTGAGTCCCTTTTTATTTTTAAAATTTTTTTGGGACTCCCTTTTTAGGACTGGGGTTTATGTTACTCTGTGACTTGTGAATTTCGTTATACAAGTTCCTTTTCCTTTGCTTGAATCATCAGGGCACGAGTTTGTGGAAATGGTGTGATGAAAAGATTGTTATCATTGCAAGTGTTAGAATAATGCCTGTCAATGATGAATTCCCTTTCAAGTTACCCTTTTGACTAAATTTTAAAGCTATGCTCCTGTCATCATTGATGATTAGTTGCATAATTGTGACCTTATTGTTTGTTGAATGATCCCGACTGAAATTGACCTTCTTTCTGAAGGTATTAGGTGTAGCTGAATTCTTCGGAGGCGAATCTTTATTCGGAAAACTACCAATGGATCATAGTGAGTACCATCAATTTGAATTGCTTTGCTTTGAAATGAACTCTCTTGAACATGTTGAAATCAAAGTACCAGATTTTAATATCATCCTGTCTAGTTGAGAAGCTTTTATGCTTTAAAGTTATCTTTGAGAAAGAAGGGAGAGCTTAGTTGACACTCTTGGGAATCGGGCGTGAAAAGGGCGGCAAGTCTTATTGAATCCTGTTCCCGTATCATCTCACGCAAATATATTCAATGCATTGTTTAGGATAGTTTCATGATATTTTCAAATTTACTAGTGGTACATTTTGAATAACCATGATGTCAGTGTGTGGTGCATTAGATGCTACATCACGTAGCACTCCTTCTGCGTCATCTAGTGCCACACTATAGCGTCTAAAGTGAGGACAGGTCTAGTGTGTTTTCTCTTTGTTTTCTTTTTGGTTCGTTGAGTCTTGCCTAGCTGAATTTTGAATGTCTTCAGTATCGGCTTCTAGATAAGATCAATCTATTGAACTAGTGATAATGATAAAACTGATATAATTATGAATACCAGCTAATGATAGAATGTTGGGACTGTTTGTTGTTACAGGTATTAGTATTGAGGAAGGCGATGGAAAAAATGCTGTTGAGTTGGTGAGATCAGTTTCTGATAAGCATCTTGATCTCTTAAGACCGTCATCTCGATATTATTCAATATTTAAAGGTGTTTCTTCAGTTTAGATGTTTCTAGTATTATAAATTATCCATAACATTCTTTGTTAAATGATCAGGACATGTTATCTACTTATACTAAAATGTGTCCAGTAAACAGAGAAAAATCAGTTTTTGCTGCTCCTGATTGTGCACATTTTTCTACTTTTGAATGCTAATGAGCAAAGGATGCTTTCTGTATGTACACTGTCTGATTTATCGAAGTATCATCTGATGATAGGACAAATGGCAGATGCATCTGACCGTGAAAAGGGAAAGTATACCCTGATCAAAGATGCTGATGACTTCCAACCAGGGATGTTTGACAAGCCCTTGCCGTGCTTTGGCTGTGGAGTTGGATGGTTTTCGTAAGCTCCATAACTATATTGCTGGTTGTAGTAAAGTGAACATATTGTTCCATGCGCATCAATAGCTGATCTGCTATTCCTTTCTTTTAGCTTTCTATTAGGGTTTATGTGCCCATTTATGTGGTACTACGCCACTGTCCTTTATTTTGGAAATTACTACAAGAGAGATCCCAGAGAACGAGCTGGCCTGGCTGCTTCTGCAATTGCAGTAAGTAATCATTTTAAATGCACATGCATCTTTCCAATTTCTTCAATGTTTCGTGTATGGTGTGATTATAAGGATACGTGCTGTTTTTGACATGATGCTTCCTAATGCAGGCATTGGGGTGTACTGTCGTGCTGTTTATCGTGCTTCTTGTTCGGTACATTTAACTCCCACCTTGACAGTTGCATGACACCATTTGCATCTTCAAGCTGTGGATGTGTGGTGTTCTGGGGATAGTATATTTGTTACAAAGGCCAGCAGCATATTTTATGTAGATATCAACTTCACAGAATTATCCGTCCTTATCAGGAAAAGAAGAGGCTATATATATATATGAACCGAGGGAATTACAGAAGGCATACCGTGTTCAGATTATTGTTACTTTGTAGGAATAATAACAATGATTTCTTGACAGAAGTATGAAAGTTCATTTGTATTTGAACTCGCATTTCTATCGATTGTGCTGGAAAATTACTTGTATTTGTATTTGATCGTATGATGTATATGTGCTAGTTGCAGTTTGATGCACTTCAGCTATCTCTCCCTTGGTGACGATTTCACTACTGCTATCTGAGTTAACACGGCTACGAGAGGAACCATAGCAAGAACAATTAGAATGCAATAATAAGTGACATAAAGTGCAATTCCGGTAGCATCTTTAATGGCAAAACAATTAGAGCCAAAAGTGCAACTGCAAGTTTGGCAATAAGGTTTACACACAAACGATGCAATCACCCTCTCCATATATAAATTTAAATGTCTATGCTGAAGTGTGGATACAAAATTGGAGCCTGGAGACTCAAAAATTCCCAGCATAGTGAAGTTATATGCTCCAGCAATGGCACCTGAATTTGAAGTGGTGCAGTGCAATGATCAAGGTCATTTTTAAAAGGTGTATCACTCATTTTTCACAGCTAACCGGACATATTTGCCATCCATAGCAAATCTAGAGCTTGAGCGGATCTGCAGAGTAAGAAGGATCACCAATCAGATACATTTCATGAGTCCACAAACAATTTTCTGTGGCATCAAACTACCTTTTGCTCAAGAATTTCAGGAACTTGGCCTTCATCAATGGAATTGCCAGATTCTTTCAGACACTTCAAAACTAGCTTGATCAGCTTCTTTAATTTCAAACTGCCATCTGAGTTCTGTTACAAGAAATGCAGCTAATGAGAGGAGAAAATAAGAGTTAGTCAAAGAATTTATCAGCCAACAAAGTCACTGCGAGATACATACAGATTACAGGGATGACGTAATAAGCTTTTTCCACTTAATTTCTTTATTCTTATCTTCCTTTTTTGAGTCGCTATCCAATGCTTTGGCATCTTCAGATATACTCCCTTTAACTTCCTTCTTTGAGAGCTGTTTATCTTCTGCTTCAGGTTTCCCTACCTGAATAACTTCGCCATTGCCTAATTCAGTAGCCGTGTCAACTCCAGACGCCTTTCTTTTTTTACTCGGCGGGGAAGTACCATTTTCTAACTGGCTGGTGGCAACATCAGAAGCTTTCTCCCCTTTTTGTTTGTCCACAGATTCAGCAGTCTCATTCTTTGCATCATTCCCACTGCCACCCTTAGCATCCAAAACGGTCACTTCTGCCTGTTTGGGCTGCTGCTGCTTGGCATGATACCCCTTTGCTTTTACAATGTGCTTTTTCCCTTCTGCATGGGCAAACAGGGTTTGCTGACTAGTAACTGTCGTATTACATAGACTGCAAAAATGAAGTGTGACCACACAAAAATTTGGGGAAAATCATGAACAATTTAAGGATCAATATAGACAGCATATAAATGCACAAATAAAACAGTAGAGCACTAAACATAGCACAACCGAAAGATAAGTAGATATATATCCTTAATAACCCAGAATTTCTATGAGTATAAGCAATAATTCATAGAAATTTCATGAACCTTGAGAAAGAAAGAATCTCTGCATAGGGCATACATTATTTACAACTGCAAGAGTATTTTCCAGCCAATCACTCTAAACGCAAGTACATAGGTCTTACTTCAATCCATGTATCACAAACCAGCAACAAGCTATTTGTACTTGCCTGAATGCAGAGGTGTTGAAAAACAAACAATACTTACCGATGAAAACAATCGCACACACGTACAGGTAATGCGAGTGATACAAACACTATCTATGGAGAAGTACTTATATGCTTATTACATCATTAGGCAGACACTAACTGATTTCATTTTAAACTAAATTTCCAATTTCAGCTCTTCCAGAAAATCGCAGAACAAGGATAAAGAACCAGAATGGATTTACCTGCAAGACCAAGGGGCTCGTAGAGAAAATCCAACGTGCAAGTCAATATCCGGCCTCAGCTTCGAAGCACTGTTCCCCTTACCATTGGAGTTACTAACCCCCTTCCCTACTCCCTTGGGACCATACTTTTCCTGGAAAAAAGAGTGCAATAAACCAAATCAAGCATTCAACCACTAGATTAAACACATCGGCGGCCAAAAGTTACCCCAAGAAAAAGATGGTCGACTAACAAAATTGAAAAATCGAACACAATGGCTTAAAAATGGAATTACAGGTTAGGGCCGATACCATTTCAGTGATGCACTGAGTGTGACCTTCGACGTCATTTCGGCCGAATACTTGGCCGCAATCAATACACGAGAGCTGCAAAGTAGAATGAAGATGTATAATTTGGGAAAACAAGGTTGAATATGCAGAGAAATGAGGGCCAGAAAGAGGAAAAAGACCTTGGAGGCATAGCACTACCTGAAGTGATTGGGGAGCTTGGGTTTCTTCAGATTCTCTCCGCAGTCTTCGCACTGAAACCACACCATCTCTGCGCTCTCCACAAAATTGGAGTTTTATTTCGGGCAGCTTAGGGTTTTGGGCAGCAACCAAATGTAAGTTCCCGAGGGGAAGCCTTTGTTGGTAATTAGTGAAGGATATTATAGTAATTACACTCTTCGTCTTTAATTTTTCCATGCCCTGAATTGAAAGTTTTAAACAAAAATTAAAGAGGGATTTGGATGAGAAAGAAAGCATTGGTGAGAAGAGATACATTGGTCTTTTTTATAATCAATCACTCATACTCCCTCTGGTTTTTTAACATTGGCACCGTTTGACCAACGCTTTTCTCAAGGCATATTTGACCATAAATTTTATATAGTATATAAACAACAAAACTATCGTATGAGATACCTTTAGATTCTCCGTAACATGTAGTAACTGAATATCAAATTTTTATTTACCGTTATTAACTTATTATATAAAACTAAAGTCATCAATGGTCAAACATGTCTTGAGAAAAGTGTTGGTCAAACGGTGATAATGTAAAAACTGGAGGGAGTAAATTCGTACTCCGTATACATACAGTTTATCTACTACTATATTGAAAGCCGTGGCAAACTGGCAATCAATAGTTTCACTGTTCTGAAAGTGTTATCCATCTGTTAGTTTGCTCGCATTAATTCTCTTTACATTCTGGAACGAACTTCTTAATAGAAAAGTACATTATAGGACGATTTTAATTGATGAATAATAATAGGCATTTCTAGCAACGTGACGGGTCCGAACCGTGCGACATACTCTCCGGTTCACTATTATTGACTCACTTACTTTTAGTACTTGAATTTAGAGAGGTAAAATTAGTGTTTTAGAATTTATTGAAAGAGTAAAAATTAAATTGAATGGATAAAAACAACTTAAAATTTGCTAAAAGGAATAGAGAAAGGGAACAATATTTAAAAATCATCTAGTTAGGAAAAAACGGTGGGAGTATAATTATGAAAGCAATGAAATAAAAGGGGGAAATGGGGGGAGGTGTTCGTCAATTTTGTTTGGACTACTCCCTCCGTCCCGGCTTAAATTACATACTTCCTTTTTTTGTTGTCCCAGCACAAATTGCAGCATCCCGGATATTACCAAAAATAGTCCTTTGATTAGGCTAGAAATGACAGCATTACCCTTGGTGTTTCCTAAATTTACACATGTATAAACCATATTTGGGTATGGTTTAGTGGGATTGGTTTGGGTTTGGTTTACTGGCTTTGAATTTAAGCCTTCACGTGAAGACCAACTGTACATCTGTCCGTTGGTTAAAGTTGGGCGGCAGCTTTATTGAATTCCATCTCCGCTCCCAAGGCCTCTTAATTATTCACAACCAATTCGTCATCTTCCTCTTCATTACTCCTTCACCAACCGATACTCTTCCTCTTCATTATCTACCCCTCATCTCCTCACTTCTGCTCTCGTTCATCCCATAAAAACCCTAGCCTCATTTTGCTTTAATCTATGAATCCTCCCGCGAGACAGGGTATATTTCCGATTGAGGAGGTATTCTCGGTTAGAGATCTTCCTTTTTTGTTCTCGGTTTAGAGTTCATGTTATTTGTTGAAAATACAGCCTTTTTTGTTTAGCTTTGTCTGAGTACAGAGCTTTTTCTCATTGATTGGAGCTCTGTCGCCGATTTCTGGAAACTCTAGGTTGAAATCGGTTTCTTTTTTACGTTGTGACCGTTTTCATTTTTATGCTATCGTGATTTGTGGTTGGGTTACTCTTTTATGTGGTTCATGTTCATGTATTAACCGTGCTTATGTAAATTTATGATTCGAATGTCACAGTCTTGTTACAGCCATTTGAAGTAGGATTATTTTCGACTTTTTTTTCATCGATTGCTTATGCCTTCATGAATCTTCCATTATTTGAGTTTTTGGGTATCTTTATCCTAATGCACGTGCCTCTGTTTCGTAGATCTGGTGATTGTTATTGTTAAGATTTTATTTGAAGGAACCTAGCCGTGGATTTGGACTTTTACTTTGATATGACCTCAGTTATTCTGGACAAAAAAATTTGGATGTTCATATGTCGTTTGTTCTTCATTCATTTATTGTTGAGAATGCATATTTACAGTTCTGTTGTTGAGGCACTTGATAGGTAATACAGTGTGCCCATGTTTGGTGATTACATATGTACACAAGGCTATGAAATTGGTAACTGTGTTCCTTACCTTTATTTGGTAAGTTGTGTTGTGGTATAGCTATCGCTGGTCATCTTCATCGTGTTACATATGGCATACGTACTGTCTTTTTATTTGGCTTGGATATTTGGGTTAGGGCTTGTCATTTTTATCATAATTTGTGAGGTCTATGTCTGTGGTTGTTGGATCTGGTTTTTGATGTAGGTTTCTCGACCAGGTTTTCAGTGTTTTTGCTGGTTGTTTGATCTATTTCTACTTTTATTTTGTGGTTTGACTTGGGGAAGTTCTTCATTCTGTTTGTCGCGATTTATCAAAGAATTCACAGCTTCTCTGTTTCTGACTTGTGCACTCATGGACGCTGATGACGGGGTTAAGGCAGGGAAAAAAATTACAGCCCAAAGCCTACCCTCGAAGCCCATACTCGTTGAATCATCAAAGTCCCCACCACATATTTGTGCCGGAGTTGACCACTCCCAGGTGCATGTCTGTTCGGAGGATGTGAATGATTTGGGTGCACCGGATTCATTTACTTGCTCGGAAATACCAGTAGCTACTCATTTTAGTCTAATTAACTTCAATTCCTGGGCTTAAATGAGTAATTTCTGGACTGGTGAGGGTTCTGATCAGGTAATTGGTGAACCAATACCACCTGAAACGCAGTTTGATCCCCATTCACCTGCACTTGAGTCTCCCAAAGCATGACCCAAACATAGATTATGACAACATTAAGTGGGGTCAGCCTGGGTTCTATGATTTTGAGGGTTGTTATTATCCCAGAAACTGGTCAGCCTATGTACGTGAAAAAAGAAACCGTGGAGTATTTGTGACAACTCTGAATATGGTGTTCTGCTCCGCAAAATGCTAGCGGAGTTTAAAGAAGCTGATGCAAGGATGCAAAACCGTAAAGAAAGGTATTCTCTGACGGAAGAGTGATGTAATTCGCAGGTTATAAATTTGGCATCCTTTTTTCCCATTAGTTTCTTATTACATTTGTATGTCAAGCTCAATTTATAAGTACATTGTGCACTCATTGTACTTTCAGGATAGTCACACCCACATAGACGAGTCTTTGCAAACAGACATAGTGATATGGATTGTGTAAACTTACATAGTGGTGTCCATGTCTGGTTTGGGTTGACTCGAGACACTGATTTTACCTGTCATAAACTATCCTTAACTGTTATTATGTGCATTTTTCCTGTTTTGGTTGATTCCGGACAGTAACTGTTATTTTATGATATTTTTATCAGTTGTTATTATGTGCATTTGTCCGGTTTGGGTTGATTCCGGACAGTAACTATTTTTTATGATATTCCCTAGCTGTTATTATGTGCATATGTCCAGTTTGTGTTGATTCCGGACAGTAACTGTTATGTTATGAGATATTCATCACCTATTTTTATGTGCATATGTACGGGTTTGGGTTGATTCCATACATTAACTGTTATTCTATGTTATATTTATCCGCTGTTTTTCTGTGCATATGTTCGGTTCGGGTTGGTTTCGCACACTAAATTAGGTTATGCATGTCTTTATTGTGAAACATGAACCGAGGGTGCTAGGAAGTAGCTTCGTTGGGAAACACCCCTATTTTACCACCAACTAAAACATTGCCTTCATGGTCTAAAATGCGACAAACAACACAAAGGAACGTTAACTTGGGAATATACTGTTTGTTTTGTGTTGCTCTGTATGGTTCTTGTTCATTAGGGGCTAGTAAGTACCTGGTTGTTGTCTCGGTCATATAGAACCATGGGAGGTCGTCGCCGTACCTCTCAAAGATG
>JAULKK010000001.1:10705338-10715919 GCA_032355705.1 Rubia peregrina | reverse complement strand
ATCCTGCTTTTAACCATTTCCATTTTACAATTTTTGTTCAGAACTTGATTCTCTGAAGCTCTGAGTTAGACGTCATCACACATAGTTTTTCTTAATAAGTATTTTAGCACCAGTCAGAGCAGTATTTACTTATCTGTGGATTTTTGGCCTTAATTACTACTTTTAAGCACTAGTACGTTACAAATAAATGGGTCCTGAATCCTACTATTCTTCTGCTTGAAAAATGCAATATCAGTTGTCATGAATGTCTCATTATATCTATCATCACCCCCTTGGAATGGCTCACCCCGCTTGCACCATAGTTTTAAATCTTTCTTCTTTCTTTGTCGAAGAATCTTTATGGTTCGCTACCTGTCTTAAACACTTATCGCTTCTCCGGCAGAGGTCAGAGACATAACAGAGGGCTAAGTAGGAGGCAGATGGAAAGAGATCGGCCTCTACTCGATGGACTTTTGGTTTGAACAGTTGTTGGTTAGCTGATGGGTTCTATATTGGCTGCATTCAGACCACTTCTAATCTGTCCTTCGCAATTCTCATCTATCTTTTTTGTCACAGTTTGCGATTAGTATTTCTATTCATTGTTATATTTTAGTTTTTCGGGTTTAGCTTAGTTGTAGTAAGCTATAGCACAAATCAACTGTATATAGTTGTACTATTCATGGCAAAAGAAAGCAAAACAGTTTGCAACGCTAATAAACCTCTGTATCATACATTTGCATAGCACAATAAAGAAAGAAAAAGTCATTTCCTTAAACTGATAGATGATTTTTAAATAAAATGGATACACGTGCTTAGATTATTGATTATTATTATTTTTTGAATAAAATCCCTATGTTTTAAAAATAAAGTCCCTGGAGTGTCATGATTTGTATGATAGTAATTATTTTCCCGTTACAAATTTTCATATTGGGCTTAAGAATTGAACCTCAAAATATATTCGATTGATTGTACATATTTTTCTTTTAAAATAACACTATAAATAGATCAAAGGGGAATGAAATATGGATGCTCGAAATATCACACTTAAAAGAGAAAAATTGGATGGAAATTGGCCCAGATTAATTTTTCCTAGACCATCTAAAACGCATATGGACCATGAAAGTCTCTAGAAGGTCTAATCGTGTGTGTGTGTATATATATATATATATATATGTAATTACTTGTGTGTAATTATTGAGAAATAAGAATGAAATACTTCCTCATTTTGTGAGATATCCTGTCGTAAATAAATAAGCAATTTACCATGTTTAATACGCTAAAGAATATTGCAAAAATATTTGTTCCATATCCAACTAATTTAATTAGAGTATTTTTGGAATATTCTCGGATTTGATAAATAAATACGCAATTTACCATGTTTAATACGCTGAAGAATATAGCAAAAATATTTCTTCCATATCCAACAGATTTAATTAGAGTATTTTTGGAATATTCTCGGATTTGATAAATAAATACGCAATTTACCATGTTTAATACGCTAAATGAATATTGCAAAAAATATTCCTTCCATATCCAACCGATTTAATTAGAGTATTTTTGGAATATTCTCGGATTTGATGAGTTGTTGATTGAAGAATATTGTTTTGAATATCACGTTTCCATGATTAGGTCTCTCAGATCAGTACAAATAGAGGCTTAAATCAGTCATAAAAATCACCCCATTCAACAGAACCGTTCCTCTCTTTCCTTCCAATTTTCCAACTCGTCTCTCCTTATACATCATATTCTCCGGCGACGGAGCTGTTTTGGCTGGCCTCCCTCATTCTTTGCATTCTCTGCACCTCGGCTCCAGCATCAGCCTCCGTTTTGCAGATGTTTTCTTCTACCGAGTGATTTTCCTGGTTTTGGGAGCAGTGATGAAGACTTTGGCCACCTTCCTTAGCTATTCCCCAGTGTTTTATTTGTTCGATGGCTGCAGGTGTTCTTCTTGTGATACTAATGGTCCTTTTCCAGGTATGTTGCATTTAGTTTGCTGATTTAGTTCTATGCATTGCTTTTTAGAATCTGAAATAATGAGTTTCGGAGTTTCATACATTTGATATCTTCTCATAAATACTTCTACTCTATTCCTATATTTGCTGACAGGGGATGGGATTTCTACCGCAAACTCCGAACTTTAAAACCAGGTTATTGCTAAGGAAGGTGGCCAAAGTCATCATCACTGCTCCCAAAACCAGGAAAATCGCTCCGTAGAGAAAACTTCTGCAAAAACGGTGGCGGATGCTGGAGCCGAGTTGCAGAGAATGCAAAGAACGAGGGATGTCAGCCAAAGCGGCGCCGTTGCTGGAGCGATTGCCATTGCTGGTATGAATATGATGCCTCGAGTTCCAAGGAGAGACAGATTTGGAAAATTGGGAGGAAAGAGAGGAACGGTTCTGTTCAAAGCGAAAGTGGTACCATAAAACCAGTGGTGACAGATTTACCACATTCTGCCCTACTTTCCATACAAGTTCGAAGAAAGTTCTGGAAGGAACCCTCAAAGAGAAACTGGTTTTTGCGGTAGTGGAAGAGAGAGTTTAGGTGCCAATTTGGAATTGATTAGTAGTTGTAAGATATTAGAAACGAATCTTGGTTTATCAGTTGATGTTCTGTACTCCCTCCGTCCCGACTCTATTTGCACTATTGTTTTTTTCTCGACATTATTCTCTATCAAAGTTTGACGACATATTTGAATAGATATATGGACAACAATATTATCGTATACCCCCTCCGTCCTACTTCATTTTGCTTATTTACTTTTTCACGGTCTTTCATGACCATGACGGTAAATATCTCGGGCTACTTTTAATAATGCATCATATCTCACGTAATATTTTTATTATATATTAACTAATTTATATTTACGGTCAAAGTTTACAAAAATTTAACTCCACAAAGCAATCAAGCAAAATTAAGTTGGACGGAGGGAGTTTGATAAACGTTACTTTTCTATGTACTACGTCTTGGACTCTCTAATAAAATACGAGCAGAGTGATTTCCAAAAGTTATTAAAAGACCAAAGTTTAAACAGCAAATTAGAAGAATTCAAAATAAAGTTTTTGGATTGCATTATTCAGATTATAAGTACCGCACATTGCAAAATAAATTTTTATTATTATAACTAAAATATTTTATCTTTCTATATTTCTAATTCAACCCATGGAAAGACAGTATTTTTCAAAACTTTGCCTGACTTTTAACAAACATGTAAAAATAAAGGAATCCATATCAGTACAAATTTTGACATTTTATCTTTTATTTTTTGATAAATTTGATGACTACAGTTAATTCAAATAGTATCCCGGATGAAATTCTCAGCATGTATATAGAGGACAGATTAGTCATGAGACCTATTCCTGCCTGTCTTCTTCTTCGAGCCGGAACTCGGCGGCAGTGGCTTCGGATGCTTCTCAGCTTCACTTGGATCCAACCAGGTGAGAGGGTGTTTGTTGAAGAAGGACCAGTTGGGAAGAGTTATGAGAGATGTCAACACAACACCGGCGCCATATACAATCAACGTGGTCTGGAATGAGCCCAAAACATACCCAACTATGAATGCCGCCGAAGCAAAAACCACCAGCAAAATCTGCATAAGCTGCTCAGCTAATTTCTGTCCTTGCCAATCCATCTATCGAAAGACAGCTACAAAGTAAGTAATTGGAGTGGGTTGTGGGGGGGATTATAGCAACAACAAGGGAGCAAAAGTAACACAACGTCGTAAATTATGCAGTACCCGGGGTACCATATTTATTGTATCACCAAGTGGACTATTACACTTGAAACACTTGATAATATGCCTCCTATCTAAAATGTGAATAAAGGGTTTATCCAAAATTTGTTAAATACCATACATGTAAACCCATGGAATAGCATATACAATAATGTGAGACAATGCCAAAACACTTCCTTCAAAGTTCGACGTGCTATACTGGAAGTCTGTAACAGTATTCTTAAAGTGAAACATGATTCCAGAAAATGCAAGGATGAATGCAACAAGATAGGTAGCCGGGAGGCTGAATTCTCGGAGAGTTTTAACAGTGTCACAAGACTCCAACAAGATTGAGAACTAGCCTCAGCCAAAATATCAAATGACTGAATGCTTGTACCAGATAAAAAAGACCCTCATAATGCCATGAAGCAGAATTAAATGTATGAATCATGCAGAATATCATGGTAGCAAAATGCCTAACAAAAATTCCGTACCAAAATCATACTCAAAAAACAAATTATCAACAGAGCACATGTCATTCTCCAAAACATTGCCTCTTATTTACTACCAACACAATTCTAAGTCGTCTACAGAAACATAAAAGTCTAATTGGCAAAGAGTAAGTGTACAATCCATAGCCCGTAATCCATCAACAACACTACTTAAGTTTAGTAAAGCCACAACCTCCAACTAGCTGATTCAACAGCCACCTTACAAGATGCTTACAGAATACCTCTTGAGTCGAATACACTAAAAGACGGAATGAAAATGCTTATCCACATCAAACCATGCCGATTCATACCTAGATAACCCGTTTACAGATATGATTCCAAGGAAATTTACCACACCTCATCAAGTACTCCGTGAAGGAGACATTTTAGCAGCTACTTATCTATAATCTCGAGAAAGGCTAACATAAATCAATAATTTATTCAGAAAACTAAGCCACCCTTTCTCTTGGTCTCAATTACAACCCAATAAACCCCGAAATCATTAAGAAAAAGTGGTGGCAGAATAGTACTCTAAATCCAAAATTCTGTCATTAAACCCTAAACAGCAGATTATTATGCTAAACGTAATTAAGTACGAAATCGATCACGATTTAATTGCAATAGCTCAGAGCAGTTCGTCAATTACACATCCAGAGGCATAATAGGTATAATCACAGATTTACAGTTAGCTGAGATTTCAATTATGCATTCAATCGGGAAAACTTAACAAACAAATGTGCGATTCAATCGTATAAGTTACAAACATACAGAGGTAAAATTGAGATCCCGGAGATCGGAAAGCTTACCGGTGCCGGCGGAGAGAATGCGAAACGGGTCAGCCGATTGGTTTTGAAAATACCGGTTTATTTGGGTTGGTTTTGCAAGAAAGGCCAACCGATTGACTAATAAACGGAAGAAATGAATTTGAGTTAACGAAACGATTTTCTAATGTGGGCTAATGGGCATTACGTTAATCTA
Source organism: Rubia peregrina (assembly GCA_032355705.1). Lineage (NCBI taxonomy): Eukaryota > Viridiplantae > Streptophyta > Magnoliopsida > Gentianales > Rubiaceae > Rubia > Rubia peregrina. The sequence continues at coordinate 10,710,762 of JAULKK010000001.1, read as the reverse complement.
ATTCCACGGATAAAAGGATCAAAATACTCCTTTTAAATACCATTATTATAACTTATAACATTAAAGAATTCAAAGTGTATGTTAAAAATATTAGAGATGCAACCTTTTTTTCTAGAGTCTAAAACATTTTTTCAAAGTATATTGGAGTCTGGAAATAAAATTCAGTCTTAAAATAAATACTATCTATAATGTAAGATTGTGTAATTCCCTCAGGAGTGATTCATTATCATTCAGTATAAATAGATTTTACAAGAGAGTTATACCATATCTACAACTTTGTTATTCTAGGTAACTAAATATTTTCATATTTAATGTCTAATACACCCCCTCAGTCAGAGTGGGAGGAGGACGAGCGCTCATAATGGATCGAAAACGGAGAAAAAGATATCGTGGTAGTCCCTTAGTAAAGATATCAGCATACTGGTACTCAGCAGAAACATTAAGCACATGAAGAGAACCAACCTAAACCTTCTCACAGACAAAATGAATATCAAGCTCAACATGCTTGGTCCGTTGATGTTGCACTGAATTTCTGGACAGGTACACATCAGAAATGTTGTCGCAATAAACAAGTGTGGCACGCATGATCAGAAAATACAGCTCAAGAAGAAGTTTGCTTAGCTAACTCGTTTCTACGACTGCATTCGCAACACCCCTGTATTTGGCTTCGGCACTGGAACGAGAGATAGTTTCCTGACGTTTGGAAGACCAGGACACCAGGTTGTCACCTAGAAATACACAATAGACAGAAGTCGAACGTCTAGAACCGGACAGTTAGCCCAATCCGCATCAGAATAAGCAGTAATCGTGTCGGACTGTGACTTGACCAAATGAAGTCCAGAATCAATAGAACCCTGAATATACCTTAAAATGCGCTTAATAAGCTGCATATAAGGTTCCCGACGTGCATGCACAAATAAGCAAACCTGTTGTACAGCATAGGCAATATCTGGACGAGTGATGATGAGGTACTGAAGAGCTCTCCAGACTTCTGTACAGACAATGGTCATCAAACAATGGACCGGCGGTGGCGCTAAGCTTGGTACTAGTATCAATGGGCTTCACCGACGGGTTGTAGGATGACATGGAGGCCCCGACTGAGAATATCCCTAGCATACTATTGTTGTGATAAGAATAAACCCGTGGAGGAGTGAGCAACATAAATACCCTGAAAATGATGATGATCACCAAGGTCGGTCATAAAAAATTCTTGAGACAGTTCATAGATGATGTCGCAGAGAAGTGTAGTACTGGGAGCAGTGAGGACAATATCATCAACATATAAGGGCTCATAAGCCGTGTGGCCACCACGACTCAGGATGAATAGTAAATTGTCACAAATACTGCTTGCAAAGCCGCGAGACAGAAAAAATGTAGCAAATATCTGGAACCAAGCCCGAGGTGCCTGCTTGAGGCCATATAAAAGACTTCCGAAGATGGCAGACGTGCTGGGGCGCTGTGGGATCAACAAAGCCAGGCGGCTAATGCATATAAACTGTTTCACGCAGGTCGCCATGGAGAAAATTGTTCTTTACATCCAGCTGATGTATTGGCCAAGAACGAGAGACCGCCAAGCTCAAGACAGTGCAAATGGTTGTAGGCTTAACCACATGACTAAATGTTTCATCGTAATCAATTCTAACATGTTGAGTTTTTCCATTAACCACAAGCCTAGCCTTATACCATTGCAAATAGCCATCAGAATGAAACTTGTGACAATATAACCACATGCAACGTATGATATGAGCATCAGCATGACGAGGTACCAAGTCCCACATATGAGAAATAGCACGGAAGAGGGAGAGCAGAAAGCAAGGACTTTGATGGGTAGAATGTTGTGAATGTGAGTAGCAGTGTGTAGAGCTTCCACCCAGAAGGTTGGCAGAAGTGACGCATGATATAGTAGAGCTAGGATGATTTCATTTAGAAGACGAATCATGTGCTCGACTTTACCATTTTGAGAGGAAGTTTGTGGGGCAGAACAACGGAAGACTGGGCCGTGTTTCGCGGCAAAGTCGTGGAAAGAGGAGTTATCAAATTCGCGACCAAGATCACATTGAAATGATTTTATTTTGCGCTGAAATTGGGTTTGAACATAAGCATGAAATTGCACAAATTTTGAGAACACCCTAGACTTGAATTTTAGAGGATAAACCCACACATATTTAGTAAAATTATCAATGAAGACCAAGTAATACTTGTAATTTGTTTTACTCAAAACAGGTGATGTCCACACATCACTATAAATAATATCCAATGGAGCAACAGTAGTGGAAGTGGAATCAAAAAATTGAAGTCGTTTATGTTTAGTGATATGGCAAGAATTACATAAAATGGAGCTAGGCTCTTTATTGAAATAAATGCATGACCGAGACCGGAGATGATGAAGAACAAGGGCACCAGGGTGGCCAAGGCATGAGTTCCGGATGTCTGGGGCAAAAGTGGCAAAAGACTAAGCAGGTGGGGAAGCAAAAATAGATGACTAATAGGGAAACACGGGATAAAACTCGCCTACACTATTGTTCCTCAAAATTGCCTCCCCATTATAGAATCCTTCACAGAGAAAACAAATGGGTCAAACTCAACGGTCACGTTATTATCTTTTTTAAATTGACGAACAAAGATAAGGTTTTTGACAATGTGTGGGGTATGTAGGACGTTGGTAAGGTGTAGGGTACTATCTAGGGTGGTTAATTTGGACATACTAGGACCATAAACCGGAATACTACTGCTATTACCAACAAGAATAGAATGAATATTGCTCGTATGTAAAGGAGAAATCATAGTACCTATATTCGAGGTGAGGTGGGATGACACGCCAATATCCATAAACCACTGCGTGTCGTCGCTAGATTGAATGGCCAAGGCTTGGAATGCCTGACCAAAGTCCATCACCCGAGGAGAATCTCTTTAGGCTACGTGCGCCTGGCCCTGGCTGTAGCCGCAAGGCAGAGCTGGCAGACGTGGCTAGCTGAACCCTCTCGCCGGAGAGCCACGCAGCGAAGAGGGATACCAGGGCTGCCAGGAGAGCACCCAATCCAGATTAGTGGGGTACGGTGCTGGTGGAGGGCCCCAATGCGACACCCAGGGGGCGACGACATCCATTGCGAGACAACAGAGCTGGACTGCCGACGGAAGTTCCCTCGACCACGATCTCCACCACGGTAGGGCCGGCGCTGGTTGGAGTTACGGGAGGCGGCGTACGGCTGCACTGGTGATGAGTTCGGCGGGAGTTCTGGGGCGGCGGCGGCACAACCATGGCCTTCGCGGGTTCCTCTCAACAAGCGTGACAGTGCTGCTTCAATTCAAGCATGCTACGAGCAGTCTCAAACATCAGCATTATATGGTGAATGTAAGAGCCAACCGTATCAAATTCACTGGGCAAACCTTGTACAAGTTGAAGCACCAGACGTTGGTCGCTGACAGCAGCGTTGACATCCTTCAATTGGCCAGCAAGTTCACGCATGCGATTACAGTATTTGTCAAAAGACTACATAGCTTCAAGTTTCATATTGTTGAACTCCTTCTCCAGGGACGCTGCACGAGAGCCCATATCGTGCGCAATGGATTCATCCTCAAGAACCCGTAAAAGGAGGCCATCGCTAAATGTTCAGTAGATCCATTGAAGATCATGGGAGTTAATCTCACACTAGGCTTCAAAGGCTATATCATTCTCGGCTGGAGGCGGCATACCGTCGATGCGCGTAAGAACTTTGTAACCCTTGGCATGAAGCTTGAATAGACGTACCCAGGAGGCGTACGTGATCTTGATTCCATCAGAGACTCAAACTTTGTGTTGAATATTGGAGAGAGGTGGCGGGGCTAGGGTAAAGCGCAGTGGGGGAGAGGTAGTGACAAGGAAAAGGTTGAGCACGACGAAGCATTTTGGTGGGGCTAGGGTGGAGCACAGTAATGAAGACTGAAGAGATAGTGGTGGGGGAAAGGTTGCATGCTGCCGAGCTAGGGTTGAGGGCGAGTGGTGGTATGATGGCGGGGACAGGGTTGGGGTGGGTGGTATTGTTGGGGGTGGGGCTAGCGTTGAGCACTGATGTCGAGGCTGGGTTTTTTGGTGGTGGTAAAACTCTCTACGCATTTCCGGGTCTTCACTGCAGCGGAATTGGGCTTCACAGGGTTAGGGTGGCGGGGATTCTCAATGGTGAGACTGGGGTGGTGGGTAGCGGGCTAGGGTGGTTGGGTTGGGGTTTCTGGGCAGATGGGGTGGGCGACTTGGGTTTCTAGGTGGAGATGGTGGGCGACGGGGTTGGGGCGAGTAGGAGGGGTGTGGCAGATCATCGCCGGCGGTGCGACAACGAAGGGGCTACGTAGCAGTGGCAGGTGGCCACAAGTGTGTTTGAAGATGATGAAGAAGAAGAAGTATAGGGGTTGAATTGTCATTATATTTTTAGTTTTGACTTCAGGGGTAATTTTATTTTTTCATATTTGGTCAATCGTTGATTTCATTGAGTTAACGCTTGAATTGAGCAAAATGGGTACAACCACACAATTTTACAAAAATTTAAATAGTTTCACACTTTCAAATTTTACATGATTATATCTACATTTTCAAAATTTATTGGGACCTTTTATTTCTGCCTAATATTCATTCACTATTGTTAAAGTTGAATAAGGTTCCGAGTATACTAGACTCACGTCAAACAAATTGCATTGCCCACATATTAGCTTAATATATTAATACAAGTTGCTTGAATTTCTCTTCTTAGATAACAATGCTTTAAACTTTGTTACCAATTTGAATCTTAATAAAATAAGTTTCTTTCCTAAATGATAAAATAAATTTACTTATTGATACTTCGGTGAATTGGGTGCTTAAAGATTAATGAATAAAATACATATGTGATCCCATGTTCTTATTTATGTAATCCCTCCATTCTATCTTATGCTCACTTTGATCAACTTTATCATGTCATGTTTGACCAACAATAAATTTATTTATGTATATTAATGATGTGTTAAAATTTGATATTAATAAAATACATCAGGCGGGGAGTCCAACAATATCTCACATGATAATATCGGTGTCTATACACTAGTTGAAATTTATGGTCAAACGTTTCTTGAGAAAGATGACAAAAAATGTGTAGATTTGGCTGGAATAGATGGAGTATCACTATAGCTTTGAGTTTCTTAAAGTGCTCATGTAAACTTTGACTGACATTAACTTGAATAACTCAATCCCTCTGACCTTTGATCGGTATTAACTTGAATGACTCAGCCTATTTAAAAATTATATGAGTTATGAAGTGAAATAATTAATTTAGTTAGAAATCGTTAAATATTGAATACAATAAAACTTGATTATTTTTTATAATATTTAATTATTATTTTTAAAGTAATTATTTATATGTTGAGATTCATTTTAAAATTTTATCATAATTATGTGTATCTCATTGCAATAAATAAAAG
>JAULKK010000001.1:10688590-10705238 GCA_032355705.1 Rubia peregrina | reverse complement strand
ATGCTCAACACCCCTCCTCCAAACAGTGATAGTCGCACCCCCAAGTCCCTCATTTCTCTCTCAAGCTTTCTTAAATTATATTTTGAACATCATTTCTAATTAAACTTCATAATATTACACATTAATCCATGGTCTCGCTGCTAGATAGTCTCAGAGCATGTACAATGCTAAAACCAATCTAAGACAGCTCTTTCGATTTCAGTCCATTAAATAATCAATTTTTCTCTTCCACCCAGCAACTGAAACCGCAAAAGAATGTAAAAAAGAACCATATATATATATTTTTAAAGAATGTAATTTTCATTTTTTAAAATAATAAAATTAATTTTGACTTTTAGAAATAAAAATCAGAATTTTAATCATTATTTTTAAAAAAATCCGATTTTTAAAATTTATGATATTAAATTTTAATTTTAAAATTTTAGTTTAAAAATGTAATTAAGGCACGTGGCACTGCCTGATTGGGCCACGTGTCCCAGTCAGATTAACAAAAAATTAAAAAAAGGATCAGCCATAACTTGCCACGTGGCCCAATCAAGGGGTGCCACGTGGCAATACTTTGAATGAAAAGGAGAAGCGGGCGTCAGCTGGACCAGGCCTCACGTGGTCTTTTGACCTTGTTTTCAAATTGGGCGGGCTGAATTAATCCCTGTCGTAGGGTGGGTTCAGTGAATGCAGCCCACTACGAGTCCTCACTGTAGAAATTTTTTATCTCGGTTCGGTTTCAGTTTTTTATTGAGCCAGTTTTGACTTTTGATCCCCAACTGTACATGCTCTTACTCAAGACTTTTGTCATATAAAATTATTTTATCACTCAACTCTCTTTTTTACTCCTTTTTTCTTCTTCTAAATCTTCATTCGTTGATCCTGTCTTTCGACAAATTGCAAGTTTGCAAATCAAAATTCAAATATGATGGCCCACTCTATCTGACAAATTTTAGTTTAGGGCCCAAAGGAAAATGGCATGGAGAAAAGACAAATGTGGAAGTAGAATGGTTAAGTTTGGAGCTTAATTTGAAGTTTTAAACCGAATGTTTGTTGGGGTGGGTAACCCTGGCCCAACACACGCTCCGCCCACTTCCAATCTTCTAAAAATCCCACCACATCACGTGATCCTCGAGGCCTTATTTATTAATTGACAAAATACCTATTCCTTATGATCCAATCGAATCTATGCATTTTTCTATTTTTTCTGTCCAGGTAAATCTCCACACATACCATTTAAGAAAATATTAAAATATCACAAGACATTATTATCCATAAAAAGTTAAATTTTATACAATTTAAAATAAAAAAAATTCACTAAAAAGTCTGCACACTCACAACTCTAACTTTCTCCACAGATCCACCACCATTTCCCTCACCGTCACCACCATATTATTTGCTGAAAATTGTTTTTGAATCAAATCAGCTCCGGTGGTGGCATCTTTCTCAGCTCTGGTGGTGGTCCGCCCAGGATCTGGTTTGAAAACTCAAATCCATCCACCCAAGTGGAGCCTCGTTGCGGAGAGAGGAGAGAATAAGAGGCGGAGGGGCGGAGGAAGTCAGAGAGCTGGAGTGGTGGATGGCGGATGGCACGGAGAGGCGGTGGAAGGTGGAGAGAGGCGGAGAAGCAAAGGACGCAGATGGAGGCGATGAGGCAAAGAGCGGAGGGAGGCAGAGAAGCAGATGACGCAGATGGAGGCGATGAGGCAAAGTGCGGAGGAAGGTGAGGAGGTGGAGAGCGTAGAGGCGGAGGGCACAAGAGGCAGAGCGGAGGGCAAATATAGAGGTGAAGAGGCGAAGGGCAGAGGGAGGTGGAGAAGCAGAGGACGCAGATGGAGGCGGAGAGGCAGAGGGCAGAGGAAGGCGGAAGGCGGATGATGCATATGGAGGCGGAGAGCGAAGAGGTGGGGGGCACATGAGGCAGAGAGACGGAGGGTGCAGATGGAAGCGAAGAGGCGGAGGGAGGCGGAGATGCGGATGACGAGTGAAGGTGGAAGGTAAAATATGCATATAGAGGCGGAGGGCGGAGAGGCGGGGGGCACCAAGGTGGAGAGGCAGAGGTCGGATGGAGGCGGAGGGCGGAGGGTGAAGGGAGAGGAGAATTGAAAGCTAGAAGATAGGGGATATTGGACTTTTCACACCTTTAAAATTAAAAGAAATATTTTCTCCCTCTACTGGTTACCCTGGGACAAAGGCAGTAACATCTTTTCGGTATTCTTATACTGTTGTATTTTTATGAAATATCATCAGATTTTTAAAAATATAAATATATTTTTGAATCCACTCAATATTTTTTTACAAAATTTTAATTTAAACCACTTAACTGTTAAACGAAATTATTTTTATAATTAATACAACTAATATGTTAATTTAATATTGAGAATGTTTTTTGTTATCACGACGTACTGTTAAACCAATTATTAAAAAAGGTTATTTTTATAATTTTTAATGTCAGATTTTATTTATTTATATTTTAAGATTTTCAACTTTTCATAATTATAGGTACCTCATTGAAATAAGTAAATGTAAATATCAAATACAACTAATTATAAAATGACCCAGTCTAACAGTTAGCCAGTATAAAATAATACTCTATGTTTGATATTTTCTTTCATTTATCGGATGAGATTTTCATACTTTAAATATCTTTTAAAATAAATCTTGAAACGTAAATAATTATAATTAGACTTTAAAATTTATAAAAATGATATTTATCATGATTTGCCTAATCGTTAGAAGTGTTATTAGGGATACTCTCAATTTTTGTTTATCTCCGCTTACTTATTTTATACATTTAATTTACATTAGACAAAGTCTTGTGCTAGGCCGTCTCGCAGCGAGATCAAGAATTAATGTGTAATATTATAAAATTTAATTAGAGATGGTATTCCAAATGTAATTTCAGAAAGTTTGGGAGAGGAAGGAGGGATTTGGATGCAAATACCACTTTTTGGGGTGCTGGACATAAATAATTGGGAATCAATAATTTCAGATCATAAGAATCTCGCTGGTCAAGAATCTGGGTCGGAGAAATTCGCGGATCAATTTTTCCTCATTTTCACGCAATGCTCCTAGACTTGATGTTTCATTTTCAGTATTTGATGTTTCAACCAAACCTTGTGATATTTTTTCATAAGCTTTTTTTCCCACTAAAATAATGTGTTTTAAAGTTAAATTTAAATCTTTTATTGTAAATCTTGTGTTTGCATGTTAATTTTTTGACACTTTATACATGTTGACACTAATTGGTGATATTTTATTATTTCAAATTTTAATTTATAATTCATAGTTTCATTTTGATTGATGTATTGGTTTTTCAGCGAGTGCTTTTAAAACTTGATATTGATGTTTATTTTTTTTGAATTATTTATATTTATTTTGTGTATCCTTTGATGTTTCAAGGGTGCGAATAAGTTTTTAAAATTTAGTAATGGTGTTTTTTTCCCAATATCAGTGTCACATTTTTATGTGATACTTGATGTTTATTTAGGTTTTTTATGTGTTCTCAGTGTATTGGTTTGATGTGTATTATAGCCTAATTAGTATTCTAATTTGATAAGTATTATAGTATTTTTAGTATTCTAATTTGATATGTATTATAGTCTACTTATTATACTAATTTGATGTGTATTATAGTCTAATTATTATTCTAATTTGATATGCATTATAGTCTTTTAATTTTGCGTATGTTTTAGTATATATGAACAAAACAAAAAACTTGAGGGCATAAACGCATTTATCCTTATATTATATTTATGTTATAGTATATTATATTTAAATATATATATATATATATTGAATATATATTAGAAAATTTTACACTTCTAACCCTAATTTCAGATTGAAAGTGCCAATATAAGCTGTACAAAATGAGAAAGTGCTAAAATAACCCTAACTTTATGATGAACTGTGCAGATATAATGTTTTAGCCTAATTCCAGCGTTGACTCATAAATTTGGGGGTTGACCAAACTTAAAATGATGAAAATACCCTTACCAATTTGAGCTGAATTATTGCTCCACATTTACCCCTTTTCTTCTTCTTCAAAACTCCCTTACCCCAGCCACTACCCACGACCACCATAGCCACTTCTCACCACCACAACCACCACCTCCCCCCGCTAGCCACCACAACCACCACCTCCTCTCGCTAGCCACCACCTTCCAGCCACCCCCCACATCCCTGCCACCCATCAACACCGCCCATCTCTCCTGCCCAACCACCACCGCCCTGCCACAATCCCCCCACTACAAGAAACAGGACCTTTTATCTCTGTTCTACAGGACTTTTTACCACGGTTTTTAGTCCCAAATTAATCGAGGTAAATATTGGTGTAGTAAAAAGAACATTTTTACCTCGGTTTTGGATCGATGTCAGCAGTTATTGTGACCGACGTCGGTCCAAACAATAAGGAAGAAGATAGGTGACCATAGTTGCGACTTCGTTTAGGTCAACGTCGGCAGGTATTGTGACCAACGTCGGTCAGAACAAGTAGGAAGACGATGGGATATCATTAATGCGACATTGTTCATGCCGACGTTGGTCTTAATAAGAGTGACATTGAAGATGCTTATGATCAACATAGCGCACCGTGGGGGCAGTTATGTCGTGTGCATGCTGATGTGGAAATATGACCAGTACGAGATCATTTTAAAAGGCTAATGTTGCACAAAAATTACCGACACCGGTTTGTGCGAAGTCGATAAGGTGTCATCGTTGTACCAATGTGTGCAACATCGCGGGTTCATCGAGGAGACATTGATTCTTGTACAATATTATAATATTTTACATTTGATAACACAAACAATCGTTCGTCGCTAGGCGTTAAATGTTATTTAATATTCGATAACTCATGAAATGGTTAAACGTCATACAACAATCAATTGTTGTTCAATTAACGCGGAATGGAATCACATGATGAAACCCACACAACTATCACATATATTACAAATATATGTTACAAACTGTTAAAATTCATGAGGTTGATATGAAATTGAAATATTATTAGTATTGAACCTACATTGTCTACGTTGTACGTCATTAACACTGTCAGGGAGACTAGTGAAATGACAACTCCATCCATCTACATGCTGAAAGTTCATCGATAACTATTTTTGTCCTATTACAACCAGTTCATAGGTAACAAAAATTATGTTAGAAATGGTTAGTCCCTAAATGAAATACACATAATATAGTCATACTTATACGACATTAATCTGAAAAAGAAAATTGTAACTCATCTGCTTTAGTGCAACGTCGCATACAAGTGACATTGATGTCGCACCGACCAACATGCTGACCGACGTCGGAGATTCATAGTAATTTCAAGCATTTCCTAGACTTGTGCGACATCGGTCTTTTTTCAGTAACATATTGCAATGGCCGATTGACTGAGACAGACGTTGCACATTCAAAGTGTGTTCTTACACAATTGTAATTGTTGTCTACAATCAGCCTAATCTAAGCCTTTTTTTCTTACTACTTACAAACATGAAATTATTTTGATAACACAAACACTATACACTTTATAACATGTAACATAATCATCATACTTCATAAATATATTCAATTTGTGTACCATGAAAAAACATCTATATAATTAGTAATAAATTACAAAATGATTATGGAATGGATGGAAAATTATCTTAATCAATTTGTACCCGAAGATGCTCTATCCTTTTTTACTTGTTGATGTTTAAGAGGAGCAATTTGATTGAACGCTTGAATTGTTGTAATGGTGTAAATGGAAAGAATTTTGGTGGGCCATATTGTAATTTCCAAAAAGTGTCGTCAAATTCTCCTTGTGAAGATTTTGGGCCCTTACATTGACCCGTTGATGCCCAAATTAGAACAAAATGGTCGTGACAATGTGAATTAGATAATGGTATATACAATTTTGCATTTCGACTTCTCCCACTTTGTTGGAGGGACCTAAGTACAAAAATAAAAAAAAGTTCACCGATTGCGCCAAAATCAATTCCGATCGTCCCGAAAAAGAACTTTGTCATCCCTAATCGAACTTATAACAACCGAGAGTGATAAAGAAACTAGTCTGATCCCACAAAGACTTCCACAAGTTCTTCTGATTAACCCTCGTATACTTATAATTAATCATCTGCCATTTACTCTAGACCACGTACTAGCGCTTTTTAAAAATTTATGGATGGAATTTCATTATCTTTTTTTTTTATAAAAAAACCAAGAATATGTAATTTCGTGTGATTCTATGTGGTGGAAATTATAATTCTCATAACGCTCATCGTAAGAGTATTATTGGAATACTAATAAAAATGAGAGATGATTACCCCGGTTTGCGTCCCTGTTAGACAGTACACATAATCTCCATATCAAAAATTTGTCCTTATGTTTTGGTGTGCAGATTTCTGAAGCGTAGGAAACATTTAAGGAAGTTTGGGCCATGTTGTAATTTTTGAAAAGTGTCGTCAAATACTCTCTGTGAAGATTTTATCCCTTCCATTGACCCATTGAGGCCCAAATCGGAACAACACGGTCGTGACAATGTGAATTACACAAGGATATCTTTAGTTTCACATTCTGACTTCTCCCACTTTCTTGGAGGGACCTAAGTGCAAAAACTAAAAAGTTGACCGGTTGCACCAAAATCCATTCCAATCGAACCAGACGTTAATAAAGTTCATGGACATTTTATATTTTCAATTAATAGTTTTTGATATACTATTAACTGTTATAAAGTCAATTGCATTTGTTTTGGTCAAACGCGAGCTCGTTTGTTATGCTAGTGGACTGATATTGTTAGGCTCACATTCAGGTAAGACGACGTCGGTCATAGTTTGATTAGTTATCGGTAAGGTCGATGGTCGTGCGACGTTGCATAGTCAAGGCAGAATTTACAAGGTTTCATAATGACTATATATATATGGAGCCACCTTAGAAATCAGTTCAAAATCCTTACTTTCAACTTTCCCTCGAATTCCAACAGTCTCCCACCCTTTCTTCTCAAAGGTATGGTTTTTTAATTCATTCAAATCCTTCATTTTTGTTTTTTTCCCTTGAAATATTTATATCTATGGTGTGTCAATGTGTTGGTTGGTATGTTTTTGGTTTTATAGTTCTTATGGATTAGTTATAGTGTGAACTCTCCTTATACGTATGTTTTGGACTTTTTTTTTGTTTTCCGAGCATGATTTTTTTGGATTTCTGCAATCACAGCCGTAGCTGCTAGGGTTAAATGCAACGTCGGTGACCTATCAATTCACCTCCATTTTATGCGATCACTGTGAGGCATCGCTCTTTCATAATTATGCTATTTTTCAATAATGAGCCAACGTACTCGTCTCGGTTTGCCTATTGGTTTAACCGAGAGGTTAGTGATCTTGATAACATGCGTTTAAGCTTGCTTTAAGCTTTTAATGCAAACTCGTTTGTCTGTCGCTCCCTATGTTTTATCTAAACGACTGATGAGCGACGTCGTGCAAACATGTCGGCCATGCTACTGTTTTGGACAAACATCTACGTGCGATGTGTGACCAACTTTGGTCGATTGTAGGCCGGTGTTGGACATCCGTGTCTTTCAGAAATCTATTTTTGATCAACGTTGTCTGCCACTTTGGCCGCGTCATGTCGTTATAACTGACGGCATCCGCGAACCAATTTTTATCGATATTTCATCTAAGTGATATGAATTTCAGGAATCATGGCTGATACCGAAGGTTCCACAAGTCATTCCCCAATAGAGGTGAGCCAGTTTTTGTTTAGTTTGTTACATTCATTTTATTTGGTTACTTATATTCTTATATAATTAGTCATACTATCATTGACAAATGTAGATTTTGAGTGATTCGGAGGAGGAGAGCTCGCAGTATTACTTCTGCGATACTACTCCACATTTCAGCTGTACCTTGAGCCAAACAAACTACGGTCAAATTCTAATATTGGCAAGTCCTACCCGTTACACATGTGTTTTAATTATCATTTAACATTTGTTTCGATTACTTTCATATATACTTACTGTATTTTTCTGTTTATAATTTAGTACATTCCAAGACACATCGTTCCACTCCTACCAAAAGACAAGACACTTTGTTGTGCTGAGGTGCTAAGGAAAAGAGTGGCTTATGAACTACTCAGGGAACAGAAGGACCAAGTCCCTGTCCCCAAAGGGTTTTAGCGAGTTTCTTGATGCCTACAAAATGAGGATTAGGGACATGTTTTTCTTCAACCCGTTACATGGTTCTGGGTCTATAGTCTTCAAGTTCATCACTTTAGTTATACGGCTTTATTGCTTGAGTGGAACAAAAAACAAATTAATTTGAATTTGGAACATTTGTTTAATTAAGAATATTTATTTAATGTTATTTAATTTTTAATCTACGGCTCTAAGATTCTATGCACTAATAATTGTGTTATTTACATATCTATCGGTTGTCTCAATTTTTAACCCTACCATTCAAAACCAAGTTTTAAAATTGCGATCATACACAAACTAAAATAGACTTGTGTGCATTGAAAAAAATGTTTCAATCATTTTAAAACAAGTATATAATTTTTTACCACACTATTTTAAAAAAATTGAACTATTGAATGACTTTTTACATCGTCGGAGGACAGTCTTACACAACATCAAACAACAATTAATACCTCGGGGGTAGTTTTTACCATTTTATAACAGAAGTGGGACCAAGGAAATAAATGAGTGATTTGTTTCTCTTTCATGTAAATTTTGGAGGGTTTTACTGCTTAAGATTTTAAACCAAGGAAAACAATCTTCATATTCAAAACTTCGGTTGATTGTCTTGTTGCAATAATTTGTTGTCTTGTTGAATTAACCAAAAAATTAATATGTTGTGACAGTCAGTCAAAACTCTGGCTGATTGATTTCTCCCACTTTCTTGGAGGGATCTAAGTGCAAAAAGAAAAAAGTTGACCGGTTCTGCCAAAATTGATTCCGATCAGAGCTGACGTTAATAAAGTTCATGAACATTTTTCTACTTAATTTGTAGTTTGTAATATACTATTAACTGGTATGTGAGTGACTTTTATTTGTTTTGGTCAAACACGAGCTCAATTGTTGTGCTAGCAGGCTGAAATTGTTAGGCCCACATTCAGGTAAGGCGACATCGGTCATAGTTTGGTCGGTTCAAAATAACATTTTCCAAAATGTCTATGAATATAGAGTCCACATCAGAATCAGTTTAAGCATTTACTTTCAAGTTTCCCGCAAATTTGAACAATCCCCCACCCCCATCTCCTCTCTTGTCAAATGTAAGGGTTTTCAACTCTTCCAACTCTCTCATTTTTGTAATTTTCCTTGAAATTATTCTATTTATGGTGTGTGATTGTGTTGCTTGGTATGTTTTTAGTTTTCTAGTTCTTATGGATTAGTTATAGTGTGAAGTTTCCCTATATGTCAACCTAGTTACTATGGTTTGGTGTGTTTTGGTATGTTTTTGGTCGTTTTGGGTAATTTTATGTATTTCAAGCATGATTTTTTCTGATTTTCTGCAATTTTGGCCGTAGCTGCTAGGGTTAAATGCAATGTTTGTGGCTTGTCGGTTAACCTTCTGTAAATGCGAATATAGTGCGACGTCGTACATTCATAATTTTGGTAATATTTTATTTTGAATGAGTCTTCGCACCTACATAATTTTGTTAATATTTTATTTTGAATGAGACGTCACACCTTTGTTGGTTTAACCACTGGTTTAACCGACCAGTTACTGACGTCACCTACAAGCGTTTCAGCTTGCTTTAAAATTGTAACTGCGAACTCGTTCTTCTATCAGTCACATGTTTGATCTGGTCAACTGATGAGCGATGTCATCGGTACATGTCGACCATGCTACTGTTTTGGACAGACATGTACATGCGATGCATGACCGACGTTGCACTCTTCAACTTTCAAGGCTTTTATGGACTAATCATTTTCTTATATTATTCAGGAGTAATGCCCGACGAAAGATCCTCCAGTCGGCCATTTTTACAGGTCAACGACTAAGTTTACATATATATATATACACTTATATATATTCACAATTTATGAAAATTAATATTTTATTGCTGTTATACAGTTCTCCGCACAACGGAGCACCTTAGAGCCTCTTACGTTCGACCTTGAACACCATACAATGGCTGCTGATAGCCCAAGTTTCCACTGCACTCAGAAGCAGCAAAATATTGGAACAAACCATATTTTTGTAAGGCCTCGCTAGCTAGTTAAATGCATGTAATTATTAGATTTTAAATTTATTTATTTTTTGTTAATTGCATATATATAATAAATATTTTGTTTTTGTGATTTAGTACATCCCGAGGGACATTGTACCATTCCTACCAAATGACAAGATCTCAGTTGTGCTGAGGAGCTGCGGGAAAGAGTGGCTCATGAACTACTCGGGGGTAGGAAGATCAAGGCCCTATCCCGAAAGGATTTTTTCTGAGTTCCTTGCCAACAACCACCTATGCATTGGGGACACCTTGTTCATCGAGGTCATAGAAGCCGGGGGGCCAATTGTATTCAAGGTCATCATAATCTGAGCTGATTGAGTTTGCTGCAATTTCTGTTTTGTTGGAACTAAGACAATTCTAATTCGAATTTATGTACTAATTGTAAGGATATTTTAATGACCACTATTTTTGTAATAATTTACGTACCTTATTTGAACAATAATTGACTGTATGTGCAATTTGATATGTACATTATTTTAAAAATCATTTTCAACGGTACCATTCAAAGCCATTTTCTACAATGGTTTTTAAAACCATTGAAAAATACTTTTGTAGACCAAAGTCAATAATTTTCAAACAACTTTAACCTCTAAAAGTTCTAGAGTGCAACATACCACCGACGTCGGTCGTCCATCGCATTACATGTCGGTATAAATGACATATAATTCAAAGTCGGCTGTTCTCGTAAAACATCATATGCGACATCACACGCTATTCACTAAGAACATGTACTTCATTTTTAAAAACATTTTACTTCGGTTAAAAAATAGCCGAGATAAAAAATCATAGTATTTACCTCTTACTTTGAAAAAAATAAGCAAGGTAAAAGAATGTTTTACTTTGGTAATTTGACCTAAGCAAAAAATCTGAGGTAAAGAAGGCGAAGTAATAGGTCCAGTTTCTTGTAGTGCCCTCTTCCTCCACCACCACCACCACAAATCCACCACCACCGCTGGATTCACCACACATCCACCACTACAATCCTCATGTCCCGCCCTTCCCTTCCCCCCATTCTAACCCATCCAACAGTGCATCAGTGACAAATCCGCCATCATCTTCTCCCAAATCACCACCAAACGAATCAGCTCTTTTCAAACGCACCAAAACACCACCGAAGACACACACAAATCTAGATTGTCTCTTTTCCATACACCCAAATCACTTCTTTTTAAACACATCCAAATGTCGATCGGAAAAGACACCTCAATTTGAAATGAAATGAAATCCTGATCGAGAACGCACCACTGCTTCGGGAAATGCCAATGGCTTGAGGCTTGGGAACTTCCTTTCCACTCAAGAGAAAGTGGAAATCCTTATCCATACTTCTTCTTCTATGTCGTCCCCAACACTCTGACAGAAACCCTAACAGCTTTCACGCCCATCAGAGGGAGAATCCGAGGCCTCAAAAGAAGCTGGACTGGAACCAGACCTCGTTGGAACCGGGTTCCCCTGCAAATTTGTCAAAAAATCCTGGTGGTCTTTCTCATGAGCAAAAACATCAGCATACAAAGGAGTTGGTGAAGCAGTAATTAAGGAGGCAGGAAAATCCTTATAATAAGCACCAAGAGCAGTAAAAAGCCGTAAATATGATCATTCATTTGTAGCGGGAGAACCTATAACAAACATTTGTTAAAAAATTCCATTAAATTGGAGATATAAATAATTGAACGTATCAGTCTTACGAACAACAAAAGCATTGGAGCAAAGGCATAAAATTTTGGACTTACTTTGATTTTGATATACAGCTACAATGTTCTCCCACATTTTCTGAGAAGTCGCACAATCATCAATCTCAGCCAAGACACCCTAGTTAACGGCGAGAACAGCAAGCTGCAGACACGTTGATCCTCCACGATCTAAGCTTCGTAGTCAGCCATTGCCTGCTCATATATGGCCTTGGGGTCAAACTTCATGCCTCCAGGTGAAGAACCCACGACCGATGCATAAGAAAAGGACTCTGAAGACTCCAACCGAGGGTTGGGAACCGCCTGATATGGCTTGGAAACATCGACAAGCCATAAAGCCCTTGCGACTTAAGGATGTTGGCCACATGTCTCTTCAAAACAGGTATTTGGTGGGTTTTTTTTTATAGTGTTTTATTGTAAACATATGGAGAAGAGTGTTATATGGGAGCTTATTATCAGCCATGGTGAGGGAGAAGGAGTCGGCAAAGGAGAAATTAAAAAAAGGAAACTGGCAAAGGGAAAAAATGTGAGGGAAAGAAGAAGTAGACGCGACAGCTATGTGGAGAGGATCATGGACCTTATTCTAATACCATGTGAATATGATAACTCTAACTGAGTAGAGATGTATATTACGTGAAATACATATATGGTAAAATAGGGATACAAAGGTAAAATCATAATACCTTAACCCTAGAGATACATCATACCTAGACCCCCTCAATCCTAACAACAATAACCACTCCAAACACGTAATAGTTTATCAAAATGTCTTACTTATCAATTGGCCTTTTCTCCTAAGAATTTGCTTAAAACATAGTTTTGATAATAAAGCTACCAATAGTAATAAAATAAAATAAATTATTCCTTCTGCAACTTTAAATCAAAGAACCATTTTAAAACTGTCCATTTTAAAATCTGAAAAAGTGAAAAAATAAAAAGAACTAAATAAATTGTTGAAATAAAATAATAGCCTCCCACCTGAAAATAGGAATTTAAAAATAAAATAAAAAAACAGATACTTACCCCTCGTGACCTTGCTATCTCCGGAGTATAACTCGGCTGTTAGCTGACTCAATTGACCGTTCGGACTGAGTCAACCCATTCTTGACTCATTTCTGAGTTGAGTTAACTTGGACCCCGAGTTGACCACTACTGGATCTAAATTGGCCAGCTCATATCCAAGTAGACTCGGGTGAAAACGTAGATCTGATCGTAGGTTTCAGGCACAAAGTCGAGTATGAAAGATGCTTCTCCCGCCTTCGGTCACGACTCACCCGTAGGCTCCCACCGCTGCAAGAGTTCTCAGCCTCCAGTCCAGATTGCCGAATGTCTCTCGCCTTTGGTATCGAGACGCTAGATGAATGTTGTCGTCATAGGAGTTGTTGGCCACCGCGGAAGACCATCTATATCCACAGTCTTTCTCCACCACTTGGATGCCGATGGATGGAAAATATGACAATGGAAACTGGCCAACTTGAAAAACTTCGGTGAAATCACCCGTCGCCGGAGCGGTCTAACCGACACCAAGCCTTTCTGACGTAGAGACTAGTCCGGTGAAAACTGACAGTCACCGAACTGGTCTGACGCAAGAAACTTTGGTGAGACCACCCGTCGCTAAGCCGCCACAGGGAAGCCGGTGAACAGATCTGACCGGTGTACCTGAAAACTTCGTTGAGAATCCGACGAAAAAACAGGTTTCTTCACCTTTTTAGATCCAGCGAGAAAAATTGAGGGTAACAAGGATACTGGGTTAGAGGTGATGAGATGGTGGGATTGGGATGGAGGGGACCGCTGGAGTAGGCTGTTTCCTGTGGCGGCGGCCCCCTCCAATGGTTGTCTTTGGTTTGCTTTTAGAGAGAAGGTAGAGTAAAGTGTTCTAGAGAGAGAGTCCCGTTAGGAAAACCCAACTCGTAGACTCATATAACCCTAATTATATATCCTAATTTCTAAATTACTTTCATATTTTCTCTGTAATTTTATTTTAAATTTAAACAAATAATATGTACTATATATTTTTCTTGAAGAATTAATTCAGGTGCACGGTAAACTTTAATTATTTGTATTTAAGATAATATATATTTTATTTAATGAAAAAATTAGAATGTTAGACCATTTAGAACTAGTTTTGGACCCAAGACATGTTTAAACCCATCGAGTTTAGATATGAGTCTAAAATTTTCAGACCCTAAACCCTACAGGTTCGGGTTAGATCCAATCTAACTAAATTTTTTTAGAATCAGATATGAGTCTTATTAGACCCGACCCACAATCGTCACTAATATGTTGTACAAACCATGCATTTCTTACCAAACATTCTGTGTAAAAAGTCAAGAAGCAATCCAGCAAAACAAACAAAATTTCGACTAGTGAAATCTTACAAAATTGTTTTGAAATAATTAAACTCACATCGTCTAACATTGTGGGTCCACAAATCACACAATTACCTCACACATCTATTCTTTCATAAATGCATAGCTTACCCAAAATGTTAAACTATTAACATGTCTTAAATATGGTTGAAAAGTTAGTTTGAAAAGATGCCAATCATTTTTGTGCGATGATGTTAGTCCAAGACAGTGGCGCTCCTTGACACTAACAAGGGTGGAAACTGGAAGAAGTGAAACTACAGGGGCTAACCAGTCAACATCCTACAACGATAACTTCATGGTATTTCAATTTCATATGGGTCCTTGCAAACTTTGAAATAAAAGTGGGGTTCGGTCACTCCAAAATTGAAACAGAAAGAGAGAGATCGGAGCGGTCGGACGGACAACTCAATACCTCGCCTCCATTTTCGGTCACTCTACTCGTAAGCAAATTTCTATTCACTTTCATATCTTTTTCATTTCATATTTTCATGTTCATCCAATTGGAGCAATCCCTTTTGTACGCATACATATCACTGCTTTAATTCTGCCTCCAACGGCGATGAAATCTATGTTTCTCCTTGTTTTACAATGGTTTTCCCATCTGGGTCCCCCCAGATACCCGCCCAGGTTAATAAAAATGGATTCCTGTTATTTTTTTTAATGATTTGTTGGATTTTCTCTATTGTGGTTGAAATTGTTGAATTTTGCTATTTTTTATGGGGTTTTGTTAATTTTAGTTTTTGATGTGTAGAATTTGTTGGGTGGAAGATGTTGTCGAGGGTGGACACTCGGAAGAAACTAGGTGAGGATTCAGGGGCGGGGAAGTTACTGAATGATATTGAAACGATTAGTAAAGCCCTGCATTTGGATAAGAATTTGCCCAGGAGTATGATTTCAACTGTTAGTAGCCGATCTAAGTCTGTTGGGAAAATCCCGGTTCCCGAATCAAAACCTAAGGGGAAGACTGATAGGAAGGATGCAGTGGATAAGGATAAGAAGTCTATGTGGAGTTGGCGGAATTTGAAGGCTTTGACCGGGGTGAGAAATCGGAGGTTCAACTGCTGTTTTTCTCTTCAGGTTCATTCGATTGAAGGCTTGCCACGGCTGTTTGATGAGCGGAGTCTTGTTGTGCACTGGAAGAGGCGGGATGGTGAGTTGATGACTCGGCCGGTTGTGGTTGTACAAGGTATGGCGGAGTTTGAGGAACAGTTGACGCATTCTTGCTCGATAATTGGTTGCAAGAGTGGGCATTCTGCCAAGTATGAGGCGAAGCACTTCCTTTTGTATGCTTCTGTTTATGGTTCTCCTGAGCTTGATTTAGGGAAACATCGGATCGATCTCACAAGATTGCTTCCTCTGACACTGGAGGAGTTGGAAGAGGAGAAGAGCTCGGGGAAGTGGACAACTAGTTTTAGGCTGTCAGGCAAGGCGCACGGTGCCCAGATGAATGTGAGCTTTGGCTATGAGATCATTGGGGATGGTAACAGTAAGGATGTTCCAGAGTCACGGATCTTGAAGCAGCATAGTACAACCACAAGGAAAGGTTTGGAGCAAATAGACCAAAGGCATGAGCTGAGTGCAATACGCCGAGCAGGTAGCATGCCTGCAAGATCTTCCATTTCGCACAACTCTATGGAAGATATAAAGGATCTTCATGAGGTTTTACCTGTAACCAAATCCGAGCTATCTGAGTCAATATCCTTCCTATATCAGAAACTACATGAAGAGAAAAAAGATGCCGCGCCTGTTAAACCAGGAGTAGATGTTGATCCAGAACCTGCAAAGCCCGATGTGCGTTTGATATCTGAAGCTGTCCATGGAAATAAAACCAAGGTTTCTGAATGTAGCATCACAGATCAAGGGGAAGAGTTTTCATCTATGCTTCATGAAAAGGAAGTAGCTAAGGGTCCTGAAAGTGAAGAAAACGAATTCGATGTCTCTGAATATACCATCACAGATCAAGGGGCGGAATTCTCCTCTTATGTACAAGAAAAAGGTGAAGAGGAAGCTGAAAATGCAGCACAAGAGGGTCGTGAGATCATTGTTTCTCAGGTGTCATCCACAGAAGGAACCATCCATCATTCTACTATGGAAGGTCAGCAAGATGAGGTCCTATCAAGTAACCCCAAATCTGGAGAGACTGATGCTTGGACCAAAGAATCTTTGTTAAAAGATTTGGAGTCAGCACTTAGCAATTTCTCTGACTCAGTCAGAGAAGGATCAGATTCCCAAGAAGATGAGCGTGGAAGTTCAACCTCAACCTCGTTGAATCACTTGGAGCATCAAGCTAGTTATGGAGATGACAGGAAGGGGAAATCACTCAGTGTGGATGATGCTGTTGATATTGATGCGAGTGATTTCTTGGATTTGCTAGGTATTGATCATAGTCCAATAGGTTTGAGT
>JAULKK010000001.1:10651645-10663678 GCA_032355705.1 Rubia peregrina | reverse complement strand
TTGCTACCTTAGGACAAATATGATAACAAACAACATTAACATACTCATCTAGCAAGATTAACATCATTTACCCACAAAAAGTTCTAATTTCATGTTCTTGGATTTTCATGCCAAAGGTGAGAAGAAATTGTATACTTTCCTAACACTTATAACACTTAATCATACAAACATTTCATATTCTCAAACAACCCATAACATAAATGAAGTAAACATCAATATTAATGGCACAATAAATGCTTCACAATAAATGCTCATGAAAGAGTAAAATAGAGTCTCACTGCATGGGTTTGGAAGCTTCAATGAATTGCTCCCAAGTGATAATTTTAGCTAACACAAATCATACTAACATTCATGGATAAATTCATACATAAACAAAGAGAGAAAAGATGAAAGAAAAGCACAAACTAGGGGTTTTGAGAGGGGGAATTCGGCCAAAGGGAGAGGATGTGAAGTGGGTGGCCAAAAATGGCTTTTATAGTACAAGAGAAAGAAAAATAAAGATAAAGAGAAAATGTGTAGCAGGTGTCGCTCGGGCGAAAATGGCTTCGCTCGAGCGGGCTGCCTATTTTCACCCTTCTTTGTGTCGATTCCTCTTTGTTTTGTCACTTTGCCTTCTTGCCTTCCAATCTTCGATTTTTCTTGTCTTCAATTTTCAATACCTTTTGTTAATGGCTTCAATCTTCAATATCTTTCATTGTCACACAAAACTCCCTAGAATAGTTACAAGAGCATAAAAGTTGCTCTTAACTCTCCTAAGATAATTTCTAGGCAAAAATTAAAATCTAGAGCACAAAATTCCACAAAAGTGAGTCCAAAATGTCTTAAAACTACCATATAAAATGAACAGATCATGCACCTAAGACTAGGAAAATATCAAAGGAATTTTCCATATCGAGTTCAATTGAGCTGTTGATCATTATTATTGTCCTATTAGGTGGTAGAATGTTGAGAAAAAAGGAACCGAGAAGAGCCACTATATTTTCCTAGAAGAAACACTGAAACTACATGTGATGATGAGGAAGATGGGGATGGGGTGGAGGAGATAGGAATTTCTAAAACACATTGTAGAATATTAGAAAGAAGAATGGCGAGAAGGGAAATGACCTTGTTGGTTTTTAACAAGGTCGGCCGATGTTTATCGGAAGAACGAGGTAAATGGTCTCGTTGGGTGGGGAAGGTTAGTAGGATGAGGGTTGAAATTATCTATGATAGTTGGCACGATGTGCCAAAGGAGTATAAGGACACATTGTGGTTGGAGTGCCAAGCAATATGCTTGTCACTTTGCCAATTTTGGAACCAATTATCCGTTCAATTATCTTCCTTGCCTTAGATTTAATAATTATGTTATACCTTATACTTTATTATAGAGACCTCAGATGTGGGAGAATTACAAAAAAAAAAGACAAATGGGTATATTGTCGAAGAGTTAGAGATAGCACAAGTATACCATCTCCAGAAATTACATCTTTTCAAAAAAAAAAAGGAAGACTGTTTGTGGCTCACTTACACACATATTCAACATGTGAGTTGGGAGATCCGTAAAAGAAGAGCCCTCGAAAACCAAAAAAAAATTGTAAGTAACCAAAATATGATATACTTATTATTTTAGATTTTCAATATATATTTACGCAAACCTTCTACATCATCACAAGGGGTATTAGTGACGAAAAGAGATGGATTTCCGATTTAAATGAGTTCCCACATAAGAAGGGCCATGGGGGTTACAGTCTGGCGACCCTTGAAATTATACAAGAACGATTTGAACAAGATGTGTTGTTGGTGATTGAAGGGGGATGACTGAAGAAGAGGCTTAATCGATGGTCATTCCGATCGATGCCGATCAAATTCATCGTTGTGATCTTTTAATTAAAGGTCGTTATGCAAATGAGATCAAGATTGAATTGGCAGAAAAAGTGGTTGACCCAAAGTGACATTCTATTATTTTAATATCATAAGCATTGGTTGATTATCATTGTGATTTTGTACTTGTTCTACTCTTTTCACAGGCCAATTTGAAAAAGGACGAAATTGAAGGTCGATTCATGCCATTCGGTAAGCAAGACATATTATGTGAGGCTAACAAAAAAGCCGACCACCCTGGAAGGGCAAGAGAAGAGGGTTCATTCATGTCACAAAGATATGCCTTCGAGATAGTTCATTGTTTTGACAGGGCAAAGCCATCTAGAGTCCACACCTTGGAAAAGGAAGCCCAACAATGAGACAAAAGGAAAGAGCATCAAGAAATTTTGATCTTGAAGTTGATTAAGCACTTCGGTCTCCCTTTACCCAAAAACCTAGAAGATCTAATTGACAATTGGGAGCCATCATCAAGAGGATCACACCATTCTCCGGGCAAATTTGAGGTTAACCGCAAAGCCATACTCTCGAACATAATCAAAGAAAAAATTATCGACGATGGCATCTTATCCACCAAAAAAATGTAGTAGCATTTCTATTAAGGTTGTGTTTTTTATTCTCGCATGGTAGTGACTAACGTTTATTTACAAATTGTAGCATTCAAATTTATGCAAACTTTTATTGAAATTGGTGATAAAACAATAACTACACACGTGGATGGCGGTATTCTTCATAAAGCAATGCGGCATCATCACTCAAAACCAATTGCTGATGGAATTTCTAGGATATCCTTGGAGCAACCATTAATAAGCAATGCTAATTTTCCCTTCCTTGAAGGAGAATACAAGATTATGGGACTCGCCCAAGGGATGTTCATCCTATGGACCAGGAGATTAATTTACGCAAATCCTAAAATAGATGGTCATTTGAAAGTCAACCGAGCAACGAACCCAAGGAAAATTTTGCCCACATCAAAGGTTGTGGTGGAACCAATGTCAAGAGAAATTATAGCAAAGGAATGTCCGGTCTTCGTCCTCATATTGTATGACGTGATCGCCGAACACGACTGTAACTCTACATACACATTTTCAGGAAACAAGTGAGTTTTCGGTCAAAGCTGAGATATTATCGCAGTGTGGAGTGACTTTGAGGAACTCTAGAGGTGTGACCTGGTTAACCAAACCAAAATGTCACTATTCCTATTGTAAGATCAACTTCCTTGTTATTAAATTTGACAACAATATTTACTAGTGCTCATCATTCTGGATATCTTATTGCATTAGGTACATGTACTACTTTTACAATAAAAAAGGACAGGGGATGGGTAGGGTATTTGTGTCCGGTAATGACTCAAGACATAGGGTTTTCAAGGGCTGAAAGAGCTGAATATTTGTGCAAATGCATCAGCCAACACGACAAGAAGTTATTCATTGAACCTTTCATTGAGAGGTGATGGTTTTTTTACTATACATAATGTAGGCGTTCATGGAATCATTTCATTTCTGCAAACTTAAGTTACTTGAAGACATTTCATTGTAAGGATCATTGGAGGTTGATTATTATAGTCCAAAGTGAGAAGCGTGTATATTGGATGGATCTGTTGCACATTGAACCGTCTGAATTAATAGTAGACATTTTGAAGAATGCTCTCAATGAACCAAGTGTAATGAACAAAATAGACATAGTCCAAATCAAGGTGTGATTCTCTACATTAATTTGTTTCGTTGTTTAAGTTAACATTAGGTGTTATATTCACAATTTTTCTTTGCAAATAAGTACAAAAACAAGTTAAAACATAGGAGTGCGACTATTACATTATGTTATACGCTGCCGAGTGTGTCAAAGATGTGCGGTTGGGTTTCGAGAAGACTAAAAGCCATATTCACTTTATAACATCAATCATGCGAGAAATTGCTTGGCCTGGCATCTATTTCATGTGCGCTCCGCAACCCTTGGAAGACCTAGTGTGGTAGTGTGCCCTAACTCTCAACATCGTTGACATCCATTTAATGGAATAGAGCTTTGACGTACCTCTATTCCTATCTATATATACTTGCTTGTATAGTGCTATCTATAGGTTTTTGTTAATGCCCTGATGAAGTAGTGGGTTATTGGAAGAATTTTTTTATGTTAGATGCGAAATGGGATTTGCTATTTTATTCAAATGTATAGATAGATGCTATCTTAGCTATATCTATACATTTTTTGTTAGTTGCGAAAATGCATTTGTAAGTTGTTGGTAATAGGATTCTATTTTTCAGGCTATTTTTTAGCCTATTTTGTGAAATTTAAAAATGACATTTCTAGCCGAAACACCTTCCGAGTTTGGAAGTAGTCAGAAGCCGAAACACCTTCCGCACAAATATCAATTCCGAGATCGGAACATGTAATTCATGTTTCATGTGCATTTTTGGTGAAATTCCAGGTTTGGACCAAATTCTCAAACCGGGTTTGGAACTGTCATATGTCCAAGAAAGTAGCCATTGTAGGAACTTTATGCTCCGAAATGTTGTACTGAATCTGGAACTGTAATTTAGGTGCAAAAAATTAAATAACAATTCTAATAATATAAGCAGAAAAGAGAGGGAATATTGGAACAAGTCCATGAATCTTTCATCCACCGGAACTAAATAACACATCTGAGTTAGGAACGATTTTGATCATCCGACATACATAAAGTCGTTCCGAACTCAGACCTTGTTAAAGATGGTTCCACCGCCCTCGCAAAGACGGCAATGAACCGCCTTATGTGGTCACATTCAAAGGTGGTTTTCGGAATCGCCTTTGATCGTGGAGGATCAAAACCACATAAAAAGTGATATATCTTGTCTGTTGGAACCATCTTTAATCGCCCCAGTCTACATTAGTGAATATTAGTCAGGGAACTATATTTTTTTCCTGAAGAATAATTATTAAAGAATAGTAATATTACTTGTAATTGTGATTAGATTAGGATTCCTTTTCTAGAATATCATAGGTCTTCTGCACAAGTATATAACATACCCAGAGCATGAATACACATACACAATTATTACCCCGTAAATAATCTTCAGCTCGCATACTCATTCGTGACTAAATAGCTATTCAAACCGAGGGTAGGGAGTACTCCATTCGTTTAACTAATTGTGGCACTTCACTTTATGACACAATATTTCAAAAGATATTAATTGTGTAGTGCAAAGTGAATTGAAAAGAGAAAACGTAAAATGAATGGTTGAAAATATTTTAAAGTATACTAAATTAGAAAATGTCAAAATAAAATAAACATCTTATGCTAAAAAGTGTGCCACAATTAAATGAGTGAAGAGTTATAAATTTAGACGTCAGTATTTTCAAATCTATCAACACATGTGTGGAAGACCAATTGGTTTATTGCAGTGGCGGAGGTAACCCTGGGCAAACCAGGGCAGCTGCCCCACCATTTTATTTTTTATTTTTTTAAAACTTGGTCAACGGAAGATTTTGACTATTGCCCAATCATATTTTTATTTTTATTATTCAATTTCTTCAATTTTAGTGATTGTTTAACCATCTATCTTGAAAAAGATTTGTTGTTGAATGTTGTCGTGTATGATTTTGTAGCTAAATTTCAAAATATGAAAACTCGACATGAGCGTGTTTATTTAATTAGTTGTATGGCATTATTTTTCATTAATTGTATTATTATTATTTTTAAATATTAAATAATGCCCCACCAAAATAAAATTTCTGGATCCGCCCCTGTTGGATTTGCAGACCGCATTTATCTAAATATCAAGCTTCTACACATTTTAATTTTTACATTAAATATACCAACTATATATGAACATGTTTAATGGCAACTGTGGTGAAAAATTGTGCAACTGAGTATGGATTATCTTAACAGGTTTCAAGAAAAATAAAGACAGCAAAAAGGTTCGCAGTCGGATTGAAGAGTACTACAAATAGACTGAAATAACGTTCATGCAACAAACGATAAAATGTCTCCTCCACATTGTGGGCAATTTGATGGTCTAAATAATCCAGTTCATCGTACCCTAGGTCGACGATAACATGTTAACTGACCAAACACTAGTTGGAACTTGGAAGTAACAAAGCCAAGGATGAGTTGCCGAG
Organism: Rubia peregrina; assembly: GCA_032355705.1. NCBI lineage: Eukaryota > Viridiplantae > Streptophyta > Magnoliopsida > Gentianales > Rubiaceae > Rubia > Rubia peregrina. The sequence continues at coordinate 10,657,726 of JAULKK010000001.1, read as the reverse complement.
CCGGAGTTTCACCGGCCGCCCTCGTTACGCATGAAATCTGCACCAGCTGACATTGAAGCAGCCATTTGAGAAGATGCATTCACAATTCTGCTACCTTGCTGCTGGAACATCATATCACTCTGCATGTATCCAGTCAACGCGTCGTGTATGTTGATTCGAGCCCTACCCGCTTCCCGGTCTTGATGAGGATGACCCGAGGCTGCCTCACACTGGTTAGAATTCTTGGTGCTCAGGAACCTTCCACCCATACCTCTAACCCGATTCAGTGCATGTTTATGTCGCGATTCGTGGAGATATGGCTGCATTTTATAAAAAGCCAGCATGAATTGCGTTATCAGAAAGGCGAATCACTACTAAAAGCTTGTTCACAGCAAGCCTGATGTAAAGCTCAAGTGTACTTACTTTTCGACTTTTCACAAGCTTGTTCTCAGCATCGAGTTTGGCACGCTTCTGTCTCCGCCTCATGATCCCATTGTACTGTTTCGCATTCACATAAACTGGACCGTCTTGAGAAAAATCAAATGGAAGAGGTACGCGTCCAGGTACTAGGCTCATCATTTGTGGCTGAATCTGGTCAAGTTCGACAAACAATAATGTCCGTATAAGTCTTAGACCAAGTAACCCAAAATGTAATGTGCAACAAGTTTTCCTCGTGATGAGGATGATAAAGATCAACAACCACTTAATCAATACTTGTCCAAAGAGAACAAGATGAAAGCACAAAATAATCCGGCTAAGTATTTTTGTTCGGGAAGACTTTTACGCAAAATACTTTCCGGTCTAACCAAATGATGATCCTCGTCAAAATCATAACTTCCATGTTCTTTAACTCTTCAGACAATTTATTTTTGTTCCCAAAAAGTGGTAAAAGATAAAATGCCTTGAAAAGTTATCCCTAGTTGTGCAGTTTACGCAATCGCAAAAGACTAAGATTGTGTGTATCACAGCAGTTCCATAAACTAGGAAGCAGTTCGAGTCTAGTTACCAGCTTACCATAGTTTGAGGGCCATAAGCTGAGTACAAACTGAAGTAGGGATTAGGGTAAGCATAAGGAATTTGGCCCTGGTATGAAACTTACTGAAAAGTTAGACAAAAAAAAAACCCCAAAGCTGATACAAGAAAAAGTAAAAGCAACTTACAGCTGACAGGAATGCTTCAAGCTGTGAAGGTTGTGGATGCGGGTTAGGGAGCATCGATAATTCCAGATCACTCATAAGGTAAGAAGATTTCAGCTGCCCGTCAACATGTTTCCCGTAGCTTTCAATTTGAACTAAACCTATCATAATAAAGCGAAAAAACAAGGGGAGTCAGAGAGCATTACACTAAGATGTTCCTTCTCTATTGTGATTACAGAACATGGACTTCTTAAGTCTAAGAACCAGGCAGGCATAAGTTAATGACATATAATCAAGTTCTATTTTTAAGTTAGCTATACAGTTTGTTTGCACTTTCACCAAATAAACACTAATTAATACTCGGCTTCCAATCACAATGAGGGTATTGTGAGAAAGGACAGCCATTAGCAAATAATAGATTTATAAAAGTTGTAGCAGAATCTAGACAGACATCAATTCAATATATACACAGCATGCCAACACAAGCGATCACATTTAAATTGTCCTAGGAATAGTGTCAGGAATAATTGATTATACTTTCATCCAGGTTTGCATAAAGGACAAACTACAATAACTACGATTCCAAGACATCCTTACCAGATTCTGACGATACACATTGATCCTGAGAACTTGTCCTTATGGCAGTAACTCCATGCAGAGACTGAGTACTTGACTGAGACAAGGAAGAGCTCGGGCAGTCCAGCAGGATATCCAACCGCTGAAGCTCCTGATTGGGTGGAGATAGGGACTCCCTACCCAAGCTCAGGTTTGCATGAAATGTCTGGGACAATTGGTGATCATCCGAATTCCAAAATGGTGCTAAATGGGTGGTTGAACAAATTGGATCTTCTCCTGCACTTTTCCGGGGCATGTTTTGAACTCGTATAGCCATTCACTCATCGAAGACTTCAAATATCTAGTGCAATGATCTGAATACACAACAGCAACTGAGAGCCTAAACAGATTTTAGCTGCTCAGTAAAACATAAAACATCATAAGCAAATTTTTTTAAACATCTGTAAAAGAGCATGGTGACATCTTGATCAATCATAGCAATCAATGATCATCTCAAGTCAACTTTGATAGTACAGCTATTCAATACAGACAACAAACTATTGTAATATGATCAGTTAACTAATGTGCACTACATTACGATACATAAACTAGGCATTGAGAAATCCTGTCTTGACTTTGGAAGCAAGAAAATTTGATGCAGAATAAAGTGGGGTGTAAAAATATATATACATAAAACAGAGCCAGCCCAGAACCAGAAAAATAAACAAATGTAACTGAAACTCCAACACTTTCATTTAATATAGATGAACATGCAGACTACCCTGCCATCAATGCTTCCTAACAGCAAAATATTAATTTATCTGTGTCAGATAGCTACATGCTTAGACCTTAAGAACAAAACTCAAATCACAACAGTACATCATAAGAAGAACAACAATAGTTATTCCCAGGGGAATAAACAATGTATGATTTGTACCAAGTAATGCTTTGGTGGGACAAGTAAGACTAGCGAAATACAATTTTCCAAGGAAAAAAATAGAGTTGGTAAGCTTTCCAATTCAAGGTCAGCATGCAATTGTTTAACAGATAGTAGATCTACTAATAAGAACTGTTTACCTAATCATGGTTGCCCACCTCTCTCTCCCTCTCTTTGGAAAACCAATCTACCTGGAGCCTAGAGCTTCAGCTCGCAGTTGTCGAACATATAATAAGGTTTCGTTTGGTTCTAATTTCAGATTTTAAATCACTCATAAGGAGCTCTTACTCACCAAAAAAATGTCAGATGATTGTTTCACATTAACACAAAAACCAGAACATTCATCCCTGAAAAATGATCAAATTCATCTTTAAAGTAAGAAATGAATCCCTCCCCCCTAGAAAGAGAAGTAGACAATCAAAACTCGAACAAATCAGAAGCAAACAAAAGAAAATAAAACGTTTTCCCTCACAGCCACCACATAAGCCAAACACCAGCGCCCACATGCAACAGAAACCTGCAGAATTGGCAGAATCAAATAACCCAACAATTTGCAGCACCATCAGAAGCAATCACCCTCCCCTTCAACACACATGCACCCAAAAGCCTCTTCTCAAACATTCAAAAAAGAAACAATACACAGACATGCAACCAAAAACACAGAGAACCCATCAAAATTTACAGAGAGAAGAATCACTTATCACCAAAAAAAACATCTGGGCGTGGCCATAAACCTCCATATTTTTACATACAGGAGGGAAAGGGAAAGTTGAAAATCAGATAAAGAGAAGCAAAGGAAAGATATAGGGAGATACCTTTTGGGATCTGCAATTACTAGAAGAAGCAAGAAACACAAGTGTTTGGTGTTGGGATCAAATTGGACATGTCCCCTCTCATCTCCCTTGGGAATCTTGGTGCATATTCCAACTTGACTTGGCCGAAAGATTTCTCTAAAACAAATATTCACAACAACAGTACAAAATAACTTCACAATCCTTAAAAAGAAATAAAGAATGATAGCCAAAGTCACTGCTCTGGATGCTCAGAAAACAGAATACAAATACATAAATATACACCCACCAGCACCAACATTGATGACATTGATAGTGATAGCAATGGCATTTTGTAGCCAAACTTTTCGTATTTCTTCTAGTCTACTCCCTCCGTCCCGCTAATATTGGCATGTTTGCTTTATGGATACTATTCTCTATCAAAGTTTGATTGCATATTTGAATAGATATATGAACAATAATATATACATATGTGATATTGTTCAATTCGTCGCAACACGTAGTTTCTGAAAAGTAACTTTTTATTTGCCATTATTATACGTAGGTAAAGATATTAACTGCCGAACACGTGTCTTGGATAACGTGCTAAAAGTACTTATGCCAAAACTGCCGGGACGGGGGGAGTACTATTTAAATGTTAAAAAAGTACATCGTGCTTAATTTATTAAACATAATACTCTCTCTGGTGGTTTAATATGCAAATATAACCTATCATACTTGAGTAAATATCAATATAACCTGTGTCAATATAACCCTAAGACACTATTTTCGACGCTAACCACATATAAAATGACTAAAATGCCCTTTAACCTAAAACCTATAAGTGCTTAGACATTTTTGTCCTCAAACCACCACCACTTCCGCCAGACCACCACCACCACTTCCACCGCCAGCCCACCTCCAGCCAGCCACCACCATCGCTGCCGCCATCACCACCACCTCCGCCAGCCAACGGCCACCACTGCCAAACCATCACCACCACCACCATCAACCAGCCACCACCACTGCTCGCCTCTACCCGGCCGCAACCACCACCACCATCCCCAACCCCGCCACCACCACCTTCCCGATCTAAACCCTAGCGTCGGTTGTTCCTGATCTAAACCCTAGCGCAATTCACAACTGGAGGTTGAATTGCAATTCCGGATCGAAAAGAGTATACCTTCTCAGCTCCTCCTTCTCATCGTCTTTGCGCACCGGCACCGTGCTCAGTGATCTGCGCCCTTGACCAATCAACATCATCTATGCGCTCCACGAGGCCTCGATTGAACGGGGAAATGGCGGAGAAGAAAGGGGAGACCGCTGTAAACTAAGGTAATCAGCCCCTTAAGAGTTGCCAAGAGATTGGCTTCTTCTTATTATTATGGGAAAAGTGTTTTTATAACTCTGCCTACTTGAGATAAGTGTCAATATAACCTTCTGATAACTGAAAGTGCAGATGTAACCCTACCTAGTTGATGTAAGTGCCAATGTAACCTTTTCCGACAAATGAAGGCCAGATTTGATGGAAAAATCAATTTTACCCTTTTACGAATGTGCTGATATAACCCTATAAGTTTTAAGAATGTGCTGATATAACCCTATAAGTTTTAAGAATGTACTAATATAACCCTATCGGTGGCCGGTGGTGGTCCGGCGAACTCAAATTCATATTTTAACACTAAGGGTATTTTGGACATTTTACATACAGTCAACACTGAAGAATGAAAGTCAACGCCAGAAATGGGATCTGAGGGTTATATTGACACTTTACCCTTCCAAGAATCTTTGTTGCGCGGTTTGGCCTTTTTAGAGACTTTCACACGATACATAGGCGTTTTAGATAGTCAAAAATCATAGAAAATTCATTACGTGCGGATGTATTTCTGCCTAAGTTTCCATTCCAAGAGTGACATCCATATCTCATTCACCCTTTATCCATTTTGAGAGTTTAAAAAGTCAATTTTATAGTACTCGCAAAGGAGAATCCAAAAACGACACCCACTGACCTTAATTCAGTTCGATCCCAACACAAAAAGAAGCCCAAAAGTTAATGATATTCAACTTGTTTTTCAATCATTTTCCAACAGTCCCCCACGTGAATAGATATTGATGTGGAATCAGAACAATCACACCAGATACAAAGTTTGACTTGGTGATAGATTCATTTCGACGGCATAGATGCTGCATAGGATAAGTAGGTGTCACCCTTTGAACTTTTCCTTGAGAGAGTACACTTAGCCCATTGGTTAGGAAGTAGGTGCGATGTCCTTGAACTTCCCCAACCGCTTGTGTGAACGACAATGAACTTCCCACAGACATCTTTCCTAGCCTTTGTGCTTTCCTCGGTTGTGTCCATTAATCAGGCCATGCCACACGCTTAGTTATGTAAGGTTTATAAGGAATTGTGTCCCAACAACTCCCTTTCAAAGCGGCCACACTTCTCGCTTACATAGGTGATTCTTAGCGTAAGAGCAGTTTCGTAAACTATGCACTCTTTCAAGTATCATACACTCGATGTCGTGAATCATTAAAAGCAATTTAATGCTTAACCTCTATTCACTTCACTGTTTCTTTATCATAGGAATAAGACAGGAGGTATGAACACCCTCCCCCCAAGTGTTGCGATGGGTCTTTGCAGTTTAGTTGTCCCTTTGAACCTAGATCTTGGGATCTCCAGTCACATAGGTTGGGTGTCCACGTA
>JAULKK010000001.1:10630786-10641415 GCA_032355705.1 Rubia peregrina | reverse complement strand
ATGTTACTCTTTATAGTGCTCAAAGTTTGGTCTCTGACCTGAAAATTTACATTTAATATCAGAATTGTCCACATGAAGGGAACCATAAACCTGTAAGTAACCAGCGATACATCACCAGAATGACATCTAACAGGTTTTATGGAAAACAAAGTCTTCTAAATGTCATGCCTCGTGTATCATGTAAAGGTATAACGTAAAGTACACGCACCAATCATATTTGAAATCAAAAACTTTTAGTACTCAGTAACAAATAGGGTAAGAACTGGACTACATTAGAATGCAGGTGCCTTACTAATTACATTTTCAAACAAGAAAACCAACAATATAGCAAACATAAACTCAAAGCACCTCTGTGTTCTGGAAAGATATCCGCCAATCATACGCAGCCATATACATATTCTTCTCCTCATATCCAATACGCGCCAAGTTAGCAATCAAAACAGCCCATACAAAATAACCCGGTGCAAAGTAATCTGCAGCCACGAGTCCAGAAACAGGCCTGATCCTTATGCCAGGAGGATCTAACCCCGTCTCGTTATCCAGCGACATGTGCTCAACCCAGCATAGTGGTCTGCATTAAACACACACAAGGAACTTTAGAAATCAATATAACCACTTAACATCACACCCAACCTATCCCATTTTGCAAAGAGCACCTAAGTTTCACCTTTCACTATTCAAGAGTACAAAACTTGGTTAGCAAGAACCACCCCCAACAACCTGAGCTGGAAATAGCAACTTATTTTGCCATTTACAGCAAAAATATCTATAAATTACTTTCCAAATCTGATCAAATAATTCGACAAGATCAAGAAAACAACCAAACAACCAAAATCACACATGTATAAATGGGCCACCTTTTATATACATAACCAAATGTACCACCCCAGAGCCTCTTCCGGAACAGCCCTTCAGCACACTGGTGCCCTTCCCACAGCTCCAGTCCTCCGGTAACTATCCCGGGCACGAAAACCACGGGATGCTTGGCCTTGAGCCCCTCTTTGGCCAGCTTCACCCCGGGCGGGTCCGGCCACGGCCCCGTGATGGCCTCCGTAACATACTGCGGGAAAGACGCCGGCATAGCATTGAAAGAAAACAGTAAAAACCACCACACCGAACATATGCACCCCACCCACCAACAGCAGCTGTCCACACAGTTCCACGTCCTCACCTTCCGTTTCTTCTCCGATGATTTCGAGGTTGAAACCTTTGAACTCTCGTCTCCCCCTGTCGGATTGTTAATCAAATCATTTCCACTCGTCGGATTGTTAACTAAATCCTCTGCCACCGCCGCCGAACCGCCTTTCTTCTCTGCTATTGCAGAGTTCTGAGGCTTCCCTCCCTTTCTACGCCGCGCCGCCATCTTCAATAAATATGCGTATACACATACACGTATTGAATGCGCATATCTTTATGAATGAGCTTAAGTTCAGGTCCTTCAAGAGCTCATATTAAATGTCCCAAGAAATTCAAGATTATTGCACAAGAGTTATCCAGGCTTGTCTCCACGTACAACACAGTACGTATCGACGAGCACCGACACTCTTGCAAACAGAATTCAATGATCAAATTCAGAACCCTAATTATGACGAAATATGAACAATTTCGCGAGTGAATTTATCGGGGTGAAGAAACTATGCGCAATACCAGTCCAAAAGCGGTTGCAGGATTCGAGGGGCGATCCGTGAGAGGAAGGCGGTGGCGGGGGATGGGCAGAGGTTAGGTGACAGGTTTGTTTAATGGAAGGAAATTTTTTATTTGGGGGGAATTGAGTATGTGGGAATGAAGGGACAGTAAGATTTTGACAAGTGGATAGTGAATGAATTTTTTAAAAAAATTGAAAAAGACATATAATTTAATAATGACCCACTCACTTGCCACATGTCGTAATCGTATTGGTCCCTCACCCCCACATACTCAATTTCCCCATATAAAAAATTTCTAGTTTTCTGGCCTCTCTAGAGATTCAGAAAAGTATAGGATCCAGCCGTAATTTGCTTACACTTTTGTGATCGTAGAAAATTTTGCTAAAAAGTTCTGCTAAAAGGAAATGTCGTCCTAAAATTAGTAAATTGGAATGAATGAGTGTAACTACATTTGTTTCCCTAATTCTTAAGAATTTAGAAATCAACTCCTCATGTTTTACACAGTTACACTCCAGTCGCATTATGTCATATTAATGTTAACAAAAACAACAACGTAACATGTGATATTTGATCCTGATTCCTTTCTATGTTTTAGCATCTTTTTTAAAATAAAAATAATTAAAGTTGTAATCGTTTCAAAAAATAGGACAAATATATGAAATACAAGATGAACGGTTAAATAAATTGTTGGACCTCGCTAATACTAGAGCAAAAGTTAGGGAAGAAATCAATATAAGTGATTCTATTTTTAATCCTCCACCCCTTAGCGTCGAGCTAAAATGATCGGACAACCATTTATTTTCCATAATCCAGATCAAAAAGTGGTCCATGTGCATAATTGGTGTGGATGCGGCAGTCTTTGTAGTCTATGTTTGTTGATACTCACAAGTATGAATACAAATTGTTGGAATTATTAGAAGATCTCACTGAGTTGCCATTCTTGCTTGATGATTTAGTTGTGTGAATGCAACCACTGATAGCTCTTCATCGTCTTCTTTTCCTGAGTGTGGTACATGTAAGCGGGCTAGATGATAGGCTGTTTGGTTTTGTACTTTGAAGATATGCACAAAGGAAATAGGGTAGCCCCACTATTATTCCTTGAATCTGCCACAATTTTGTTGCCATATTCTAGGTGCTACTCGTTTGCCTTGAACCATCTGTACCACCTGTAATGAATCAAATTGCACAATTAGAGGTAAAAAAATTGTTTTGAATACATAAATATTTCCTATGAGAAAGACCTTTAGTTCAACATGCAAAGGGTACATAACATCCCTTAGATAACTTTTATCCATATAATATACTTGAGCCAAATGATTTCTAACTATAATTCCTAATGATAGTAGGTTCATAGTTGGATGGGAAGCATCCGAGTTGAGCTTAAATCCTACATCATGGGGCTTCCATTTATAGGCTTTGATTACCTTTAGTTTTGGTGATTTAAAATTTCTAATATATGCTTATGTGATTTGTAGTCTTCCTTAGCACATTGAGGGTTAATTGTAAATATGACAACACATAATATGTGTAGTTCTAGTTTCAGTGTTGGAATGTGTGGTTTCTGTCCATAAAAGATGATATCATTTCTAAATTTCCAGATAATTCAGACCAGAAAGACATGAGTTAAGTTATTCTTGGGTTTTGAAAATGAGTTGATAGACCAGAACATAGACAAAACATGAAAGATGTGAGTAAATCTTATGGCGTTGATTTCAATAATCTAAAAAACCACTTTCCCAAAATTTCTTGCAATGTAGCAGTTAATGAAGAAGTGATCTAGACTATCTTGTTGACTATAAAGGTGATATTTAGATGATTGTTTGAATCCCATCTTTTAAAAATGTTATCAAAAGGAAGTAAATTGTTAAAAAGCCTCCATACAAGCATTGAAAGTTTAGGAGAAATAAGTGAGTTCCATACCTTTTTCAATGTTGGAGTATGTTTACTTGTACCAGTGACTGTAATATAAGCATATGAGATAGAGAACAAACCTTTTTGTGATGATTTCCATACCAACTTATCCTCCCTGTCAAAAAGATGAAATGGTTTTATGTATAGCATTTCTGATATTCTAAAACCAAAGGCTAATTAATTAACCACCTCATTCTAAAAAAAATTAATTGTGCTATTGTTAGGTATGTATGTGGGGGGATCCATGTGTGATTCCTAGTGATTTATAAGTGATCTTACACTTGTCCAATTAGATATCCACATGCTAGAAGTTCCTCTTCCTACCAGAATTTTAATATCGGTTTCTGCTATCCTATTTATGTTCTTAACAATAACCGGGGGATGTGATTATCATGCTGATTGAGGAAGAGATCATATTATTTTTAACCAAAGTGTATCACCTTTTTGCCATTTCCAATGTAGTTTTAGAGAAAAACTCTTGATTACATTGTTCAGATTTCTGAAGTTGAGTCCATATTGGCTAAAGGAAGGCATAATGAGTGCCATGCCTTCTATTGTTTTTTAGATTCAGATTATGATTGCCCCCAAAGAATGTTCTTAAGGGTTTTCTCAATTTTTCAAATGACGTGTTTTGTTATTGACATAACACACCATATGTGTTTTGAAGCATCCGAGTTGAGCTTAAATCTTCAGGGGGCTCTATTTATAGTCTTTGATCACCTTCAGTTTTGGTGATTTAAAATTTCTGAAATATGCCCCCTGTTAGTGGCTGATTTGCAGTCTTGCTTAACACATTGAAGGTTAATTGTAAATATGGCAACATATAATATGTGTATTTCTAGTTTTCAGTGTTGGAATGTGTGATTTATGTCTATAAATGATGATATTATTTCTACATTTCCAGATATTTTAGACCAAAAAGACATGAGTTAAGTTATTATTGGGTTTTGAAAATGAGTTGATAAGCCAGAACTTAGACTAAACATGAAAAATATGAGTAAATCCTATGGCATTGATTTCAATAATCTGAAAAACCACTTTCCAAAACTTTCATGCAGTGTAGCATTTAATGAAGAAGTGATCTAGACTATCTTGTTGACTACAAAGGTGACATTTAGATGTTTTTTGAATCCCATTCTTTTCAAAATGTCATCTAAAGGAAGTATATTGTTAATAAGCCTCCATACAAGCACTGAAATGTTAGGGGAATAAGTGAGTTCCATACCTTTTTCAATGATGGAGTATTTGTACCCCGTACAAGTGACTATAGTGTAAGCATATGAGATAGAGAACACAAAAATTATGATGATTTCCATACCAACTGATCCTCCCTATCAAAAAGCTGAAATGGTTTATGTATATCATTTCTGATATTCAAGTTAAAACCAAAGGCTAATTGATTAACCAGCTCATTCTGATTTTTCTAAAATTGTGCTATTGTTAGGTATGTATGTAGGGGTATCCTTGTGTGATTCCTAGTGACTTATTAGTGCACTTACATTTGTCCAATTAGATATCCACAGCTAGAAGTTCCTCTTTCTAGCAGAGTTTTAATATCGGCTTCGGCTATCCTATTTATGTTCTTAACTCTAACCCAGAGATGTCATAATCTTGCTGATTTAGAAAGAGATCATGTCCATTTTAACCAAAGTGTATCACCCGTTTGCAGTTTCCATTGTAGTTTTAGAGAAAAAACTCTTGATTACATTGTTCAGATTTCTGAAGTTGAGTCTATGTTGGATGTCAAGAAAGCATAATGAGTGTCATGTATTCTATTGTTTTTAAGATTTAGAGTATGATTGCCCCCAAAGAAAGTTCTCAAGGATTTTATCAATTTTTGGAATGACTTGTTTTGTTGTTGACATAACACACCATATGTGTTTTGAAGAATTTATATTAGAACATGTGTGATCAGGACAAGCCTGCCAGCCAAGGTAAGCCACTTGTTGGTCCATCACTGAATTTTAGAACTCATTCTCTCGATTAGTGGCTGAAAGCAGATGTTTTTTTCTCCCTTTGAATATTGGTATTTTAGGGTAAGAGAAAGGTTAAACAACTAATTTCATTTGGGTTACATTCTGAACCAGACTCATTCTTGTTTGACTAGTCTTTTTAGCCATGTAGAAAAGCATTTTTACTGAAATTCACTAGCTATCCTGTAGCATTTTCATAATGTGTAAGGAAGCTAACCAGGTTTTATTTGATTGCCTTGACAAAGATAATTGTGTCATCGTCATAGGATAGATGTGAGATGCTAACTGCTCCCGATGGCTTTACAAATCTATCTATATAACTTAGTCGGAACATAATTTTTAAGCCTCTGCTAATTTACTCAGTAATGAAGTAAAATAGAATAGGTATTATAGGACCCCTTGTTTTAAACCTCTTGAGGATTTGAAAAATCCATAGGAACAACAGTTTATCAAGAGCAAAAACCAAGCCGAGCTAATGTTTCTTAGGATAACTGAACTGAAGTGTCCGTTGAAGCACATTTTAGAAGCAGAGAATTTAGCATAGGCCAAGATACCCTATCAAATTCTTTGGTCATGTTAAGTTTTACTACATGTTTAGACTTGGGTTTCTCTTATCTAGAAGTCAAATTAATACCTACATTATCATAATATTTTTCGAGATTTCTCTAACTTCAATGAAGGCAGATTCCTCAAATGATATGCATTTGTCAATTACAGCTTTCATTCTCTCAGGGATGATCTTTGATAAGACCCTGTTAGTAAAATTTGATGAGCTAATTGGTCTATATTCTGAAAACCCTATTGGAGTTTGAGTTTTTGGGATGAGGGTAATGAAGGTATTGGTGATGTGCTTGGGAATTGGGTTTCCATTCATAAATTAGTTAACTGCAGCAAGTAAACATGTTTTCATGAACATATCCTAAGTTTTCCTATAGAATCTTCCATTAAAGCCATCTGATCTAGCTGCATAATGTTCTCCTAAGTTAAAGACATCTGCTTTAGACTCTTATAATTCTACATGCTTCACCAGTTTAGTGTTTCCTCTTGAATTAAGATTGTGGGGATAAAAGAGAGGACGTGTGTTAGGTCCTGCCCCGAGTTTTGTGAAATAAATTAGTGTTTGAATCTCATTTTTAACCAATTATTTTAGATTTATGTTGCCAGTAAACTTTTCTTTTTTCAAATACCGGGGTTAGTCATCGTAAGTTTCGACTAATAGTTGGGAATCTAAGTTATTGGGGTTTAAGTCATTTTTTTCTTCTAGTTCTGAGATTTTATTTTCTAAAACCCAAATTTTCTTGAAAACATCCCCAAATACCGCTTTTTTGGTGAAGGATTTTCTATTAATTAATGGAGCCCAAAACAAATCAAAGTTTGACCATCACTCCTGGCATGTTACAAAAACTCAATTAAGCATAACTATTTACCCATTTTGCCTACTGCTGCATTACTTCTTTTTCGCTTTCCATCTCCAGTTTTCCTCTATCAAAACTGGATGCGTCAGTGTCTCCGGCTTCAACTCAACTCCTTTGAATACACGCCTATTCCTTTCGAGCCAGGGATTATACAACCCTGCTACTAAAAATGATAATTTCTAACTCGTCATTTTCCTTCTTGAAATTAAGAACAACAATCTCTTCAATCTTCTCATACATATCAAACCTGGGATTTTCAGCTTTTCCATTATGATTTTCTCGTAGATACACTGTATGAACAAGTGTTGTGCATTTTCCACCTGCCCCGCAGAAGCAACAATTTTCATGACTTTTCAAGATGCCAAACTCACGTAACCTATCTTTGGTTGAGAGTTTTCTGTTCAGCAGAAGCCAGATAAAGAACTTATGCCTCTGATGAATGCTCTTGCTCCACGCTATCCTGGCCTTATACCTCTTCTCTTCACCTCCTTTCAGTATGTCATAAACCCAAGCCACATAGAGACTTCCTTTTGAATTAACACAATCCAACAGGCTTGGATATATACTTTTTTTTAGCTTCATCAACGTCTTCCAGGACCAGCTATTAGCAGGTACAAATTTGTGTGATCTTCTTGTAAACACTTTCAGCGACTGAAAGAACATTGCACCAATACCTCGATAAACTCAGCAATACTCCGTTGATCAGGTGTAATTTTCCAGCATAAGATATACTTCTTGACTTCCATCCCTGTATCATGCCTCTTATTTTTTCAATGAGTGTTTCACAAACTTCTTTGTCCATTTTACAATTGACAGTGGGAGTCCCAAGTATTTCATAGGGAAATTTCCTCTCGTGATGTTCAGAATCGATGCCAGCATCATTTTTACAGATTCATCCATTTTCAAAAAAACTTTTGATTTACCTTTATTAATGGACAATCCTGTAACTTCTTTAAATCTTCTCAGCACCAACTTTACTCCATTCAGCATTTTTTCATTTGCTCCGCAAAAAAGACGGAGATCATCCGCAAAAAGTAGTGTGTGAACATATGCTTTCTTGCATTTTTTATGATACTCTATAGTTCATGCTCTCAACTCATTTTTCATTAGTCTTGTGAAATACTCCATGCTAATCACGAACATGAGGGAGGAATGGGGTTACCTTGCTTAACTCCTCTTTTTCCTTCAAAAGAGTTAGTGTATCTCCCGTTATAGGAAATGCATAACACTAATTTCATAGTGCTATTTCGAATCCAGACTATAACCTACTTAGGAAACTTTAGCAATCTCAACCAGTTAATAAAAAAAGACCAATTTATGCTATCAAACGCCTTACTGATGTCAATTTGAGCCACACAGCTTGGACACATTGTTCCCACTCCATACCCGTGTAATAGTTCTTGTGCCAATAACATGTTGTGTGCTATGTACCTGCCCTTGCCAAATGCACTTTGATTATTACTGATCAGCTTGGGAAGTACTTCTCCAATTCTCGAGCTTAGAATCTTTGTGATAACTTTGTACAGTACATAACAACATGCTATGGGGCGATAATCAGAAGGATATTGTGGCTGATCAATTTTAGGAATCAGTGTAATAACTGCATTCGTAAAATTTTCAGGTATACAATCACCTTTGAAGAATCCATGTACTGCTTTTGTAACCTCTTCACCAATTGTTCCCCAAGATTCTCTGAAAAATGGCTTGTGTAACCATCTTTTCCCAGATTTTTTCCTCCACTAATTCCATTCAATGCTCTTAGAACTTCATCATTCAATGCTCCCAAATACCTCTTTATTCCACCACTGGAGGTGTTTTGTAAGTCTAACTAGATTTGATTTAAAAAAAACCCAGCATACCAATTTGTGTGAGAGGCATGTTCAAGTTAGAGCTCATTATTTCTAGAAATTGTAGTTTGAGCAGCCATATATTATGAAATATAAAGGCTTTAGGGTATGTTTACGCATCAATAGATGACAATACATGTGCACATATCAGTCGTTGTTAGTCATATGTAGAGCTGTCAAATCTCTGACTCAAATCGAGAACCCTACCGGGATCGACACGACCTAACTCAACCTAAAACTTGATTATGACTCAAGAGATATCGAAAGAAACTCGAACTTGTCACGACTGGACTTAACCTGAAACTCAATTCTGACCCGAGAAATATCGACTTGAACATGAACCCAAACCTGCACTACCAAATTCAACCCAAAACTCAAATTTGACCTAATAATCTAGACCCAACCAGAACCTGAACTCTAACCCGAGATTGAAATAAACCCGTAAACAACCCGAACCCATAATCAACCCAATAAATCATATATATATATATATATAACCCTACACTTAATCAACCCAACACTGATTCAATTCGAGAACTGTATAATCCAACTGATTTTAATCTTATAATAATTTATAATTAAAAATTCATCGTGATTACTAAATGCAGTATACTATGTATTTTTCCAGAAAAAGTTTACATTACTGAATAAAAATCCATTCAAAGAACGAGTTGAGGGGATAGGTCCCATATTCCACATTTACCACATGCTTTAGAATTTTTTTAAAAGTATTTGTTTATATATTATAAAGTAGACATTTAGACATTCTACCCTCTAATAGATACACCATAGACTATACCTTCCCTTTTTCGTTGTGTCTGGCTTCATAATTGGCCAAATCCGCGAAGATCCAAAATCCATTCTGCTCAATATATAATCGATATAAATTAGAGCAAACGAGTTCGGTGACCCTTGAACTATCACCATCGTTCATATTTGACCCTTTATCTTCTTCTTTTTGAACACTTTTGGCCTCTCAACTCATAGAATTGTTAAGTTGTGGCCCTTCCACCAGGTCAACGCGTCAAGTTTGGTCAACAACGTTAATTTTAAGGGCAAAATGATCATTTTTCATTTTCCCATTCCTTTTTTCCCATTTCCTTTTGTGAAAATGATCATTTTTCCTTTTCCTTTTTCCCATTTTCCTTTAAACCACAAGAAGGTTTCATTTTATGACTGTATCAGATATCAATCATCATTAGTCCCTTCATTTTGCTTTCAAAATGTCTTTTCTTCTTTCAATGTTTTAATGAGTTTCACCCTACCTTCATTTAGCCTGATTAAATCAATACTGGATCATGAAGCATCAATTTTATTTTATTTTTGGAGAGAATTGACATTTTGTTATGGTAATATGACGTTAGTTAGACTGACCAAATATTTTTATGTTCTATTTTTAATGATGGCCTTTAATCTCATCAATTGTAATGAGAAAATATGTACACGTAGCCTATCTATCGATTGCAGTCATTCGATATAATGTTAAGAAACTATGATTTATGAATATACACGGTTTGAAATTTATTTATTTTTATCTAGACACTTCTCAATTCCTAATTTCTAGTAACAGTGAAGCATAATTTAAGGTTGCCCGGTTACTAACATCAATTGTGCTCACGGTACGAGTTCTTGACTAAGATAGGTTTGCTAATTTTGTTTAGGCGGCGTTTAATATAAATGTGAATATGGTTATACGTTTTGAAAAAACTGGTTTTACCTTTAAGCTTTAATTACTAGACCTACTGTGTTCCAACATAGTTCTAACCAAGTGCGTAAAATAAATAAATAAAGCAAGACACACGACTTGGTTACGCAGTTCGGTGAAATCCACCTACGT
>JAULKK010000001.1:10614901-10628854 GCA_032355705.1 Rubia peregrina | reverse complement strand
GTACTGCAGTTTTTACACATTTCCTCACAAAATTTTCATTTTTTACCTGGATTTCTATTACATTTCCAAAAAAAAATTAACGATTAACAATTTCATTATCTTTTTTCGCAAGTTGGACATTCTTGTTCATCATATTCCAACTTGAGGGGTGATAAGGAAATAGATGGTGGTTCTCTTATCGAATTAGCTTCCTTGTAGTTTAGATTATAAATATTAATTTTCTTATAACTTTAAAATCATATTCTTGTTGGACCAGAGGCGGAGTCACATGAGAGCAAGGTAGCAAAAATTGCACAAAATATTTTCAAAAATTGCACCCTTGTAGGCATGAAATTTAATTTGGTGGGATTTTGACCCACCAAATTAAATTCCCTGGCTCCGCCCCTGTGTTGGACTCTAGATTGTAGCCTATATATTATAATCATTATTGTTGATGAGACGTGTCATTAATGAGCTATCAATGCACCATTGATTAACACAATTATAATTATTTTAGTATTTATGAAACTAGAACGGTTCTTAAAGCCTGATTCAGAATTGGACACTGTTACACAGTTGGTCATATCTGGATATTCACTAGTGCAACTCCTAGTGAGGTTTGGATATTTGGAATGATAAGCTGTAAGAATGTGATTTTTGAACCAGAGACATGATGAAATGCCGAGAGTAATTATTATTGAGCTGTCAGGTTTGTATGATTTGTTTGGCATAATTAATTTATGTTGGACCAACCTTCTCTTGTGTCTTTCACAAGTTGCCCACTACTAGGATTCATCTGCAGGTGTCCCAATTACTGCTAACAAATTGTTCCCTTTCTAGCTAGATCAACTTTCCTTGTTGGAAAACAAGAATATTTTTCAACATGGCCTACCTTTACGGTCAATTAAAATCAGTAGCGGAGCCAGAATTATAGTACGAAGACCACTTTATCTATTGCATTTGAGGTACAAGTTCACCTGAGATGCCGAACAATCAATATCCCCAATGGAAAAAGAAATGCTTTGTGTACAGTTTGGTCCGTGACAAAGAGAGTATACACATATTTGGTGTTGCAAAGGATGAGTTATTAGTGGTATGGTTTGAAAAAGAAATTGGTGGTGTTTGAATTTAGTTGGAAATCATTAGGGGCCAGCAAGCGTGGTGAGAGTGAAACTTTGAGGCTCCATGGAAAAGTTTGATTTAACCCTCGGTTAATTTGAGACCATTTAGCAAGTTTTCAAAGCAATGATATGGTTAGATGATGATGAAGAAGCCATTAGAGCTAGGTCTGGACTAGCTTTCTAAAGTCTAAAAGGGGCTAAAAAGCTAAAAACTCACCATGACTTTAGTGGGTCAGGTTTGATTGTGTTGGCTTAGCCTTTTTAGTTTTTACTATGTTTGTTGTAGTCTTGTCGGAAGAATAAAATTGCTTTCATTTTCAATCCTCCATCACGCGCATGGTTAGATTTGTCATCTTATGACTGTTGATGTGAATTTGTGTGTCTAATGTTGAGGACCACTTGCAGTTGTAACATCTGGAGAATCTAAGCTGGCCTTTTAAAACAAGGACATGAACTTTGACCTTTCACTTTATTGCTTGCTCCCCTCTTCATGAAGAGTACGTCGTGTTACACGTGTAACATAACACGACATGCTCTTTATGTGGAACGGAGCTAGTAACTAGCATGACACGGACTGTTGATTCATTTTCTTGGGCCAGCGATGACACTCGACTTGATGAAGATTTTAGGACGTGTTTTCTTCCCATGTGTATGATAATGTGATCAAGTCAAAATGTGTGTAGTTTCTGTCAATTGTGGATAGCATCCTTAATTTCTACATCTACGTGGTGGTCCAGCTGATTGGCCTGGCCTCCCATTCATTATGTCTAGTTGAATAAGGACTGAACCACACCCTTAATGGCCTTAGTTTCTACTTAGATCTGATCTTGCTTTCCACCGGAATGTCTTACTTGGCTGTGTTACAATGTGGAAATAAATGTCATCTGAATTCTATGGCACACCAACATAAGAGTGTAAACCTCAATCTGACCTGACTAGTTATTGAACACTTGCAGAAAGATTTTGAGCTTGCTAAGGTTTCTGATTGATGTTTTCCAATTTTGATTAGTCGCGAAACATTTAACAAATATCAAGCACAAAGATGGTGGACAGACAACTATGAAAAGGTGATGGATCTGTACAATGTGCAGAGGTTGAACCGCCAAGCTTTTCCTGTCAACACACCTACAAGATCTGAAGATGAGGTGAGTCTAAAGCCATAATCAAAACACACACAATCTTGAAATGGAGTTCTTGATTCACGCCATCGCTAATCGAATCAAATTCAATGAATCTCTTCGTGTCGTTAACTCGTGATTTTACCTCTGATTTATACATACAGAGTTCAAAGGTTGAGTCTATGGAAGACAGCCCTGTAACTCCACCACTGAGTAGAGAGCCACTCCCTCGTGCCTTTTGTCGGCCCGGAGGAGGAATGGGGTACTCATCTTCAGATACACAGTCTCTCCACTCCACTCAGTCTCTTCAAAACTACGACTCGTGCGGGGTAGTTTCAACGCCAAAGCTCTCCAGCATAAGTGGTGCAAAGACAGAAACCTCATCCATCAACGACGCATCTACCATGAGGACCAGCTCATCGCGAGATGCTGATCGATCCGGAGACATATCCATCAGCAATGCCAGTGATCTAGAGACTGAATGGGTTGAACAAGATGAACCCGGCGTTTACATCACCATCAGAGCCCTCCCTGATGGAAGAAGAGAACTCCGCCGCGTCAGATTCAGGTTAGTTACGATTTAGTCCACAATCAATGTGAAACTGTAACATTTCATGTCCCATTTTTCTCAAATTTAGTTAACTGGCTTTATTTCAAACTCGTGTATCGAAATGCAGCCGGGAGAAGTTCGGGGAGATGCATGCGAGGCTATGGTGGGAGGAGAATAGAGCCAGGATACACAAGCAATATTTATGAAGCATAAGTTTCTGGTTGAGGATTTAATGGAGACAGCAGGAATTCTTCCAAGAGAAGAGGAGTACGGTGCAATTGCAGTACAAAGTGTTCAAGAAACAGAGTCCTTCATCCTGAGACATGGGATATGAGAAGCATGCCTCCGAGATTTCAGAGTTTTGTCCGAAGCCTATATAATTATAGTTATAATTTATACGTATATGTGTACAACCTTCTGGTTGGTGGTGAAGCAGTGTCATTATCTAAATTTCTTCCTTTGGCTTTTGGCTGTTCTTTGATGATTTGGTACCATCTGAAAATGATGATGGGTCGATAAAGTATACAAAGCGTTTATAAGACAGTAGTATTCTGTGTACTTACGCAGTAGAGTTTTAGTGGCAGGTAAAGAGGTTATTTACATTTAAATTTTTCCAATTACCCCAATCCCAATTATCATACTCCTTCTAGTCATTTTATATTGGCGAGAAATTTCCAAGAATGGTGCTACAGTAGGGGAGGATGGAAACAAAGGAGAGGGCGCATTACCATGGTTTTGATTGATTGATTTATTTATTTTTAATTTTTTGTTATGCAAAAATTTGTAAAATAAAATGAAATGGTTTATATTTTTTTAAATTTTTTTATAAACTAAAAAATGTAGCGGATTACACGCGTCACACCTGGCCACACGTAGATTACACGTGCCACCCGTGTAACTATTTTAAATGAATCATACTTTTATATTTATATAACTATTTTATATATTGTAAATGAATCATACTTTTATACTCCCTCCGTCCTAGCAGTTTTAGCCACTTTTTTTGTCAACTTTCTCAGACTATGTTTGACCATATATTTCAATTAGTATATAGACTATAATATGATCATGCGAGATATTGTTAGACTCTCATGTCTACGTAGTTTCTAAATATCAAATTTTAATGTACCATTAATATATGTAATTAAAGTTATTTATAGTCAAACATGATCTGAGAAAGTTGACCAAAAAGTGGCCAATAATCCTGGGACGGAGGGAGTATTTATTTCCATAATGTTCCCTCCCTCTTTGCATCCATCCCCCATCTCTACCCTATTGAGCATCCAAGTGAGGGGCAAAACACCCCCCAAAAAGAAAGCACTCATGGCTTCCTTTCCTTTAACCATAAATTTTTTCATGACATATTTGAGTATTGATAACTTATATTGTATAAAATAATGGATATTATGTGAAATGTTTTTGAATTCATCAAAATGTGTAGTTTTTATAAAGTAAAAATTTATAATCCATTATTATATGCAAATAAAGTTATCGGTGGTTAAACATGCATTGAGAAAATGTCCAAAGAAATGGATCATTGTTAGTGAACCAGAGGTAGTATTTTTTAATTAGTCTCGTGTAAGACGGTCTAATGGCTAAAACAAAACCAACTATAAATTAGAAAACTACGGTAAACCCTCTTAGTTACGTTATATGGTTAGACTATAAATATATTTTCTGGGAGATTTTGAAGAAAATGGGGAACAATGTTGGATAGCGGTGCAAAAATGAAAAACGAAATAGTAGAAACACAATTCACTAGTGTAGGATGAGGTATTAATGGTTAAACCGACCAAGAACGGCAGTTCTGAATCACTTTTCCATGCCATTGTCGTTCGACGACAGTTCCACTTCCCCACCCTTTATGCACTACCACGGTGGAATGACATGTTATGGTTTATTAATTTTTAACGTCGTTTGTTCCGAACTTGGAAATGTAATTGGATTGCCATCCGATATCAGAGTTATTTTGAGTATTTCACATATCTGATTGTACCATGTAATTATTGCTCCGGCATCGGGAATGACCTCAGAAGTTCGACTTACGATGCCGGGTATGATTTCAATTTTGGATGTAGTAGCAAACATATATCATTTCCATTGTCGGAAATGATACCGAATTTGTGGCATTTTAACGAAGCTTTTTCCGTAATCATAATAGATGTAGCAGGATATGGTTTGAAATAATTTTCCAAATCAAAGGCATCCACTGAGTACACTAATGTATATTTAAGAACCAATACATCTTCTAACTAAACACAAAAGTCATATCTTTAACGATATTGCTAATCTCTAATGAAGAGCATTAGAAATCAAGTTGTGAAATTGAATCATAGACAAACAAGAACATATAGTATAAAAAATTACTTCTAAAAGAGATGCTGATGTCTTGGGTCTCCAATGCGTTGCTAGAGAATTGAGGGGTAAGGTCTTGAATCTCCGACGACTTCAAGTTGTTGACTTAACTTCCACAAGTCTTTCGTTTATTGGATTTATGGGAAGACCGATGGTCAACGTTAATATTCTATTGCTTAGAAACAATACCATGCAAACATTATGAAATCACTGAAATATTGAGTTTAACTAATAATAATAAGAAGAACCATATAAGTATTTCTGTCATTAAAATTTAGTTTGAAGACCGGAGGTAATTTAGTCTTTTTAACCTTGGTCAATGCAGGAAAATGCTAAGTCAGCGTCGGAATAGTGCGAAAAAGTTATGTCAGTACATTTGCTGAAAAACTTAGGGTTAGAATCACACTTTCAGATTTTACAGGGTAAGATTGAGACTTTTAGAAAATAATGGGAGCAGTTTTGTATTTTGCCCTTTCTTTTAAATATAAGGGTAAAGTGCATAAATAACCCTAACAAATGTCAAAAGTGCAAATATAACCATGTAAAATCTGGAAGTGCGAAACTAATCCTAACTTTTTGTAAAATTGTGCAATTATACCCATTTTGCTCAATTCCACCATTGACTCAAAGAAGTCATCCATTGACCAAACATGAAAAGATATAAATATCCCTAAGTTTAAAACTTAAAATTTAAAGACCATTTTACCCCTGCACTTCTTCATTTTCAAACACATTGTTGCCGCTGCTTCGTCGCCTAGAACCAGCTCTCAACCCTAACCTCACCACAACGCTCCACCGTTCTCCACCTCTCCTCCACCACGTCTACCCTAGCCCCGCTACAACCTAGCCTCGTGGGCCACCACAACCACCATCAACTCTCTCTGGTTCTCACCTCCACAACCCCGCAATCGCTATGACCACACCCTTGCCGCTCGCAACCACCACCACCACAGGCCCCGTCGCCCGCCACCACACCCACTGCAGCACCCGTCACTCGCCACCATTGCCCATCTCCTGGTTCTTGCCAACACATCCCTGCCACACGCCACTACATCCCCTGCCGCACCACCTGAACCCTTCTCCTCACCATTCTTTTCTCCTCGTCACCACACAACCCAACGATTCTCCCCCTCCACCGGTTCAACCCATAACCATGGAATTCGAACCTGGATTCAAGTGAATATGGATTCGAACAACGCTGTTTGACCGTGGTTCTCGTCAGCGACGCACGCATAGAGGGTTTTGTTCAACAGTAGAAAAGATAAAGGTTTTTGTTTGAAGATTGAGTAGCAATGGAGAAAGATGGAAAAGGTAAGGGTAGAGTAGCCCTTTCCTTTTTTAAATTTTTCAGCAGGTTATAATCACCTTTTCATAAAGTTTTGGCCAAATTGGCCATTGTCATTCTGGTCAACAAAGTTCAGGGGTTAGATTTTCACTTTTATATTTTACAAGGTTATATAGCACTTTTGAACAAAACATAGGGTTAAAAATGCACTTGTCTCTAAATATGAAGAACAAATGAAGAACATACTGTTAGACCGAGGAACAAAACGTATAGATTGAACTTGAGATCTTGTAGAGACTCCACATTAAACTAGTGGTTAACAATATAGCCAATCCCAATGAAAAGTTTCATGTGGGGTGTAGAAGTGAATTCCCAATGATTGTGGTTTATATTATTATGGAAAATATATAGAGTACAAAAGAGCACAAAGAGAATGAGTTACACAAGAACTCTAACTCCTAATTACTCTGTAGAATCTTCTGTCCTAACATCTCCGTCAAGCGAAGCGTAGGATGTTCCCAAAGGCAAATGTTGGACCTATAAAACTCAAACAAAGGACTAGACAGTCTTTTTATGAAGATGTTGGCAATATGGAGTGACATAACCTAAAAGATTTTGTCTTTTTGTTGCTTTGGTCATTGGTTAATGTTAAGATTATTTTTAGGAGTGACAACTAATTATAATTTTTAATTAATTGATCGAATTAGGCTTGAGGATGGAATTGAATTAGTTATTAGTTCTTACATATGGGGTCGTGGGTAAAGATCGACACCTAGGTCGTGATTGTCAAAGGATGTGACCATATCAACTCGTGTTGCATATATGGGTAATGAGGTACACCTAGGTTGTGATTGTCTAAGGATGGGACCATATCGATTATAGTGATTATTTCTGAGGTCATATCTTGGGTATGTAACCACTAAGTTGATGCTATGATCTTAGAGAGTAGAGTGAAATACTAATATTCTAAAAGGCAAGAGTGCCCTTCTAGACTACGTATTAATGTTGGGTGTCAGAGTATTATGATACTTCCGGAGTTAGTCTATCTTACCATGGACTGGGGTGGACTAATTTTGGGGGTAAGGGTTAGATGGGAGATTCCAAATATTCAACATTCCCTAGCTAAACCAAAGAGAGTTGAGAGATGATTTAGGATCGGAACTTCCGAAGGGAGAGTTTGTGTTAGGTTCAATGATTCAAGCTCGCCACAATGTGGATCAAGGGAAGATGATAGGACATATTTCTAGGATTTGAACATAAGTCGAGGATTAGTGAATAGCTAAACATGTGGAGCAAATGCTCCAAAGTCTTCTTAATATTATATTTATCTCTTTAGTCAATTTTCATGCTGGATATTTTACTCTCCTAATTTCTTTACTATATCCAAATAAAAACCCTCCATTTTTGGCAAACATTTAGTGATGCTTGTGTGTGTTTTCCACTAAGCAAGATTTAATCAAAAACTTTTTCCTTGTAGACGACTTCAACTTCCCAATGTCTACTTTCTAATAGATAGTAGCAATATGAATTTATTAATTTAATCCTTGATTTATGCACTAGTTTAAACGACGCTACCATGCACGTTAACTGTACGTTGTTATGTGGATCCTATATTCTTTAGTCCGAATGACATCTTCATGTAGCAGAATGATCCAAAACTAGCTATGATTGTAGTCTTTTAGGAATTTTTAGCGTCCATCAAGATCTGATGGTATCCGTTGTATGTGTCTAGGAAGCCCATGATTTCGTATCCTGATATTTCTTTAACCAGTTTATCAATCTTCGACAGTGGGTTGCAATCTTTATAGCAGTGTTTGTTCCAACTCGTATAGTTAGCAGCCATTCTCCATCCAGCGTCGACCTTTCTAATCAAAACTGGGTTAGCAATCCATGTCGGGTATATGAATTTGCAGAGTATTTATGCTTTCACATGAGTTCTCACTTTATTTTCGATCGCTGACTGCCTGGCATGGGCAAAGCATTTTTGCTTCTGTTGAATGGGTTTCACCGATGTCTCATCATTAGGGTTATGTGTTGCGGTGGAAGCATTGATGCCTCCCATGTCTCGGACTGACCAAATGAAGGCAAGTGTTGTATTGTCTTAGCGTAGCAATCATTTTGCATTTTATA
This sequence comes from Rubia peregrina, assembly GCA_032355705.1. Taxonomy (NCBI): domain Eukaryota; kingdom Viridiplantae; phylum Streptophyta; class Magnoliopsida; order Gentianales; family Rubiaceae; genus Rubia; species Rubia peregrina. The sequence goes on along the minus strand of JAULKK010000001.1, from coordinate 10,620,316 downwards.
GTTTCTGGCCCATCTTTCCGATCCTAATTTCCTTTGTGTGATTTTTGTCGTCTAAGCTCATGAGATCTAATTCTTCTCCCAAGTTGATTACTGTACAGATGTTTTGGAGAGTTGTCTTTGGTTGATTGTTATGGCCTCATTGTTATAGACATGCATTGTCTTGCTGTTTGTTGGTCTCCTCTTACTCTTTATACTCCAGTTCGTGTAGGGAATTTCACCAAATGATATGGGGACCATATAGACTTTGTGGCATTCATCCATGGTCTTTGAATGATGGAGTTGAATATGTTTGAGACATCCATTACGATGAAGTTGCACAAGACCCACATGCTCTCTCCTTTTGCCCGATAGTTGCAAGTAACAATATGTTTCCCAGGGAATTTTTGACTTCCCTGTGAACCCTACTATGGATGATGTTGTCTTCCTCATATCTGATTACTTGAATCCCAATTTGTCAAAGCAATCAATTACCAATACCTCTACAGCGCTGCCAGCATCCACGAAGACTCTGTGCACTTTAGAATTTCCTATCTTGGCCGTCATTACCACAAAATCATTGTGTGGTGATGCAATTGTGATAGCATCCCTTTCGCAAAACATAATAGTCTCACTAACATGAAACCTATTTTCAGTAGGCTCTTGTGGCGGCATGTACCTCACTCTCACCTCCTAAGCATCGTTGGATGTAAGCTATGTCGATCTGTGAATGGATAATATCACCATATCGAGGCGCATCCATCACATACCTATACTCAATTGTAGCTGCCATTTTTTCTTTTTCCTTGCTTGAGGTTGGGTCATGTTTTTTTTCTTCTGTACCATACCTGCTTGATTTCCTTGGTGAATACTAGGGATGATCATGGGTCTAGGACACAGGTTCTAGACCCGTCGGGTTGGATATGGGTCAAAAAAAATTAGACTCATCCGGTCCGGGTCCGGGTCTTGGTATGGGTCTAGATCTAAAAAATGGGTCTGGGTCTAGGTCTAAAATATTAAGATCCAGACCCTACCCGTAGACCCATATTAACCTAACTATACATACTATTTATCCTAATTCCTAAATTACTTTCATATTCTCTTTGTATTTTATTTCTTAATTAAACAAATAATGTGTATTGTATATATTTTTCTTGAAGAATTAATTCATATCCATATTGAACTTTAATCATTTGTATTTAAGATAATACATATTTTTATTTAGTGAAGCTTTTTTTTAAAAAAAGGTAGACCCATTTAGGATTCGCTTTAGATTCAATACCCGTTTAGACCTATCGGGTCTGGGTATGAGTTTAAGATTTTCAAACCCTACGAGTCTGTGCCAGGTCTAGGTGTAACTAAATTTTTTGAGAGTCAGGTTTGAGTCTTACTAGACCCGACCTATGATCATCCCTAGTGAGTACTCCTTTATTTTGTACTGAGTAAGTCGCCCTTGATGAAGTCGTTCTTCAACTTTCCGCCGGAGGTTATTACAAAGTTCTGTTTTGTGGCCATGATCTCCGTATAACTATTTATGAATGCTTCTAAAGACATCAATTACGTAAGGTCCTGCAATTGTAGGCATTCTAAAACAAAACATTTATGGTATTCAGCTAAGCCTTTTGCAGTTCTTTGTGCCACATTCATTAGATCTGTGAACGTCTTTGTGAATTTTTTTTTGGTAAAACCTGCCCATGAATCAGTCTGCTAGCTAGCTGAACCTAGTTTTGGATGCTTTTCTTATGTATGATATCATACCATATGATTGTTGTTCCTGCCGTGAAGATGGGAAAATCTTACACACTAGCTGAATGAGTGCATCACAGAATCACATGCTGGTCATATATAAGTGTAAGAAATTACTGGGGTCTGTCGTTCCATCGTAAACCTTCAATTGAGTAGGTAGTTTAAAGCTCTCTGGCTTTGCAAAGTTCTACAATTCATCCACCACTGGGGAGTGCTCTATTACTTCTTCTACTATTTAGCTCCAGGTTTTAGCGTTGTTTTCTTGCCGCTTTTTCCATTTAGATGAAGTCACAATCCTTTCCTTGGCTTCTCAAGGCTACTTTATTTTCCCCTTTGTTTTATTTATGAAATGTGTGTAGAGCTACTTCATGTTAGCTTCGAGTAACATTGTGAAAGCTCGCTTTTCCTTATCTGGAGGCGGGAGGGATTCCGCTTTCTCTTCATCCCGTACTCATGGGGTTCTCCGTTATCGTCCTGGTATTCCTATTGATAAGACGAAGATCGAAGAGGAGGATTGGGTGGCGGAAATGCATTTTCCGACTAGCTTGTCATGTTCCTAGTGGTCACCACCATAACTTAAAATGATGTGGTTGGCTCCTTCCAAATGATAGTAGCGATCTAGGTGCACTACAAGCCAAACTTTTGTATCCGAGTCCTGCAACCAAAGTCCCGGATTGGATTCAATGTAAAGATTTTGATGCCTAAGTTAGTGTCTCTCCTATCAGATATAATTATTTTAATTTCTCGTTCTTGCCTACCTTGAAATCTTGATATTTGTATTTATAGGCCTCTCAGGCCGCTATTACCGTAGTAACGTGACACGAGGATCATACTCATAATGACCACCATGGTGGCTTCACAATCATTCCCTGCATAGATATCACAACCCACGATATCTTCATCGTGGCTTGTGTAGTGGTCATGTGTGTGGTCATCGTGGTGGCTGCACCAGAATTCTTCACATAGATAGTGTAGACCACGATCTCTCAAACGTGGCTCGAGCAGTGGTCAATGCTTTTCTTAGTCTGTCTATGATGTTCGCTCAAGAGAAGACTTCACTAGTAACAAGGAAATATAAATTCTTTCCTTGTAGGAATGATTATAGATAGCAATTTCATTTTACACTTTAATTTCCTATTCCCTTGGTGTTTAGTTTATAGCCCTATCTATACTATATACTAAAAGAGTAACTTTTTGGTTAAGTGGCAACCACACATTCAACCACATCATAAGTCACAAGTTTTTGACAAGTGACATTCCCAAATATTGTCACGTCAACTTTAAAAATATTTATTAACAAAATATTTAATATGATATAATTTACCTTTCAATTCCAATGTATTCTTTGAAGACTATAATTCTCCTTTCCTCTGTTGATTACGTGAGGTCGGTGAGGAAGAAACTGAGAAAAGGTAATTTCGCTTTCTTCCTATGATTAAATTCAGCCTATTTTTTGGGTTACTTTCAAGTTTCAACAATAGAATACAACATGTTTGATAATTTGACTGACTAACTTACTGTATTTTTTCCTTCCATTTTTTGCCTGACTACATATCGATGAGAATTAGAGCAATGAATCTGTTTGGCTGCGCTATGTTGGCCTCAGATGCAGGAAAATAAAAATTAGTTGCAGAGCTAAAAGGACAATTACGAAGGAGAAAGTTGCTGATGAGATGACGCCACTGATGCAGAGCTCTCTGCCATTGCTTGAGAAATAGTCAGTAATTTCTCCTAACTTATCCCATTGTTAACAAACTATCCTTTCACCTGATATAGAATTGTTTTTTTTTCTTCAAATTTTCCCTGCAGTTGGCCGAAGTAAATGATGTAGCACATCAAGACGAGGGCCTTGATTGGAGGTCTACCGAAGCAAGTGAAGGATGTAGCACATCAGTGTCCGAGTATCTATTAGCACTGATAAGAAAGGTGGTACGTTAATTGAAGGTATGTCGTCTCTGTTTCCAGGTCCTTGCTCTCTCCGCGGTGCACTTGCTTGCTATACTGACCTTCTGAATTCTTCTCGGAAGGTGTGTTTGATACATAGTATGCTATTAACTTTGATTTAATGCATTCTAGATCATATTTTTTTCTTGGTTAAATTTGGTAATCCGACATTTAAACTTATGCTAACAAACTAATCCCATACTTCTGTAATCGTGAGAACTCTAGGTCGCTTTGGCTGCTTATGCAACTGTGACCAGTCATACTGTGTCAAACTTGTGAAAGCTCTTTGCGCCGATCACAATGTCAGTTTGATTTCAGTTCGAAGTGGCAAATAAATGGGCCGGTAAGGGAAAGACAATTGAGGAATATGTTGGAATGTGCAAGATTGATGATTAAGGGAATGCAAGGAAGGTTGTTGGTTGTAGCGTTGTTGTCATGATGGAGGACCTTTATATGGTATTGGAAGGATGTTGCACTAGATCTAACACAACACTTTTCAAAATTTATGTACCCCTCTGTCCCAGGGGAATCTGCACATTTTCTTTTTTAGGCTGTCTCAGACAAATCTACACACTTTTCATTTTAGGCAAATTTTTACACATCATAAGACACAAATTCCCTTGAAATAATTGAACATTACTCATATCCTACCATCACTACCATCCCATCCCACATGCTTCTCTCATTTACTCCTCACAAAACCCAAGAAAAAAACCCCGCCACCATATCTACGCCACCATCTGCCTCTCTCTCATATCTTCCTTTCTCTTCCCACCTCCAATTCTCACCTCTCTTATATGTTCTTCTCCTCTATTGGTGCACCAGCGACGCGGTGGTGTTGTTTAATCGGTGATTTTGGGGTTTTCGACATCTTCATCTTCGACGCGGTGGTGATGTCCTGTTAGAACTCCAACACACACCGATTGGTGGTTTGAGGTCTCTGACATCGGCGTTGAGTTGTGGATTTTGGGGTGAGGGTTTTGGGCCGTGACACCAGCAAGGGTTTGTGTAGCGACACCGGAGTGGGCGAGGGGTGAGGATTTTGGGTAGTGACACTGGCATTAGGGTGAGGTGGGAGGCGGTGGAAGTTGAGGAGGCGAAGGGTGTTCAGAGGGGTCCGCAAAGAGAAGGTGACGTGAGAGAGAATGAGAGGTGAGGTTGAGAAAGGCGGCGAAAGGAGGAAGGATTTTTAGAGAGGGTTTTCAAATGGGTTTTTAAAGAGGAGGTGGCGTGAGAGAGGAGGAGAGGTGAGGCGGAGATAGGCAGTGAGAGGAGGCGGAGAGAGGAGGTGGCGGAGGAGATGTGAGCGGCGGCGAGATGAGGTGGATAAGCGGCAAGAGGAGGCAGAAAATAGGTGAAGACGATAAGGGCATAATGGTCTTTTCACCATGAAAAGTTTGCAGAGAGATTTTCTTTCTCTGCAGATTCCCCTGGGACGGAGAGAGTATCACGTTTCAAGAATTATTTAACACTTTTAAAATATTTTAGTGACACTTTATAAACTATTGTAACATTTTAAGTAAGTGTTAGTGTTACAATACCGCTCTTCTATAGTAGTGTATGATTCTCATTATGAATAAGGTGTGTCACTAATTAGACATCAATACACATTAATTAAAGTGTGTCACTAATTAGACAGCAATACACATTAATTAAAGTGTGTCAGTGTTTAATACTCCCTCCGTCCCACTAATATTGGCATAAGTGCTTTATGCACGTTATCCAAGACACGTGTTCGGCAGTTAATAT
>JAULKK010000001.1:10555557-10567978 GCA_032355705.1 Rubia peregrina | reverse complement strand
GAAAGGCGGAGATGTAACCGTTTATGACCGTTTTGGTCAGAAAACGGGAAGAAATGGACAGAAGATAATTGTTTGAAAATATTCTATTATAAAAGGCCTACACTATTGGCCAGTGCGTGTTTCGCACCAAATTTCGCACACAGAGTCAAAGTCGATTTACACTCATTCCTTCATTTAAACGGGAAAAAATTTCTGGAAACAAAAATATACTACGATAAATCCAACATATATAACATAATAATAGTTACGTATATATAATAATAGAATTTAATGAAAGTAATTTGCTCACTTCAAAAAGTCAAAATGTGCTCTTTTTATTGGTATTATTTTTAGGGAAAACTAATCCGACATTTGTGCCTTGCATAATGATCCACCGACCACCGTCTACGCATGAATATTTTGTGATTCAGCGACACTGATACAGCAGCAGAAAGAAACTCCACTTACGAGTTCCAATATTGGTTCTTTTGCTTATTGCTGCTCTTGTTGCATGAAAGCTTGTTAACATTCCCCAAAATCATGTCTATAATTAACTAATTAACACGAGTATCTCAAATTACAATAAAATAAAATACTACTGTGTTCTATCATCATCTCCACTCGAACTTCAAATTAAGGAAAGATAATATAACTCAATATTTTTATCGAGTCAAGAAAATAAGATTACTGATCTATTTACTTTTTCACGGTCTTCAATGATTATGGTTGACCGTCAATATCTCTAACTACATATAATAATTTTGTATAAAAAATTGATATTTATAAAATAGACGTTAAGATTAATCTAACAATATCTCACATAATATTTTTATTGCAGATATATAAATTGATATTTATAGTCAAAATTTAACAAGTTTGACTTTAAGAAAATAAATAAGTCAATAATTGTTGGACGGAAGGAATATCAAGCAAGGAATGGACTATTTTTTCCTAAAATCAATTTCTCATTCAGACATAACACCAATTATACAAGTATATTTCATATAAACACAGCAACATAGGTGACTTTAGAACGCAGATTTCTGAAGCCGACGATGATGGAAGGTGAGCAGCAGGGTGATTTTGGCGATAATATTGCAATTTCAATACCAATTCTAGTCGCAAGTCTTGAAGGCTCAAAAGGAACAGATTCCGGGTTGCACGGTGCGAACTCGGATGCTGCTATGGCTTCAAACGGGACGACAATCCGACGCCGGCATACTGAGCCCAGTTCAACCAGCCCAACCATGAAAAGGTTCGCATATTATCCTACCAGATCGCGAGTTCTGCAAGTTGAAGAATCTCATTCATTTGGCTCCAAGGCCAACCCTGAGAGCAACACAAGTTCACATGCCAGAAACTCACTTCACAAAAAGATTGAGTCCATGAAATCAGGTATTCTGCGATCAGAAAGAAACAAGGACGAGAACGGCGATGAGGATGATTCCAACAGCAGTGATGAAAGGGATGATAATGGTGATATCGAAGATGGTGCGGAGGAGATGGAGGAGAATAATGGCTCCGAGGTGGATCCGAAGGGTGTTGAGGGCGATAAAAAACCTCGGAAGTGCAGGCACATGGGTAAGAAACTTAAAACCTTCGATGTCATCATGGAGTGGATACTGTTTTCTTGCATTGTGGCTTTGTTCATTGCAAGCTTTTATGTTGATGGTCTCAAAACTCGATTCATTTGGGGTTTGGAGATTTGGAAGTGGTGCGTGCTTGTTGCAGTGATCTTTTGCGGCCGTTTGGTGACCAAGTGGGCTAAAGATGGCATTGTTTTCTTGATTGAGTCCAAATTCTTGTTCAACGAGAGAGTTGTGTATTTTGTTCATGGTGTGAAGAGGAGTGTGCGATTCGCGGTTTGGTTGGCATTAGTTCTTCTGGCTTGGGTTCTGTTAATTGACAAACACCATGCCAAGGATTCACATAAGACCTCCAAGGTTCTGAAATACATCACAAAGGGTCTTGTTTCTTCTCTCTTAGGGGCAATCATGTGGATGGTGAAGACTTTGCTAGTGAAGTTCATAGCTGCATCTTTTCATGTCAAGACGTTTTTTGCGAAAATCCGTGAAGCTATCTCCGATGAGTATGTTCTCTGGACACTTTCAGTTCCGCAGTCCATTGAAGTCAAAGGACACGGAGGCCAGGTTCAGGCAACCTGTGGGATTTCTTGGTTGAAGCTTCCTAAGTGGATGGGAGGGAGAAAGAAAAAGAGCGGCGTTCATGAAATTCAACAGGGTGAGAGTATTACTTTAAGGAAACTAGGCAGGATGAAGCCTGGCAAAATGCCAGCTTCTACAATGGGACAGTTGATTGATAGGGTGAAGAGCTCCAAGTTGTCGATTGTTTCCAGTGCTCTCCACGGGGATGTAGTTAATAATGGCGGTGAGCAGACGGAGATCACTAGCCGGTTGGAGGCTGAAAAAGCCGCTTCTCTCATATTCAGGAATGTTGCAAATAAGGATCATCCCATGTAAGATTTGCTTACAATGTCATCTTGCTTCTGTTGGTCTTGTTTTTTTTTAAAGTCTTTACCTATCTGTATTTGTAGATACATCACAAAGGAGGATCTCTTGGAGTTTGAAACCAAGCAGAATAAAGATTGCCTAAATGAGTGGTTCCTCAAAGTGGCAGAAGAAGGGCAGATTACTGAGACCAGTTTATCCGAATGGGTGGTATGTGTCATTTTTTATCAAAATGTGATGCCTATTTAATCTGCATGATCAAAATTTTACATTATTTTATTAGAGGTTGGGAAACTGGGGAGTATAATTTTATAATATTCATGTAAAACTGAACCATCAAAACTCAAAGTGAGGAGTAATCATTCATTAATATCCAGGTGAACATGTACAAGCAAAGGGAGTATCTATCACATTCGCTAAAAGATGCGAAAACAGCCATTGAGGAGCTTAACAGAATCCTTTCTGGGCTTGTGGTGATCTTGATTGTCATCATGTGGTTACTTCTGATGGGATTCGCGACGACCAAAGTACTATTATTCTTCTCATCTCAAATCTTACTGGTCGGCTTCATGTTTGGCAACACCTGTAAGAATCTGTTTGAAGCCATGATTTTTGTGTTTATCATGCACCCTTTTGACGTTGGGGATCGCTGCGTCATTGAAGGGGTTCAGGTAGGAATGTCACAAAAGCTTGTATGTCATAAGTTATTCCTCTCTATGCTAATTAACTGATCCGGGAACAAATTGTATGTTACAGATGATCGTCGAGGAGATGGATATCCTGAAAACCGCCTTTCTGAGATATGACGGCGAAATGATTTACTATCCCAATGCTGTTCTTGCAACCAAAGCCATCAGTAATTTTAACAGAAGCCCTGAGAAGATGGGGGATTCTGTTTGTTTCGACATTGATGTCTCTACTTCAGTCGCAAGTATTGAAGCTCTCAAGGATAGGATTAAGATGTAAGCCTTCCTCTTTCTCTCACATCTTGCATTTTTGCAATTATTTTTCAAGGTATGGAGGTGATTCAGGAAGTTTGCATTGATCAATGACAGGTACTTGGAGGAGGAGAAACCGCATCATTGGCATCCTGACCATTCTCTGCAGATCAAGGAGATTGAGAATATGAACAAGATGAAAATGGCTCTATACATCACTCACAGGATGAACTTCCAAAATTATGGGGAGAAGACGAATAGAAGAACTGAACTTATACTGGCCCTCAAGCAGATGTTCGAAGATATTGGGATTAAGTATCATCTTCTTCCTCAACAATTGCTCGTCAGTCAGATTGGTTCGGCATTCCCACCACCGGCCTCAAGTGTGTATTAGAGAGCAATATTTTTGTTTTTTAGGAGAAGGTATTATTTCATTATGATTCAGTTGAGTTACAAAAGTTTGAGTTGAACTCTATTAAGTATAGATTCAAACAGTTTGTTCGGGAAATTGAGTTAATTTACGTGTTGTACTATTATTAGCCAATCATTGGAGATAAATATTTAATTAACTTTTCCACATGTTTTCATGACACTAGTGCATGAGCAGATAATTAAAGATTGTGAAAGGAGCACAGGCGATTTTAATCCGCAGTGTCTGGCATCCAGGAAACAAGCCTAGTGCGGGTTGTGCTCCCTCACTAGGCTCTAATTTCTTGAAGGCCAAAAATAATATTTTAGGGCTTTTACATTTTTTTTTGTAATTTATCATGCTTTAATTTAGTTAAGCTTGGGTAATTTAATTTAAAATTAAATTTTGACCATTTTAAAATTTGAATTACTTTTTGGTCAACTAGATTAAAATACTAAATTATTTTTTGGCCCATTCCGTTACTAAGCTTTCTTTAAGTTATAAATATATTTTTGTAAAATCTTTCTTTTCTTTTATATTATTTAATTTTAAGAAGAATGGTGAGTTAATAATTATTTTTTCTTGCATTTACCTAGTAAAGATCACCAGTAACTAATCGATCAATAGAGTATCTATTTGAATTTGCATAGTTTCTATATCAATTCTATCGATACTTTTTTTTTCTAAAATGGAACATTAAAAATTGAATAGTAGTAAAGTCAAGATAGTCGGCCTAAACAATAAAATTCATCCATTTTTTGGTAAACAATTTTGTATTAGAATTAAGCCCAAACTTAAAAAATTCAGATCTATTACAATGTCTATCTTCTACTACAAAACTATGAGTCTACACAACTTTCTTTCCCTGGAATGAGCATTGGTCTTCATGTTAAACTCCACATATTGCCTTCCTTTTCCTCCATTCAGCTTCTGCTTTAATCTGAAAAGTTACTGTTCCCCCTTCAGTTCTTCTCCTCTAAATAATCTTGCAATTTCTCTCCCTCCATATATGGTATAAACCTGACATCCATTTCATGATTTCCTGGCCAGCTTTCCTTCTTATCAGAGCCCATATCTTCTTCTTCATCATTCTCAGTGAACTTCCGTATGGGATTTGCAAGTTTTCAGCCAATTCTCTCATGTAATCACACTCAAAGAATAAGTGTAGCTGATTCTTGATGTTTCTGATACACCACACAATCCTGCTTCTCTGTCAAAATGTTGAAAGCTAATAGTCCATCTGCTGTGGGAAATTTCTTGTTGACCAACATTTAAACAAACACCTTATGTTTTGGCAGACTCCACTTGTTCCATATGATATCAGATTCGTGCTTTGCTTCAGTCCCTCCTTTTATCATGTCATAGACAACTGAAGTTTTCAGTACTCCTTTACCGTTCATGCATGATCTGAGTCTAGAGAAGTAACCATCTCTTACTCTCATCAATTCCTTCCACAGCCTTTAAAAAAGACCCTCTACAGCCAGCTATGCGTGATTGAGTGCTTGCAAATCTCTATACTTCCTCTTTTTAAATAGTATTCATGTAGCCATTTTCCCCACAAAGTGTCTTTTTTTCTGCGCTAAGTCCTAGATATGCTTGCAAAGAGCAGCTCTGTTCCAGGTGGAAGGATCCCTAAGACCTAGACCTCATTTCCTCTTCCCCCAACAAAAAGAGTCCCATGATATGGCCGTGAAAACCCTTTGCTCTTCATCTCGGCCCCATAGATAGCTTGAGAAAATTTTAACAATTCTCTTGTGCACTCCCTCTGGTATCTTCATAACATTTTCCCAATAGCCTGATATGCTTAAAATTTATCCATTACTTGGATAAAAATTATGAATATACTTGGTATAAATAACTTTAAAATTTGTATTTTCACTTCAATGAATTAAATATTAAAAATATTAATAAATTTAGAATATTATGTTAGATGACACAAATTTAGAACATTTTCAAAAAGTGTCTTCATTTTTAATTTTTATCGGTGTAAGAATTTCGATGAAGAGGATGGTAAAAATTCATATGAAGAGAATTGGGAAAGTGAAATAAAAATGAGGGTTGAATATATATATATATGTGTGTGTGTGTGTGTAATAATGAAAGGTAATGATGATTCAAAAGGTTTTGTTACAAATTTCACCTAGGCAAAATTTGTGTTGATGTGAGTTCATTTCGTGAAAAACCATATTTGTACAAGTTATGAAAAAATTAATCATCATAAAATATTCATACTTTTTAGTCTAAAAATTATACTCTTGAACTCAAAGATATTTATTTCTTTTAACTTAGACATTGAAAACACAATTAATCCGGACCTTCTGCTGATTTATCGCGACCATTTTTGTCTCATTTTTGTTTGGGAGTTTAAGGAGCAGGTGTAGGGTTGAGATAATGCCTTTTAGTGCTGCTAGCACATGTTTCTCAATGATGATGTTGTAAGGGTTGTTTCCGTAGATCATGATAAACTCCATGTCCACGATTGTTTCCCTCGGGTGATCTCCTACAGTGACTAGAAAGGTCAGAGTTCCTTCCGTCCAGACCGTTCGGTCTGCAAAATATACTAGGGATATGTGTTTGCTTGAGCTTCTTCTTGGTAGCTTCATCAAGCTTCTCGAAGCAATGCTAGTACATTACTTCTGTAGAGCTTTTTCCATCCACGTAGGCTCGGTGTACCTTCTAGTCTACCATTATAATGGTGATAAGGACAAGGTCTCCACCTGCTTACCATTCTAGTATGAGGTCTTCTGAACTGAAGGTGATGACCTTTCCCATAGCAAGTCGTTAATCTGGGTGTGTGTTTTGAGGCACTTTCTTACACCTTTCATTTCTTTGGGACTCTGTCTGGCCGTCGACGTACCCTCCAATGATGGCGTAGATATGCGTTAGTGTTATCCCCATATCGTAGGGATATCTTCCTTATCTTGGTTTGTTTTCTTCTCAGCTACCCTCTCATGTTCTACCCTGGCCACCTCTCTTTCTTTCTTGGTGTCTCGGCGTTGGTTTATTCTACTGTTGGAACCCCGGTACGTAGCCTTGTTGTAAGTTCTAGTGTCTTTGATAAACCAGGCTAACTCCCCTAACTTCAAACCCACTTCTATAGCCTTTTTCAAGTGGAAACAATAATTTGTATCGTGACCTTGGCCTTTGTGAAAATTGCACTAGAGGTTTGGATTCCTCTTGCTAGGTAACATTTGCTTTACAGCCAACAGTCGACCCAAGTTTTTTGGAACTGTTGATGCTTCTGTCTTCTAGTTCTTTGAACCACAGCCGGACTTTGTCATTCAGGGTGGTGGCGAACACTTTGTTTTATGAGAATAGCCAACTTCGCATTATATGTCATTTTGACTGATATGTAATGCGATGGTTGACCGGCGTCTGTGTTTATACTCCAAAACCTTTAGAGGTTAAACTTTTTTGAAAATGATTGACTTTGGTTTGCAAAAGTAATTTTCAATGGTTTTTGAAAAAGAGTGTAGAAAATGGTGTTGAATGGTACTGTTGAAAATGGTTTTAAAAATCATGCACAGATAAAATCGCACATACAGTCAATTATTGTTCAAATAAGTTAATTAAATTATTCGAAAAAACAGTAGCCATAAAAATATCTTTACAATTAGTACATAGATTCAAATAAGAATTATTTTTGTTCCAACAAAAGATAAATTGTAATAAACTCAATCAGTTTGGATTATGATGATCTTTAAGACAATCGGCCCTCTAGCTTCTATGACCTCCAATAACAAGGTGTCCCCAATGCGTAGGCGGTTGCCGACAAGGAACACAGAAAAATCCTTTGGGACAGGGCCTTGATCTTCCTGTTCCCCACTCTCTCCTGTAGCATCTCAGCACAACTGGCATCTTGTCATTTGGTAGGAGTTTTACAATGTCCCTCGGTACGTATTCAATCACAAACCAAAATAATATCTATTATATATATATGAAGTTAACAAAAACATATTATTTGAAAATCAAATAATTACAAGCATTTAATTAGCTAGATGGGCCTTACCAAAGTGGGGTTAGTCCTAATGTTTTGCTGCTTTAGAGTGCAGCCGAATCGGTGGCTATCTACAGACATTGTATGGTGTTCAAGCTCGAACACAACAGGCTTTGGGGTGCTCCGTTGTGTGGTGAGCTGTTGGAAAACAATGAATTATTAAATTTCATTAGATGTGAATATATATAAGTAAACACACAAAATAAATGTAGCTCATATATATATACATGTAAATATATGTAAAATAAGTCGATGACCTTGAAAAGGGGTCGATTAGAGGATACTTCGCCAACCATTACTCCTGAAAAATATAAGAAAATGATTAGGGCATGAAAACCTTGTAACTCGATGAGTGCAAGGTCGGCCATGCGTCACATATACATATCGGTCCTAAACAGTGGCATGGCCGACATGTATGCTCAACCTCGAAAATCAGTCGTTCAGACCAAACATGTTAACAGACAGACATACAAGTTCGCATTTAAAATTTTAAAGCAAACTTATACGCATGTAAGCGAGTTTGCTTTCTGTTAAATCAATAGGAAAACTGACATAGGTGTGACGTCCCATTAAAAAAACATAATTATGTATGAACGATGTCCCACAACAATCACATAAAATCAAGGTAAACTAACAGGCCACTGAAGGCGTATTTAATCCTAGCAGCTACGACCAAAATTGCATAAACCCAGAAAAATATGTGCTTGGAAAACAGAAAATGACACAAAATCATCCAAAAATATACCAACCAAGACACTGAAAAAAATAGATAGAAAAATTTAAAGGAAAACATACAAAAATGAAGTGGTTGGATGAATTTAAAAACCATACTTTTGACAAGAGAAGAGATGAAGGGGCGGGGGACTTTTGGAATTCGAGGGAAACTTGGAAGTAAATATTTGAATTGATTCTGAGGTGGGCTCCATATATTTATAGACGTCTTGGAACAATGCCATTTCGAACCTTTATGAATTTTGCCTCGACTTGTAAGATGTCACAAGCCTATCGGCTTAGCTGACTACTAAACAAATAATAACCGACGTCGACTTTCCTGAATGTGGGCCTAATAATTTAAACCCATTAGCATAAAAAATAGGCTCGCGTTTGAACAAAACGAATATAATTGACTTTCAATACAGTTAATAGTATATTAGCAAGTAAAAATTATTATTTTAAAATGTTCATGAACTTTATTAACGTCCAGTTTGACCAAAATTGATTTTGGCACAACCGGTGAACCTCTTACCTTTTGCACCTTGGTCCATCCAAAAAATTGGGAGAATTCATAATGCAAATTAAAAGATACACTTGTGTTATTCACAATGACACGACCATGTTGCTCCGACTTGGGCATCAACGGGTCAATGGAAGGGCCTGAAATCTTAACAGGGAGTATTTGACGATACTTTTAAGAAATTACGCTATGGAAAAACTTCCTTTAATGTACCCTACGCTTCATAACTCTACACCTAAACATAAGAACATATGGAGATTATGCATACTATCTAAGAGGGACGTGAATCGAGGTAGTGTGTGATCACTTTTATTAGTATTCCATTAATACCATTACAATAGGCATCATGAGAACGATAATTTCACCACATAGAGTCACACAGAATTACATATTCTTGGTTTTTCATGTAATAAAATGATAATAAAATTTCGTCCAACAATTTTTGAAAAACGCTAGTACATGGTTTAGAGTAAATTGTGAATGATTACTTTTAAGTATACAAAGGTTAATCGGAAGAACTTGTGGAAGTCTTCGTGGAATCATGCCAGTTTCTTTATCACTCTCGAGGATTATAAGTTTGACTGGGGATGGCAAAAGCCCCTTCCAGGATTATCATAATCAATTTTGGTGCAACCGGTGAACTTTTACTTTTTGCACTTAGGTCCCTCCAAGAAAGCAGGAGAATTTGGAATGAAAAATTGGAGATACCCTTATTTAATTCATTTTATGAAGACCATGTTGTTCTGATTTGGGCATGAACAGGTCAATGGAAGGGCCATAAATGTTCACGTGGATTATTTGATGATACTTTTTGGAAATTACACTAAGGCCCATGTATGCGACTTGCAAGAACCTTGTTTGGTATGAAACTTTAATAGACTTGCTACCGACGTCGTCAGCCCTGAAATTATAGCGGGAACCAAAAATTTGAGCTAAATCCCCCCAACCCTATTTCATCTGAATTTTAATCACCAACAATGTACCCATTTCAAATCTCCATAACACTTCCTCCAACCCCAACTCCCAAGATTATTTCTATTCACACCATTACAACAATTCAAGTGCTTAGTCAAATTTATCATCTCAAATATCCACAAGTACTAGAGGATGAAGCATCTCCGGGTTCAAATTAATTAAGGTAGTTTTTTTTATCCATTCCAATTCATTTTGCAATCTTATCAGTGATTTTGTATATGTTACTTTTTCATGGAAAAAATATTGAATAATTTTTATGAAGTATGATGATTGTTTTACATGCTATACAGTGTATAGTGTATGTGTTGTCAAAATAATTCCACGTTTGTAAGTAGTGAGAAAAAAGGTTTAGATTAGGCTGATTGGACAATAAATACATTTTTCGTAAGAACACACTTTGAATGTGTGACGTCGATCTCAATCTAATGGCCCTTGCGATATGTCACCGAACAGCAACCGACGTCGCACATTCAATGAAATGCTAGGAAAAACTATGACAAATACTACTCTGGTCAATACTTCTTTGGTACTTGGAGTGTTAAGAAGCACTATGTGGTTTTTCGGAATATTTGTGAGTCTGAGTATTGTATTTTTGAAAATATTAATGCTGAAATTGGGCTTGTCACCTACTTTGTGCATTTCTTCTACCTTTGACTTTCAAGCTAGTGGTACTGTGTGACAATAATAGTTGTATCTTTCTTAGTTAAAACCATGTGGTACATAAAAGGGCAAAGCACATCGATATCTACAAACCAATTGATCATGAACTTGTGGCATTTGGTCAGTTGTATGATGTTAATGTTTATTCTCATCTTCAACTTGTTGACTTATTTACTAAGGGCTTACCGTGCCCTCTTCTTGAGCAGTTTCAATCCAAACATTAAGTGTCGTCAAATCCCACACTTAGTTTAAAAGGATGGAATGGGTTAGTGTGTAGATTATTTTTTATGAGAGGTCAAATGCATGTATTTCTTAAGGAATTTAACATCTCTTTTGTTATATTTTTGTGGGTAGATTGCTAGTTTAGATAAGTTTTACAACATTAGGGTTTCAGATGACCATGTTTAGTTTCCTTTCCTTATCTAAAACCTTAATTTTTAGCCTAATATGAGCATAGAGATATTGTTATGTGAGATTATTGTAGATTGCTCGTAATCATTTCAGAGTAAAAGATTGAAGATTAATTGCAAAATTGGTAAACGATTGAAGATTAATTGCAAAATTGGTAGAAGACTGAAAACCATAAGTCAAAATGTGGTCGAAGATAGAAGAATCAAGAAAAGAATTTAGAAAACACAGTTCGTGTTCGAGATTTTGCAATATCCAAATTTTATCGCCAATCATAGGCAGACTGTCTATCACGATCACAACGACAGAATTTAGAAACAAAGTTTACGGTTACTGTTATGATAAAAGATATGGTGTAACATAAGCTTACTCCCTCCGTATCAAGATTACTGGTATAATTATTTTTTTCACAGTTTTCAATGATGATGCATATTAGACCGTTAATATATCCAGCTATGTATGATTTCACATAAAAAATTAATATTTAAAAAATTCCATTAAAATGAATATAACAGCTCACGTGACATTTTTATGATATACTGTATAAATTAATTTTTATTTAGGGTCAATTTTTTTAAAATTTAACTTGAAAAAAGTAATTGTACCATTAATCATGGAGAAATTTCTTAGTTTGGTGCTATAGTAATTTGGGCTGGATGCAAATGGTGAAGTCGCATTCAGCAAATCCGACTTCACGGTTTTTAATTTTTTAAAAAAAAATAAAAAATGATGCGCCCTCTTCATAATTTTTGAAAAAATATATATCAGAAAGGCATTAATTAAGCGCAAACCAGAAAACCAAACCAGAAACATAACCAAAGTTCGTCTTCGTTATTTTACATACTATTTTAATTGAATTATACTATATAATTATTTTGGAAGAAAATATTTTAATTATTTCTTTTATAAAAATATAATAATATTATTTTTCGAGTTGTATATGAGTCGAGTTTAAATAAAAATATAATTTTCATATGAACTTTTTAAATAATATTATTTGGTATAATATTTTAATATATTATTTTCTTATAAAATTATTAATTTATATTATAAATAAAAATGATATATTTTATATAAATATAACTATTTAATATACTATTGTAATTGAATTATACTTTATAATTATTTTGAAAAAAATATATTTTAATTATTATTTGTAAAAAATATTATAATATTGTTTTTTGAGTTGTATATGGGTCATATTTAAATAAAAATATAGTTTTCATATGAACTTATTTTTTGAAATTATTATTTTTTATAATATTTTAATATAAATATATGAGTCCGTCTCTTGAAAGACGGTCTTTCCATAAGTCATGGAAAGACCAAGGTTTAAAGTGTAAATTAGAAGAA
>JAULKK010000001.1:10477257-10488498 GCA_032355705.1 Rubia peregrina | reverse complement strand
ATATAATAACTTGATAGAAAACATAACAACAAAATACAAACTAAATTTGAAATAAAAAACATTCATAATTAAAGCAACGAGCAACAACATAATCAATTTAAATTGTCGATTGATTATTGAAATTAGAATTCGGTGAATCCATTTTCAACAATTCGAATCAAACCAACAAACTATAATTTTTTCTTCTAAAGCTTAAAAGTGAGGAAAGTAGAACTTGGAAGAGATGTGTGAATTGAATCAAGAATGTTGGTATCTATTTATAGAGAAAATGTTGGTCCGAATTTTGGTACCATTTTAATATTTTACTTTTCTTGATATAATTTTTTTAAATTCATTTCAATCCATTGGAGCAAAAATAATAATTACAAAGACACATGACACAATACCATTGAACCAAAATATACAATTTATCTCATTAAAATCTCCATCTCACCACATGGGACCCACCCCATGTGATAAAGTGGACCAAATTGGAGAGTCACCATTTTGACTCCCTCACCCGAGTCACCCCATTTCTTCTCTCCCTAACTCCCCCTGACTTCCCCATTGTAGCCTTTGATTTCATTTGACTCTCCATGACTCCCTCCATGATTCCCCCATTGTGTATGCTCTTAAAGTAAAGTGCTAAAATTACCCTGAAATTAGGGCGAAAGTGTCAATATAACCCTGCAATCTCAGAAAGTGACAATATAACCCTTGACCACGTTGACCGTTCGGTCAACCTTTTCACAATCGGAATAAAGTGAATATACCTCTGTACCCTTATAATTTAAAAAATAAAAACAGAGAAAATGTGGAACAAATGAGGAATTCTTCCTGTTGAGCTCTTCTCTTTCCTTCTTCTGTTGCTCTTTCTGTTCCCGCTTCTCGGCCGACAGCCGTACGTCGCTTCGCAGGTTGGCTTTTTCTGCCTTCTTCTCGACCTGGGTCCGGTTAGGGGTCTGATTGGCTGAGCGGGTTGAGCTCGATTGGTCCAATTGGTTGGGGTATGATTCTTTCTGGTTATAGGTCTGAACGGGTTGGGCTCGATTTCCCAGCGCTTGGCTGAGCGGCGTCAGGATCTGAGCGGGGAGCGAAAGGCGACAGTGGGGGAAACCCTAGCAGCGGGTGGGGGGAAAGACGATGGTGGCGAGCGAAAGGCATGGTGGGGGGAAAGGCGGCTGGGCAGAAACCCTAGAGGTGGGTGGAGAAAAGACGACGGTGATGGTGACGGTGGTAGTGGCGGTGGCTGTGGAGGTGACGGTGATGGTGATGGGTGTATGAGGTTGTGGGGAAGAAGAAGACGACGGGGATGAGGCTACGGGTCGGAGTGAAGGCAATCAGAGGGAAGAACGCGGTGGCAGGGAGAGGGATGAGGCATCGGCAATGGTGGGGAGAGAGGAGGAGATGGCGGTTATGGTGGGAAGTTAGAGATCTTAGGGTTATCGCGGCAGCGGATCTTGGCTGTGGTGACGGCGGAGCTTAGCGGTGGTGGCGGCGATGGTGGAGCGAGAGGAGAAGGGTGACGGCGGTAGTGGCTGTGGGAGGAAGCACGTCAGCAGTGGTGTAGCTTGGTTGTGGTGGCGGCGGAGCTTGGCGGTGGTGGCGGAGCTTGGTGGTGGTGGCGGAGCTTGGCGGTGGTGGCGACAGCGACGGAGCTTGCCGGCGGCGATGGTTTAGGGTTTAGGCAGCATTAGGTTTTTAGAAAAGAATTTTTGGTTTGTTACAAGGGTATTTTTGTCATTTCACCTTATGATTATGCCTGATTTTTTTGGTCAATACCAGAATAATGGAGTTTGGTTATATTGGCACAGAGTTTAGGAAAGTTAGGGTTATATTGGCACATACATTAAAAACTCATGTTTATATTGGCACTTTCTGATATTGCAGGGTCATATTTGCACTTTTGGCCTAATTTCAGGGCTATAAATGTATTTATCCCAAAAAATTATTATGCAATGTCCAATAGTTATAAGTTTATGACCCGATTAATGCAAATAATTATTTTTTTATCTTAATTGCTTCTAATTTGCAATTTAAACTTTGGTCTTTCCATAACTTATGAAAAGAATTTCATTCAAGATATGGATTTTATTTTTATTTTAACAATAGTTTTTAAATAAGTATTACTCACCAATCACTATTACAATGCTAAGTAATGGGCTATCCCCTTAAGTGAGAGTAAACAGCCTCCCACAAATCACTATCAGCGACTGAAACCCAAAAGACAATGCTTTGTGCAGGTGCAAAGGAAGCATGCTGTCTCCCCCAAATATTACCATATCCACGCCGCTATTCTCCTCTCCGTCACACTGTTCGGCTTTTCGCAGCCCAATCGCCACACTCCGTTAAGATGTCCTCCGCTGCCAATCCTTCCCAGATCATCCAGTATATCGTCTTCTTCAAAGTTAAACCCAACGTTGACCCATCCAAACTCGCCGCCATGGCCTCCAACCTCAGCTCCCCGATGTCCCTCGACAACGTCCTCCACATCACTGCCGACCCCCTCCTCCGGTGCCAGAGCTCCTTACTCGCCTTCACGCACATGCTCCACTCGCGCTGCGCTTCCAAGGCCGATCTTGATGCCTACTATGTGCACCCTCCTCACGTCGTCGTTGTCAATGAATACGTGAATCCTATCTGCGATGACATCATGGACGTTTACTGGGCGAGCGAGGTTCCCACCGTCGTCACCCTAGGGTCTGCCATGATGGTGACGTTCTTGAAATTGAATGAGGGTTTGCAGAAGAAGGACAAGGATGAGGTGTTACGAGTTGTTGGGGGGAATGAAGGAAAAGTTCTCAGCAATTAGAAATATGATACTGTTTGTGTGGCTTTCTATAGTCTTTGATGCTATAGTCTTTTGTGCATTGCTACTCTCTATAAGTAACCCACTCGATGTCCCTATAACCGCTCTTCTTAAATTAGCTGGCAAGGCTGTCAAAGCCTACATATCGATACAGATTTTGTTACGTGGAGGATGGCCAACCATCCTATGACACAAGTTCAACAGCTATCCCGAACTAGCTGGGCTCTTGCACGTGACCATATTGTGCTAACAGTTTGAATAAAACAACAAAAAAATAGATGCTTCCTCAACCATCTTCGTGTGCTTTATCTTCCCATTCTTTTGATGCTCCAAAAGGAATTCCCCCAGATGTTGCCTCTCCTTGTTCGTCAAGTTTTTTATTTGTATGCTGCCTCGAGAAAAAAACACTGATGAAAAGGAAGATGCAAACATTCAGAGGAGCAACTAGCTCCTTCAAGATGCTTTGGAGGGTTCTATGATGTAACTTAACTGGATCTAAGGGTTCACCAAACACATTCACAACTTTTTGATAAGTTTTAGGAGTTTTCAAAAGAACCGAGAAGACTTTTTGGTATTTCTTGGCTAAGGTAGATTTTTGAATGTTATAAATAGGGTTTCAGCATGTATTGGATCATGTGGTATTAATTGCAGTGTATTTATAGCCATTTGTAGGATGTAAATTGTGTGTGTGTGTGTGAAGTTTTCTTATTATTTTACTGTTTACTTTTTGGAGGAACAATGTACAATTTTTTGGCGCATATTCTAAGCAGGAATAGGCCAATACAGAGAAAATTGAAAGAAGGGTTAGGTTAATTACTCAGAATATTAGGTTCAATTTTTCAGCAAATGGTTGATGTGGCCTAACAGAGGGACCCACTTGAAATTCTGCCCAACCATTTCTCTTTCTGCAGAAATGGCTGGGATGCAGGGAGTAGTACATGGCTTATCATAAACATTATTCTAGACAATCTTGAAATGAAGGGCAATTTAGGTTATAAAGTGATAAAAGGAAAGGATTTGATATTACTCCCTTTGTCCCAATATTTATTGTTTAATTTGACTTTTGGAAGTCAAATTGAGCCAACTTCGACCATTAAATTCTATTGTCATATGTGTTGTATGTTGTTGGATTTATCATAATGAATATTTTTAATTAATATATTTTCATTTTTTTAAACACATAAACAAAGATATTAATAGTTAAAAATTGATGCAATTGTCTTTCAAAAGTCAAATTAAGCAATAAATACTGGAAGAGGGGGACTATTCAATATTATGCAGGGTAAATTAGTTACACAAGCAGTATAAGGGCTATACATGTAAATATACAAACATTTCAGATGGTTCTAGACTAACGTTGAAGAATACTATCACTTCCTTTCTACAAACTTGGAGCGAAAAAAGTCTAAAAGAAGATGAGAAAGCTCTTTGGTGAAGATATCAACAACTTAAAGGGACTAAAGAACATGTATGGTGAGAAGCATGTAAGAAGAAACCAGTTCTCGCAAAATGGTAATCAATGATAAATGTGTTTTGCCCATTTGTGGGCAACTACATAATGAGACGAGAAAATGACATTGTTGTTGTCGCACAGAAGAATAGATGGAGAGAACAATGGCACACACAGATCTCGTAACATATGAGATACTCAAACAAGCTAATGAATATCTTTGGTCGCGGTACAGTATACAGACTCACAGCTCGAACGAGATATGACACATTGCTTTTTAGCACTCTGTGAGATAAGATTACCACCAAGAAAAACACCAAGAGTGCAAGTCTCTAAACAGTGATACCAATCTGCAACAAAATACCCCAAAAGTGTGAAAGGACCATAAGTAGAATGAAAGGTTAGACCGTAATTGAGGGTACCACGCAAATAATATGGAATGCGAGTAACAACTTCATAATGTGAATCACGGGGAGAATGCAAAAACTAACTGACTATATTAACTACAAACGCGATATCTGGTCAGGTAATGGTCAAGTATTAAAGAGAACCAACAGGATACCTGTAAAGAGTAGGATTGGAGAAAAGAGCGACATTAGTACTGAGAAGCTGACTATCAGGAATAAAGAGTGTGAAAATTAGAGTACATCCGCTCATCACAGTATGTTGAATGGCATCCATAGCATACTTAGCCTGACCAAGGAAAAAACCAAAATTAAAGTGAGATACTTTCAACCCAAGAATGTAGTGTAGAGGTTTGAGGCCCTTAATAGAAAACACATGATTTGTGCGAGAGATGAACTAGCAAATAAGGGAATGGTCATTGCCAGTAAGAATAATGTCATCAACATAGACTAAAAGATAGAAAATCTTTGAGTCGTGAATATAGATAAAGAGAGAAGTGTCTGCATTATACAACTAAAGCCAAGAGTGTGCAAGTAATATCTAAACCTCTGAAACCAATCTCGAAGAGCCTACTTAAGACCATAAATGGCCTTGTGAAGGTAATATGCATAGTCAAGATGAAGTGGATCTTTGTACCCGGAGGATGTTCCTTGTAGACTGAGTTATCAAGAATACCATTTAGAATAGCATTTTTAACATCTAGTTGATGAAGTGGCCAATGGTGAATAGTCACAAGAGCAAGAATAGTTTGGACGGTGGAGGCCTTCACCACACGACTGGAAGTGTGAGTGAAGTCTAATATTGGCAATTGAGAATAGCCTTGAGCAGCCAAACGAGAATTGTATCGCTCAATAGAACTATCAACACGATGTTTGATGTGATAGACCCAGTTGGAGTAAAAAATGTTTCCTCCATTTGGTTGAGGAATAGGATCCCACGTATGATACTGATGAAGTGCAACCATCTTGTCGTTGATAGTAGCGACCCAATTAAGATCCTTAAGAGCTTATCGATAACTACGAGGCTCAACGTTAGTAAGAAGAGCTGGAATAAAATCGTGAACCTCATAATCATCAACGTTATGACGTGTGATAGTACCCGTGCGAGAACGAGTAGCCATGGTATGAGTAAGACATGGTGGTGAAAGCAAGGAAGAATAAGTAGAGGGAGAGAATGTAGTATCATCAACTGCCTTGGGCGAAGGAGAATTTGAAGAAGAATATAACCAGCATGACAAAGTTTGAGGTGATGGAATAGTGGGTGAAATTGATGTGGAGGAATTTGGATCAAGATAAACGGAGATATCTAGAGATGATAAGGAACACTAGAACCACCAACATAAGGAAAGTGATACTCTTTAAAAACAAGCATGTCGGGTAATGTAGACTTTGCGAGTAGATGGATCCAAACATAGGCCCTGGTTGGAAGAAATGTATATTTATGATGATCATATGTGTGTTTTTATTATTATTATTTTACACAATCTATCACTATTACAAATTACGGCTATCGTAACATTTGTTTTGCAATACTTATTTTAAATTTTACAATAACTTATAAAGTGTTACTTAAACTTTTGAAAAGTGTTACATACATATTGAAATTAACATATTGATCAACGTCATGAATAATACCACACATACATTTTGAAATTAAAAAGCACGGAATGCGCACTCGCTTTATATCTCCGACACACAAGGAAGGATTTAAGGGTAGCAGGAAACAACCTTGAGTTGTTGTATATGAGACTTCAATTGGCTTCCTTCATTGACAGTATCAGAACATGCAAGCTACAAGCTCTACCAAGAGCTTGCTTAGAAGGACGAAAACATAAGGAACTTTCCGAAAAATGAATCAATCAACAACCATTATTAGAGAAATAGAATCCAATAAACAAACAAACTTTAGCACATACTCCCTCCATCCTATAGAAAGTTGCATATCAACTTTTTGCACGCCCATTTAGGAGTGCTGAGTTGGCTAGTGAGAAAGAATGGAATGAGGCTACTTTTTGGTTTCAGTGAACCATGGTGAAATTGGAGCCACGAAATCATCTTAAAAAAGGAATGAGTCAAAATATGAAATTTTTAATGGGACGAATAAAAAAGGAAAGTAGAAAGATTTCTATGGGAAAGAGGGAGTATATAACCAACTATCATTCGACCTTACTTCAATGTAACACATTGACAAGGTCTCAAATTGGCAAAAACATGGATTATGAACTAGAGTATGTTAGGACTCATCTGGTAAAACCCTAAGCAGGATCATCTTAACAATATTCATCAGTAATTTTGATAACCAAGTTATGATTAGCATAATTAATAGATGATAACGAAATGTACAAACTTACTTCCTCAATACTGGTGCTATATCAGTGGACAACTGCAATGATGTCAGCTTCATAGCTGAAAAAGAAGTCTCATCTATCACTTTTGTTTCTAAAAATCAAGGATTAAAGTGTAAATTAGAAGAAATCAAGATAAAAATTTTGGATTGCATGAATCGGATTATAAAATTTATAACTACTACACGTTTCATTTTTTTTTATATTGCAACTAAAATCTTTTATCTTTTATTATTAGAGTCCGTCTCTTGAAAGACGGACTTTCCATAAGTCATGGAAAGACCAAGATTTAAAGTGTAAATTAGAAGAAATTAAGATAACATTTTTGGATGGCATGAATCGGGTTATAAACTTTATAACTATTACATGTTATATAATAAAACTTTAATATTGCAACTAAAACTTTTTACCTTTTATATTTTTAATTAAATCTCGTCTTTCCATAAGCCTATGAAAAGACCGTCTTTCCCAAGATTTTGCCTTATTATTTTACTTAAACTCCATCTTTCCCTAACGTATTATCTTTAAATAAATATTACTCACCGATCACTATTTCGATGCTAAGTTGGGCTAGCCCCTTAACTGAGAGTAAACAGTCTCCCACAGATCACTATCAACGACTGAAACCCAAAAGAGAATGCTTTGTGCAGGTGCAAAGGCAGCATACTGTCGCCCACAAATTTTACCATATCCTCGCCGCTCTTCTCCGCTCCGTCACGCCGTCCGGCTCTTCGCTGCCCAGTCTCCACCCTCCGTCAAGATGTCCTCCGCCGCCAATCCCTCCCAGATCATCGAGCACATCGTCCTCTTCAAAGTCAAACCCGACGTTGACCCATCCAAACCCGCCGCCATGGCCGCCAACCTCAGCTCCCTGGCGTCCCTCGACACCGTCCTCCACATCACCGCCGGCCCCCTCCTCCGGTGCCGGAGTTCCTCGCTCGCCTTCACGCACATGCTCCACTCGCGCTACGCCTCCAAGGCTGACCTCGACGCCTACTCCGCGCACCCCGCCCACGTCGCCGTCGTCAACGAATACGTCAAGCCCATCTGCGATGACATCATGGCCGTTGACTGGGTGAGCGACGTTCCCACCGCTGTCGCCCCGGGGTCCGCCATGAGGGTGACGTTCTTGAAACTGAAGGAGGGTTTAAAGGAGAAGGACAAGGATGAGGTGTTAGGGGTCATAGGGGGAATCAAGGAGAAGTTCCCGGCGATTGAGCAGTTGAGCGTTGGGGAAAACTTCTCTCCGGCGAGGGCTAAGGGCTTTTCGATTGCCTCCATCGCGGTGTTTAAGGGCACCGGTGAATTGGATGGACTGGAATCGGAGTCGGAGGCGGTGAACGAGCAGAAGGATCTGGTGAGGGAGAAGCTGGATGGGGTGGTGGTGTTGGACTACGTGGTGCCTTCTTCGCCGGCGGCGAGCCTGTGAGGTGTAAACGGTGTCGTTTTCATTTTGTTGTTGTAGTTGTTGGGACCGAATGTGTTTGAATTCCAAACTTGAGTTCGAATAATAAGAGCATGATTTTGCATTGTTATATGTGTTGATTAAATTCGAAGTTGTATGGCACCAAAATTGCGAATGTTTTCAGAGTCAGTTACCTGATATCCTTGCTTATTTGTGGTAGTTTTATATGTAAAAATCATTGTCAAGAAGGAGTACCTAGGATTAGAAGATTATAGCAAGTTATTCATTCTTGGTTTGAAAAACGATTATGAGGGATTCATATGTCAGAGTAACACATTTAATGGTTCTTTTGGCTTGCCTTTGTGCGAAGTGAGTGGCATTCTATTCCATTTCGATGTATGAGTTCTATCTGTGATCATGTTTTTAGTTTTCTGACAGTTACTTTGTATAGGATTGCTCTTATGAAAACGATGAAGTATTTGGTTTTGATCTTTCTCGTAAAGAATCCACCGTTTAGCTTGTTTGATTGTGATGATTTTTGAATTAGAGTAGTGGGATTTGTCTTTTGTTTCCCCCTTTTCTCTGGATTTGCTCAGAGGCTTAGACTTGTCATTGGACTGTAATGACACTGTTTTGATTCCTTGCCCGAGTTCCATTTCATTGAGTTAAAGAAATCCCTCTAGTGTGGCACCAGTTGGTATACCCCTTTTGCAGCTCGAATGCAGAATTAGTATTGTCTTGGATGCTGCTGATTCATTTTAAGCACGCATTTATATATAGCTGTTGTCTTTGTGTTAATCAGATGCTTGTAGGGCAGATTGTTACGCCAGAACTTGAATAAACATGAGCTCTCTTGTTGATTGTAATCAAATGCGTAGTTGTATTGATGAGTATGTGTCCTAGTTAGCTGTGTGTTAATCAGAGACTTGTAGGGCTGACCGTAAAGCTACAGCTTTCATAAACAAAAGCTACCTGGGTTCATTTATCGCATAGCGTTTCATTGATCTGGATGGGCAGTTGTTCTGCACCCATCTTTTAACCTCTTTTTTTTCGTGTAGGCTGATTCTTCATATTGGCATAATGTTTGGTACTATCTCTGTCATAGATTTGTAGATGGCAATTTGTTGTGGTTTATTTCTAAAATATCATTCTGATCTCTTTAAGATTGTTGTGCTCTACTGTTTTCCCCATACTGAATGGGCGTGAAAATTTGATGCTATCTATTGTGTCCGGTTAGAGGTGGGATGCATCTCAAGTCGGATTTACAGTAGAGGACTACTTATTATTATGATTTCATTTTCTTTATACCACAGACTTTGGATTGGAATTTTATATTTTGTGTATTTGTGTAAATGAGTTATACTCATATCTTGCTGTAATAGATCACTCAAACGTAGGCTTTTGGAAAATATGATTATCGTAATATAAAGAGTTGGATTCCCTAATATCCCTGTCATTGACGATTAAAAAAAACACATACTGAACGAGCAAAGCTAGAGCAATGAAAATTGGTTATACAAGAGCAAGAACAACTGTGCTTTGTATCAATGGATCATTTTGGGCCTAGATGCGAAGGAGTTGGGGTCAGGGGTGACAGAATTAACTTTCATTCTAAAGGGAGAAAACGATAGTTATGTCGTGCTGATTGGAATGAGACGCTAATAAAGCTCATATCGAAGAAGAAACCCCCGAAGAAAGCCGGAAACTTCAGACCTATAGCACTGTGCCAATGTGCCATGTAAAGTACAAAATTGTTGCCAAGGTATTATCCAGAAGAATGGCTAAGGTAATGAATTCTCTCATCAATTTGGAGAAGGTTGGGTTTGTGAAGGATAAGAATATAGCGGAAAATGTATTAATCGCGTCAGAAATGATAAAGTTTTTAAGAAGGAAAAAGACTAGCAGACTGGACTGGTGGCCATCAAGATTGATATGAGTTAGGCCTATGATAGAGTATCTTAGGAATTCCTGCATGCTATGAGGTTTTCACAGAATTGGATAAGACTAATTGTGCAGTGTGTATCGTCTGTCAAAATGGCACTAAAGATGAACGGTTGGCAATCTGAATTTTTTCAGCCCATTAGAGGACTGAGAAAAGGTTGTCCGTTGTTCCGTTATTTGTTCATCATCTGCCAACAGTTCTTATCTAGCTTGTTGAAAAACAGTGTGCAAAATATGGAAGGGGAAGGCTTTAAAGCTGGACCAAAAGCACCAAGGATTTCACATTTGATGTATGCGGATGACAGCCTTTTATTTATCCAAATCGAGGGACAGGCCATCAGTAAACTAGCTCGTGATCTGGATGTGTTCGCTAGATACTTGGGTTAACGGATAAATTTTGGGAAATCTGCAGCAGTGTTCAGCCCCAACACATCCCCTCAGGAAGAAAGGTTGCTAAGGTATAATAGTCTCAACATCCATAACACTGGATTATGAGGGAAATGCTTAGGACTGGATATCATGACAAGACAATCAAGAAGGCTAGCGCATGAAGATTAACACATGGAAAAATAAGTGGTTATCACTGGCAAGAAGGATCACTCTTGCTAAACACGTCATGACCGCAATGCCATTATATACATTGGGGATTTTCATATTGCCAAAGATTATACTACAGGAGATTGACAAAATTATAGCCAGATTCATATGGATGGGGGAAATACAAGATCGAGGAATTCGTTGGCTTTCGTGGGAAAAGATTTGCAAGCCAAAAGCACAAGGAGGTCTAGGTTTAAGATCAGCAGAGAAAATTAACCAAGCCATATTAGCCAAACATGCTTGGAGCATTTTACAGGAGAAGGAGTCTCTATTTTTCAGGTTATTCAAATAGAAATACTGCTCAAGGACTC
>JAULKK010000001.1:10397124-10413110 GCA_032355705.1 Rubia peregrina | reverse complement strand
AGAAATACTCCCTCATTCACTAAGGCTATGTCCAGTTCAACTTATTTCATCTCCAATAATCTCATCTTTCAGCTCTTCTCAGCTCTTCTCAACTCTTCTCAAATAATCTCAGCTCCAATCCTCTCAACTCATCTCAGCTCCTCACAACTCATCTCAGCTCCTCACAACTCTTGTCAGCTCCTCTCAACTCTTCTCAAATCAGCTCTTTTCAGCTCCAATCAACTGAACTCAACTTTAATAATTCAAGATCGGCTACTTTCAACTCCGTTAAATTCTTTTTAAATTTATAAAGTTCTTTCATCTATTTTGAATATGAAACTTATAGTAAACGTTTTTCGTATTTGAATGTATGAATTATTATAATTATTATGATTATCAAAAGCATACAAAGTATTATAGATGTTTAATTTAACATACAATTAACATAATATATTATTAATTATTAAAAAAATATTAAATGCCGTAAAATTTAAAATCTTAATTTTAAAATCATTTAATTAAGTATCACTTGGGTGTTAAAATATTAATTATAATTTTTACTAAGATTTATGTATTAAAATTTTAAATAAATAGTTATTTCACATGCTATTATTTATATCATGATTTATTATTAAATATTAATATATTAATATGTAATACAACTAAATAACTAAATTGATTGTATTTAACATATTTATAATTAATATATTGATAAGTTCTATCTAAAATATTAATTAGTGTTCTAAATTATGGAAGCATTATATAGGTCGATAAAAATTCACATGCACTATTATTTATATAATAATTTATTATTAATTAATAGTTATTAATTATTAAAATGTAATATAATTTAACCGTTATCTTCTTTTAACTATTTTTGTTCAGTTAAGTGTTATTCAGTTCAGTTTAGTTTGATTTAGTTCAGTTCAGTTTGATTCATTTCGATTCAGTTTAATTCAGTCCCATCCCGTTGGCCTAAGTCCACTTCACTTTAGTTCATTTTGATTCATTTCACTTCAGCTTTATTCGGTTGGGTTCATTTGATGCAGTTCGGTTCATTTTTGTTCAGTTTAGTTTGATTTGGTTCGGTTCAGTTCAGTTTTTTCATTTCAGTTCAGTTTCATTCAATTAATTTGATTCATTTCAATTCAGTTTGACTCAGTTAAGTTCTACTCAGCTCTTCCCAGCTATTCCCAGCTCTTCTCAGCCCTTCTTAGCTCTTCTTAGCTCTTCTCAAATAATCTCAGCTCCAATCATCTCAACTCAGTTCTTCACAACTCATCTCAACTCTTCTCAACCTTAATAAATTCAGCTCATCTCAACTCATACCTGTTTCAGCTGAACTGGACAGGACCACTTTTCCCTTCTTCATGTTTCAATTAATGTATCCCTCTGTTTCATTGTATTTGACACGGCTAAATTTAACTTATTTTTACTAAAACCAACTTACTCTAGTTTGTTTAACTAAACTTAATTCTACCGAACTAAACTTATTTCCACTAATGTAAATTTATTTTCTCAAAAATTGAAAATAATAGAGAATTGAGATCGGAATAGATACAGAACTGAATAACAAAAAAATGAAATCGACTGAACAAACGGGATGTACTAGACTGAATCGAAGTGAGCCTAACTCAATCGAATTGAACTGGAGTTATTTTGGCTGAATTGAACTTATTTTCGTTAAATCAAAATTGTTTTTAAAGAAAACTAAATAGAAAAATGAAGTAGAGCAGGCACGGAAATGGACTATAATGAAAATGAACTAAACTTAGCTTAAAATGACTAGATATGATAACTATTTTTTTACTTTTTAATTTGACTTTTTTATAACCTTCTCATTCCTCATTTACCTAAAACGTAGGTGAAAACTTCAGGGAAAATAGAGGAGTGATTTTAAAAGGAGTCATTTGGTTCATATGGGAATTAAATTTCTCCAATAATTTCTATTTCATAAGAAATTATTTTAATGAATAAAATTTCAGAATATATACGAAACGTGTTTGGTTACACAGGTAGGAATTTGTAATTTCTAGGATTTATTTTCCGAGATGTTGTTTGGTTGACTTTATTTACTTTATGTGAAATCCATAGATTATAACTATTTTAAAAATAAATATATGAATTCACACATTAACAACATTCACTCATCATAATTTTCAAACACTTAAATGACAAAATACTCAATCACAATCGTCAAACATTCAAATGACAAAATAAATTGAGTTCAATCTTACTCACTCGAAGTCTAAAAAATAACTTATTACACTAAAAATAAATCAACCAAAATCAATTTAATTGAAATCAAATTGTGTAACTCGAATCTAATAACAATCAAATTTATTTTATTTAAACAATTAAGAATAAACAATCATATAAATCCGTAATCCAAAGCAAATTATATATATTGGAATACTCGAATATGAACTTGGTGAATATAATTATTCGGTGAAACACATTCAAACCTAAAACATATAAATATGGTAAACCTATATCACATATAATCTTTAAAATAATAAAATACATCAAAAATAAATTTCATCAAATTAAATTTATTTACAATGTAATTTTATCAAATATAATTTATTTACATATATATAATATAATTTCATCAAATTAAATAAAATTACAATGACAAACCTCAAATTTTCAGTAATGATATATTGTGTGGATATATTGTCATTCGTGGGATGAAAATGTAAACGCATATTAGAAAATTGAAGGATTTGTAATCGATCTGAGGGATAGTCAGTAAGATACTTCCCACCGCGCATTCCAAATTCCAACGTTTTTCAATCAAATAGCCCTACCTATTCTAAAATATTATAAATTTATAATTATCTCATCATACCACATTACTCCTAAATTGAAGTTAACTTTACTCACTCACTCGTTTAGTATTATTTTTTCACTCTTTTAAATGGTTGCATGCATTTGAATGGGTAAATATAAGAGTACGAATATATACACCATATGATCACAATCTCTATAATCTATGAACCTGCAGTGTATTTTATGGCATTTAGTGATGCTGATTTATTCAGCTTATCTATGTGTGGCACCATAGTTTTATGTGATTGGATTTAGATGAAGAAAATGAGTGGATAAAATTGAATGTATAAAGTAAAAAGTAGAATGAGTGGATAAAATTGAAGAAATATTACCAAAAATAAAAAAATGTGTCATTTTAAAAAAATCCCAACAAGTTACAAAACTTCCAAGAGATGGTCTCCTATGAGGCAGCCTAAACTTTACGCAAGGGTCTTTATGCAATTCTAACTGTATTTTAGATCTCTCTAATACTTTTACAGGGTTTTTTGTCCAATTTTTTTCATCAATTTCCCGCCAACTGCAATCTGCAAAAAAATATTCAATTTTTTTTAAATGGAAAAACCAATATGATCATCAAACTGAAAATTATAAACATTAACAAAAAATAGCCGAACATCAACGAAAAATCATAAAACATCAACTAAAAAATTGCAGTAAAAATATATATAATAAAACAACAACAAATTTACAAATATATAAAATCAAATAAAAAATTTAAAAAAATGTCGACTACAACTAACAAAATATCAACTAAAAATTATAAAAACATCAACAAAACTCCAATTATAAAAAAAACTACATACATCAACATATATCATCCAAAAGCTAAAAACATCAATTCTTATCGTCTAAACTTCACCAGGAAACTATAAAACATCAATATAAGGGAAAAACACTACAAAATATAACCATATCACCAAAAAAAACTACAAAATATCGACTCATATCAACTAAAACTCTCCTGAAAAATGAAAACCATCAACATGAGAAAAAAACACTAAAAACATTTTTTTTTAAAAAACTATGGTTCCTCAAGAGTATAAATTATTCATTCTGAAAATCATAAAACATAAACAAATATTTTAAAAAAAATACAAATATCAACTATATCACCCAAAAGTTACGAACATCAACTCCTAACACCTGAAACTCATCCGAAAAATGAAAAATATCAACATGAGAAAAAAGACACTATATAAACTCATACTACCAAAACCTCAGTCGGAACATGAAAAACATGAACATGAGAAAAAATAACTACAAATGTCAATTCATATCACTCAAAAACAGTAAAAACACCAACTCATATCAATTAAACCTCACCAGAATAATGAAAAACATCAACACAAGAGAGAAAAAAAAGAGTTACAAACATCAGCAAAAAGCTATAGTACCTCAATAATAAAAATTCTTCCAAAAAAACAGTGGAATTTGAACTCGGGTTGCCAACCTCAAAGACTAGAGTAAGAACCACTACACCAGAAACACATTATAGAAGGTATACTCAGTCAAATAATATTAAATCTCAACATGTATCTCAAGAACATAAATACTTCAAAATAAATGACCTGGTAGAATTCGAACCTCTAACCTCAAGCACAGAGTATTAACCACTAGACCAGAGAAACTTTAGTTATCATAAACCCAGTCAAAAAAATGATAAAACTCAGTAATCTCTTTGGGGAAAAAATAAACCCACCTCTCACAAGCAGAAGCTCCGCCATCACCTCTGTCGCCACCCAACGTCACCTATGTCTGCCGTCAACAACGCATGTCTACACACGCGGCCTTCGTCTTTAATTACGTGTGTGGATCTCACGCACATCGTTGCCTTCGCCCTAGCTCCGCAGTCGCCAACAATCAATCATCGCCGATGCTCTGATTTTCACAATCTCGCTGGAATTGAGGCGCTGCAATCTCTCATGAATCCTCGCCGCTGCTATAGTTTTCACGTTGATCGCAGTGCCTGAAGATTCTCCGTTGGAACTCGTCAATTGCGGCGCTTGAATCTCCACCGTGAGCTTGTCGATCTCCGTCGTGAGCTCGTCGATTGCAACACCGACGTAGAAGAATCGACGACATAAATCAGCGGTTTCGCGATGGAGAACAAAGGCAGAGGCAATGAAAATCTGGCGGACACCGGCAAGAAACCCGTAGACAACATATCGGCGAAAATCCAACAAAAAACCAATGAGATTCTAGCGTCCGGTGGTAGTTACCGGAGTCAAGCGGCGATTTCCGATTGGCGGAGGCGGTTTCTGATCTGAAACAAAAAAATGAAAATCTAGATTTTTTAGGTATTTATAGTATTTTAATAATTGCATTGTAGGTCCCTAAATTTATTTGTAATTTTTTTTAAAAAAACCTCATCCCAAATTAAAATTCTTATAATTGCATAATAAATCCTGATCTAAATTATATTATGATTAAAACAAAACTTTGTGAACTTCCAATTGTTTTGGGTAATATATTTGTTAGAAGTTTAAATTTAGTTTGAGAAAATAACAAATAAGTAGACTCCAAGAGTAGACATAGGTGAGTCCAAGATACTGCTGGCTTCACGCCTTCCGATGAGAACCCTGTAGGCGCTGTTGCTCAAAATATTTTCTGCTTCCTAAACACACTTGTTATTAAATTACTAACCTACCGTTCTACTGCTAATCTATCCACTTACAATAGAATTAACTGCCGTCTCATGCTTTTCCCCCTTGAAAATCATACTGCCTCTGTCCCACTAAGCTGCACGCGTAATATTTATCAGTTAACACTGTCAAATTTTGATTATATATTTGAATAGATTTATAAACAAATATTATTATACGTGATATTATTAGATTCGTCGTATTAAGTAGTTTCAAATATTAAATTTTTATTTGTCATTATTATACGTAATTAAACATATTAACGATTAAACATGTTTCTTGAAAATCGTAAAAAAATGTAAAATTTAGTCTGAGACGGAGAGTAGTGAGATCTTTCATCAAGATTTGTTCCAAATGGAACAATAAGAATGTACCCATAACTACGGTTTCATTCAATTACCATTAGTCACACTGAAGCTCTAGCGAGATTTTCATATAAACACAACTTTTCCAAACAGGTCTTACACTAACTTTGCCCCTAAGTAAGAATCTTACTTTTGATTTTCATTTATCTCAACCAAAGGTTCCTACTTTCTTATTTGGCCAGAAATTTGTTGTTGACCGTTGTCCAGACCTTTTCAATCCCTCACTTTCTCTACCACACTAGAATGCATACAAATGAGTACACTAAACTCAAACTACATCCCGTGTTGTGTGTGAGACATTACTTAGCATGGGCATTGGGAAACAGGGTTACACAGGTAATAGGCAAACTTGAAGTTAATTGGGGATGTAGGATGAGGGGGGGCTTCCGTTTGTGGGATCAAATGACCTAAACCAATGCATTAGTTGGAAAAGTGCAGAGCATTCAAAAAGGTAAAATTCCTTGCTCCATATTCATGGCCCAAAGTTGCAGTTCTGAGTCCTCTGACACACACCCCTCATACCCACTGGCCCCAAAACCTGCACATTTCTGCTCTGAATAGTACCTTTAACCATTATATGCTTCTTACTTGTAACTATTCCAATGGGCCTCACACAACTGTACCATGTAATAAGACACTCAATTTTTCCCTTCTATATTTACCACTCTTCTTTTACCCCAGTGAATACTCCACATCTTTTTCTAGTCAGCAGAATCAGTCCCTTGCAGTGATTATTCAAAGGGGTCCATTTCTTTCATGCGGTACATGGTACTCATAACAGCTGTAAAAACACAATAGAGGGGATGGACCTTTTCATCCACCCTCTGTAAGGCTTAAAACTCTGGAAATGGTAAAAGCTCCATGAATGACATGAGGCCTCAGCAGGGGTAAAGCTCTAATCCACAATTACAGTACGAGCAGCAGTCAACGTTTCACAATCACTGTGAACATTCTGAATCATCTAGCCGGTTGCACCAGTCTTCTCGGTAGTATGACCTTTTGGGCCTGTCTATTGGAGAGGAATCTGTAATGAACACGTATATGTCGAAATGTTAGTAGACATTGAAGATAACTGTCCAAAGCAAATAACAAATGCACACGCCCATACCTTACCGTAGAAGCCCTCAGATAAGACAATTAGGCCATTGAGCATGCTTCTTTCGCATCACCTACTACTATAGCAAGTAGATAACACCAGACTCTATGGACCTATGCCAGAGCCAAATGCAACTATCCAACAAGAGATATTGAAGGAGGGGAATCTAAATGATTATCTACATAACGAATCCTGCATATAACAGCCGTCTCTTTTGAACTATTAATATCGCGTAATCCCCCTATAAATTAGTATAAACCAGAGATGTGATGTTACATTTCCTTCAAGATGAGTTACTACCTATAGTCCACCAACTAGCTGACAAAGAAGTAATGCGCATTTCCCACCTGGAACAAACAAACAAATACTATATATGAAAACCAGAAAGTAAATGCTTTAGGCTAAAGAACTTGCGTTCTGCTGATTAGCATTAAAAGTTTGCCGAGTCGAATATTTAGGCAGTTACTCCTTCTGGAAGAAAGATAATACAAAATCTGTATGAACTGAGAATAGCTGCGTGTCCACAAAAAGCTGCACAACATATAGAAAGAGATCTTGTCAATTTGTTAACTTTTGGCCAACCAAAGGACTAAATGACCACGGGTAGTAAAATCCAAAAGAAACCTACCTTCATGAAAGCTCGATCTCGGCTAGGGAAAGACTCTATAAAACTCTCCTTCAAAAGCAAAGATACCTGATGGCAATATGAAAGTGGGGGGCAATGTCAGAGATGGTAAAGAGGGAATGAACTGTTTAGCCATGCAAAGTGAAGCTGCTATTTGAATGGATGGTAAAAAACATTGGGGTCATGTTTGCCAACTATGTGTACACATGCATCCTTCAAAATTGAAATGTGCATCAACCAAAATTTTCCTTTTGCAATTGCCAACACCTCGTTTTAATGGAGCGGATACTCTAAGGACCCTTATAAACTTGGAGGACTGTGTCACTGAAACAGAACTATAAAATAAAATAAAAAATACAACTGCAGACATGGTATAAGTTTGTACACATGCCAAATGACAACAGATATAGATTTATCTGTTCATTCATAACTTAATTGGAGGTTGCAACAGGGTGATGCTAAGCAGTACTCCCAAATATTAGTCCAAATAAGCATCAACTTTTACACATTCATATTCCAAAAAAAAAAACAGTAGCAATTTACAAGTTTTGTTATAATGAGTCAATGACGATACTTTGACCAATGACCTAAAAAACTGTAGCATTCAAAAAAAAACTGTAGCATCCTAAACAGAAGAAAAAAAACATACTGTTAGGGTGAAGTAGTAACTGTATAATCACTATCATTCTAACAAAAACTAATATGCATTACTTCATCACCCTATAGTCTCTGAACAAAGTTCACCATGCAATTTGAATTTTTTAGACCCTTTATAGAACAATTTCCCCGACCAAGGATCGGAATAGTTCTAAATGTTCACAAACCAAACATATTGCAGAGACAAAATTAGCACTGTGTTCAAAGCATGTTCACAATTTTTTTTTTAAATACCATCAAAACAGCAGAAAGAACAAAGTACAGGCATCAGAGTCTGAATCATAATGATAATCAAAGACAAACCTTATCATCATTTGACTG
Source organism: Rubia peregrina (assembly GCA_032355705.1). Taxonomy (NCBI): domain Eukaryota; kingdom Viridiplantae; phylum Streptophyta; class Magnoliopsida; order Gentianales; family Rubiaceae; genus Rubia; species Rubia peregrina. The sequence goes on along the minus strand of JAULKK010000001.1, from coordinate 10,404,593 downwards.
CACATTAGTGATTGTATGAGATCGAAGGTTCGAGCAAAGAGAATCCAAGTATGTCCTTAATATGCATAGGAAACCTTTGGAAGCTTCAACCTAAAAGAATAATACAAAGAAAGATATTAATATCAAAAAAAACAATTCAGGCCCTTTAGAGTGTAAGGTGACTACAAATAAGTTCATATTTATACTTCTTAAATTTTAACCCAAAATATATTTTAAGATGACGTGGAAAAAAGTCTTGGGTCTATAAGCCCTCATACATTAATGGGAGGTTAAATAAGGAAAGTAGGAAACACATGAAAAGATTAGAATGTGCTTCTCAACATTTAGAATATAGAAATCTAACAAGTATAAGGTCTGAAGATACTTATGAGGAGTGGAATGTCTTTATTTTAGTACGTATTAATGCAACCAGCACTTTAGATTAATGAAGACTGAACAAGTTCTCAAAAGTCATAATGTTATTGTACCAAAAGACTGCCGGAGATTACTCTGTAGGGAAAAATATCAAATGAAACTAACACTTCAAGATGTAGGGTGCTTGCATACCTGAACATCTGTATATTCATAAATTGGCCTTTTCTTCCCCAAGTAACTTTCTCCAACAAGCTTTGCATAATAGGGACTTAAGGCCTGATACAATTCCTTTTGTTGTGGCAGGGTTGGTATAGTAGATGATTTCACCTATTGCCACAGTTTGAGAGAGAGATCAGACCATAAGGGATTGCAATCGAGCTTTCACATCATAACAAGTCTAATAAAACAAGCCCTCAAGACTCTGAGAACTCCATGCCAATAGCTAAATCAAATAAACTCTGAAATCTGCCATGAATATCAAAACAGATTCAAGCACATATTACAACTATATTACACCCATGTGCTACATAAAATTCTTTCAATATTATAACATGAAGGTTTAAAAAGTATTCCCAAGCCAATAGAAGTCTGTTCATATCACAAATGATCATGTATATAGGACAAGCTAGAAAAGAGCAAGTACATTTCAAATCAAGGTGCTAGATATTTTCTATGTAATCAGCACCATACCAATTAGAACCATTATATCATACACGAGTAGACCCTCCATCATGTCTCCACCATCCACTCATGGAGTCTTTATTCATTTCTTTGAAAAGATCTAGAGAAGATTCTTCAATTTGACTTGATCGATATAGTAACATTCAACAATTTTTTGTTTGATCAAGGTTCTCATAAAACTCAGGCCATTAGTAGGGGCACAAAAGAGCTGTTTCTTCTATACCTTTTTTCATAAAGCAGGATTATAGAGTTAACATTGAAAATCACCTTTCTACAGAAAAGAACCACCCCAAAAAAATTATAAGAGAAACTGAACAAGATCTTCTAAAACCAAAATCTTCCGTTAGCATGGAAATAGTACCTGGTTTTTGTTTAAATCAACAAGGGTCACATTCGTCAACTTTGATTGGACATCAGTGGTTTTGTTCTTCACACCCACCTATTTGGCACGATCAAATCAGGAAGCATTTAGTAAAAACGATTAATACTGGGAAAAGCAAATGAAGTTTCATTCCAAAAAGGCACAATAAGCTACAGTCCAAATATATTTGCATGCTTCACTAAATTGACTTCCAACACAAGCAGGACACAAATCCAGATTAGAGAAAAACAAAATCATCATTAAAACAAAATCCAGATTCGAGAAAAACAAAATCATCATTTCATCCCATTCAAAGTCAATCAGAGAAACATATGAACATAAAAAAACATCTGTTTATAAAAAAAAAATACTCCATAAGCCCTCTATCAACTTACTTGAATATATTGAACTATAATGTACATGCGCATATTGTACATCAAAATAATAGATGCGATTTTTCTCTGAATATTGTGCATTATCAAACATATGGTGCAATGTGCTCCGCAGATTAAGGGGTGGGAACTTGAGTCAAGCATAACTACATAATAAAAGAGTGCAGTGTGAAAAAGAAACTCACAATATAAGGGACAGGCGCATCCAGAAACTCGAGCATGTCATTTGGTAAAACCTGAAAGTTCAGACAACAGGTCACAATGATCCAAACATGATTCAGTCTTCAGAAACCCAACATAAATCTTTCTTTCTGAAAGAATGCATACCGGCATAAGCAAGCTCTGCCACTGGTAAGGACGAATAAGGGGGATAATTGACAAAACCGAAGCAGATAACACTCCCTGCATATTTAAATTAGTAAAGAGATCTGGTTAATACAGAAGAATTCTTAGTCAGGAAAAGGAAAGTTTGGAAGCATCTGTGTATCTCATTAGCATGAGGGGCAGGCAGGCAGACCATCAATAATAGGTTCTACACCTGAAGAAAAAATTACTTGCCCATAACACCAGATTTATCCAGCTGCATCAAGAAATGGCAATCAACATACGGGCTGTTGGATTCCTAATGTTTTTGCCTGATATCATGTACTAAGCATTATAATGTGACCCAATTCCCAGTGAACTTTTGAAGTTGAATGTAGAAACTCTCTAGTTAATTTTTTTTACCTTTATCGACTAAAAGTATCTGACATCAAGAATGGAAACAATTGGGAACCGGGCCAAAATTGAGCCAGGAGTAAAAGTTTGTAAGTTGAGGAATGGGGAGAAAATGACACGAGGGCAGTTTTGAAGGATGTGGATAGAAATTAGTACAGCCCAGTATCATACCCTTATTCACACGTCAAATGAACTCATTATATGATCCCTCAATATAACCACAACACTCTAATAGAAATTGAGCACATAGAAAATATTCCGTCTCCAAAAAACCAATACAATTCATTTCTCCCACACGAACATAAAGAAACTACAGAATCAGAAAGAACCAAGCCCTACCAAATTTGAACAGACCACTGCAATTTGTTTCTCCAAAAGTGCTGCAGCAAATAAAGTCAAGACCTATAAAATACAGGTACGATAAAAGGTTAAGATAATATATTTGGTTAATCTTCAAAATCAATCAACAAGGCGGTGGAAAAAATCCCCCACTTCAGATAAAAGATGGATAACATGGGAAAAATCAAGTACTTAAAGCAGACTATGCATCAACACTCCTCTTTTACATGGACAATTTTTGTTTAGAAAATAAGATTCAGTGAAACAAAAAGTTCTGTAACCATTACAATTTATCAAGATTCTTCCCCAACCTTCACTACAGCATACAAAGGCCTGGTATGATGATTAAGTTAATAAAGCACTCTATATAAAAACAAGATGCACAAATAAACTGCTTCAAGGCATCTTACAGCATTAAAATAGATATACACCCAAAAAGATATTCTCAATCGGTTTCTTTTCCTCCTCAATCTCAAAATCCATATTTCAATCCTGAAATTCAATACGACCCTAGTAAATAGTAAGTCAACATTCTATCCTCTCGACAACATCTACTAAAATTTCTGAGGCAAGATCATGCCTGATTTACCCATATCTTTGTACCAGTCTTCTCTGAAACTTTGACGTGAAATAACGCAAAAGAACAGTACAAAAAATACAGCCTTTTCCAAGTTGCAGAAGAGTCCTTTCCCTAGTTCAAGGTCAATTCACGAAATCATTTATTTACAACTTAAAAGTGATCAGATACGTACATGCTCAAGTCGAAGAGAGCCACACAAGCAAGAAACAGCCCATACAGACAAAGCGTTTGCTTCCTCTTCTGCCATTAGTGCATAATGAGCCTGTAAAAAGTTAACCACTCTGAATTCAGATCAACCTTATCCGAAGCATGCCTAAAGCAAGAACATGCATTAAAGAAGCAACGATAAATGGACAGTCCCACCCCGCAAATCCACACCTTCCAAAGAAGCAACGATAAATGGACAGACCTTAAAATAACAGAAAATAAATCAACAGAGATGAAAAGTTACCTCTGCCAATTCCAAACTAGTACTGCACGACTTCAAATCAATTGTCGAACCACCAAAATGTAAAACAGTTTCATCAATTCTATGATATTCCAAGGGATGCAGGTGATCCAGTGGGTGGAATATAATAGTTGAACCATGGGGAGGGCACCTTAGGCGATAATATTCACATATTATTTGCAGTGATCCATGATTGTTGGCCTAGAGAAATGGGATAAATTAATGTTCACGAAATGACAAAAAGATATCTCTAATCTCCCAAAAATTTCTCAAATATAGCATGAAATAAACATGAGCTACATAGTTAAACAGAGTCCAAACCTTAGCCCACTCAAGAATATCATTGTGATCACAGGAATCGCCGTGACTAGAGAAGGATGGCTCTTCGATTTCTGTTTCATCGAGGTCACTTCTAAAGTGTCTAACGTCAGCAGGTGACCCTTGGAAGCTGCAACAAAGAAATCCCATTCATACCCCATTATAAATAAAATGAACAATCAGGAAACGGAAACAAAATCCAAATTAATTTAAGGCTGCAATGTTTAGGCATAATGGGCTGGCGAGTTAATAATTCACATTGAAGCATATGAGTAGTTCACAAAAATCAGGTCTGGCCTTCCCTGAGTCTAGAATCTGTCTCCGTGACTAAAATGAAATTCCAACATCAACTTAGAAAAAATACCTACAGTTTGCACTGCAATCCTGTCAGACCAAGCTCACTTATGAGCATTGAATTTGCTTTACACGATTATAAATAAGCCTAACTAGAGGAATTTGATAGAGCTAGTATAGTGTATTAAGACAAGGTAGCGTCTCCGTCTGGATATTACATCTTGCTGCCGCCAGTGCGAAACTATGCTATCTGAACATTTACTTTCATATCTTAAAGATTCGACTAAGAGAGAATTATTGTGAGCTATCCAACAACCAATCAAGGGCCTTCTATGGTTAACAGTGAAAGTCTACTTTTATCTCGCTGACAAGATACGAGGAAACATATACAATGAAGATTGCATCAACATTACATCTGTGGACATGCCAAGAGCAGGAAAGCATACCTTGCAGAGGATTCTGAACTTTCATACTGCTGATAGCGCAGAAGAGGCAAAACAGCATCAGGTAAGTGCTTTTCAGCGGGGGATTTCACTAAATCATCAACAGATGCATCACACTTTTCAGAGCTGTGTGTCTCAACTACAGTTTCTGTTTCAGCATGATGCTTTCTTGGATCAGAATCAACCGAGACCTCATCAATAACATTGTCATTTTTCTTTGACATGGCAACATCCCTATCTAAAAGCTGGGAATCCAAGTGAGTACCATCATCTGAGGCTCTTCCAGGTACAGAATCACTTAACTTTGATGGAGAAGTTTCTACAGCGCCATTCAGAGTGCATGGGGCCCCATCTTCCAATGAAATACTTACAGATTTTTCTTCTGAGGTGTCTTCTTTATCACAGCCCCCATGCAATTCAAGGTCCAGATCACCAATATTTTTTGTTAACCGTTCCAACCTCTCTTCAGTGAAAATGCTAAGACCAAGAAGAGGAAAAATTGAAACATGACTCCAACAGTAATATAAACAAATCTATATATTGTGCCCAATTTTCTTCTTTAAATGAAGAAATATAAGGCTGTGTTCTTTCTAGTTTCCTTGTTTGTCCTTTGACATTTTTTTAAACTGTTTTTATATTATTATAATTGTTGGGGAATGTAAAAAGGTGTATTGAAAATTGTGATAGATATATTTGATGTATAAGAATGTTAGTTTAAAATAAAAGTAAGAGAGAAACAAATAAATGGAAAAACCAGAAATGACAGCATATAAGTAATACATCAGAATTTTGAAGGTGACTATTTTCTAGTAGAAGTATACTGCATAATCAAATAACCAAATCAGAAAATTTTACAGCAAATACACTCTAATTCAAAATTATAGAGTGAATATACAAAGCAGTATAGAAAGATCATACGGTCATGAGAAAATACACGAAGACATTATAGGTGGGGCCATCTAGTATAATTTCAGTGAAATTCAGATATTTCACTACTTACAAAACTTTACAGTAAAAGTAGTAGTAAAGATGGCTAATATGGCCACTGTTGCAGCATATATGTAATATAAATCCAGTTTGCATTCCATTTATAGTGGAGTTTGAATCTGTTTTTTTCAGACACCAAAAATAAAAACTTCAAAAATAAATAAGAACCAAAAGTCCAAGAGTTGCAAAACTAACACTTTAAAATACCCAACCTGCAACTACAATTCAGATAAATCACTAACAGAAATAACTGATGTCCATATTTAAGTTCAAAGTACCTGTTCAGCACACCAAAATGTAATTCATAAAATGGAAGCCTGGAAAGGATGCAATAACAACGCCGGGTTGTTAAAATATGGCGGCTCAAACCCATACTGCCAGGTTGTCCATCTGAAATCATAGAAATCAATCCAGAAGGCTTCTGTACTATTTCATCAACTAAAACGCAACAACCATAGAGCGTCGAGTCATCAGCCACCTAAATAAGAATCCAAGATTCCAAATAAAAAGTTTGCAAACCTTTAAGACAAAAGAATTTCGCAAAGCAATTTAAAACTCAATTCAGACAAAAAGGCATGTCCTGAAGACTAGATTGACAAACTAAAAGTACCTAGTCAGAAGCAACTTTGTATACTGTTTAGCATCACCATTTTTGGCTATAAAAACATAACTCACAAGAAATAATCTATTTGTCAACTTACAGTGACCAATTAACAATCTAATGAAGTCATCTTGTTAGCTATCAACGGGACATCATGCACATATTTTACCACAAAAAACTTATAAGCAAGAAGACATATCACAAACAGCAACTCACAAAACAAGCACCCTGCTACTATCCGCTGAAGTACAGCTGTATCAAAACAAAGGATAATAGGTATGCATGCTTATCATCTAAGCAGAAATGGAAACACAAATCAACCCAACAGACCAGACATATTCAGAAACTGAACAAAAACTAAACCTGAAACTAACTAACAATGACCGGATACAAAAGCATAGCTCAAAAACAGAAAATTGCAGGAGAAGAGAGCAAATAAGGAATTCTTTTTATACCTGCAATCGGAATACAAAGGACAAGTCACTCTGCTTAAGGTGTTCCTGCAAAACATCAACCATTTTAATAACAGATCCTCAGGCAAAGATTTAAACCTTAAATTTGTAAAAGAAGCATGTCAACATCACTATGGGCATGTAATGTAACATGTAAATCAGTAGAGGGCTACAGAGAAAGAGGCAATTAAGTTGAGAGTACTATCGTTCCTCATGCATAACTTAATTGTACACCTGACCTGATATAACTGCATAAATATAAAAGCAAAAGGGAGAATGAACCCTTCCTTATTTCACGTGTTTTATTTATTTACTAAAAGATCAATGTTAAGAACTAAGAAGCAGTAGTACTTGGCCAAGAAGTATCTCATTCAACTCGCTCATTGATGGAGTTCTCTCAATTGCGTGAACCTGCAACCAAATGAACAATCAAACAATAAATTACACGTAGAACATAGAAAAGTAGTTTTTTTTTTGGTTGGTTTGGGGGGGGGGGGGTGCT
>JAULKK010000001.1:10380394-10395297 GCA_032355705.1 Rubia peregrina | reverse complement strand
TATCACACCTTGGGATCCAACATCATGACCACTGATCCTTTGCCATCTGTCATGCGCGTATATGCTCTTGTTGCTCATGCGGAGAATCAAAAAGTCATCATACGATCTCGCGAATCTTCAACTGACTCTATGGCATATGCTGAACGACGCTATCCACGATCGAATTCTTTGAAAGTTGTTCTCACTTCAGCTGATCGCAAGAATCTCACCTGTATGCACTGTCATCACGAGGGCCACGACAAAAAGATACATGTTTCAAGCTCACGGGCCTACCAGTTTGGTTCAAGGAGTTGAACCAGAAATCCAAGAATATGGGGCTATCTTCACCGATAGCCACCACCGGTAACGGCGAATCGACCGCCGGCTAGGCCCCACCGCCTTTTGCCTGTGTCGTGTCTCTGCCTGAACATGCTACAACCGCCACTCATCTTGTTCCTCCCCGTGCTAACTTTGGTCCTGCTCTGTCTGATGATCAATGGAGTACACTCCTACATTTATTTAATCAGTTTAATATTGTGTCTGACCATGGTTCAGGTAAGTTTACTTTGCCACGGATTCTTGATTCAGGAGCCTCATATCACATGACGGGTGACAAAGGTTCTCTGATTGATATTAATACTGTTGTTGATAAAATATAAAAGATTTTATTTTGGATTATTGATATCACATCAATGACACAACTCATCAATGATGAGGGTTACAATATATAGGGCTACAACAAAATAAAATCTAACGGGAATAGGATTCTAAGTCTATGCGGAAATTACCATTTATAACTAATTCTATAAGGAAACTAATTTTAGAACAACTCCAATGGTTTCCTCTATCTTTCAGTTACTACAGTAGTTTTTTTACAGTTGCTCCAGTGTATTTACTCCAATGGGTTACTCTATATTTTCCTCTAAAAATAATATTCCTTCATTTTTCTTTATAAAATTATTTTTAAAACTTTTTACATAATTCTTATATCATTAAATTATCTCAATTATATTTTAGCTCAAAATTTAAATTTACTAATCCATAAAAAATCATGTGAGATATTATTAGACTATTATATTGTTAGACTAATTATATTACACTTATTTTTAAATTTATTATTTTATTTAAAAATAATTTCATAACTAAAATATACTCAATCCATATGTAATTAATTATAAATAATTTACAAAAAATAATTATATATTAATTACATGTAATTTAATTATTAATAGTGTATAAAAAACAAAAAAATGATGAACAAGTATTGCGAACAAAAGAAAAGCAGTAAAGAATCCAACAAAAGCAGGAAAGAAGGCAGGATAAGTAATAAAATAATCCTATAGCGCAGCTACAGTACACTTCAAATGTAGCGTGTTGCTGTAGCTTACGCAACTTTCAAACGCTATTTTACCGTACCGTTGGAATGGCTTTTTTTTATCAAAATCCAACGTGGAACGGAAAGTTAGAGGTCCATTGGAGATGCTCTTATAGCACATACACTCTAATTCAAAATTATAGAGCAAATATACACAGCAGCATAGAAAGGTCATATTGTCATGAGAAAATATAAGAGACATTATATGTGGGCCATCCATTAGAATTTCAGTGAAATTCAGATATTTCACAACTTACAAAACTTGTTACAGTAAATGTAGTAATAAAGATTGCTAATATGGCCACTATTGCAGCATATATGCAATGTAAATCCAGTTTGCATTCCAATTATAGTGGAGTTCGAATCTGTTTTTTTCAGACACCAATAATTTCAAAAATAAATAAGAACCAAAAGTCCCAGAGTTGCAAAACTAACATTTTAAAACACCCAACCTGCAACTACGATTCAGAAAAATCACTAACAGAAATAACTGGTTCCATATTTAAATTTTAAATACCTGTTCAGCACACCAAAATGTAGTTCATAAAAGGGAAGCCTGGAAAGGATGCAATAACAACGCCGAGTGGTTAAGATATGGCGGCTCAAACCCATACTGCCAGGCTGTCCGTCTGAAATCATAGAAATCAATCCAGAAGGCTTCTGTACTATTTCATCAACTAAAACGCAACAACCGTAGAGTGTCGAGTCATCAGCCACCTAAATAAGAATCCAAAGAAAATGTTGTAATCCTTTAAGCTAAAAGAACTCCGCAAAGCAACATAAAACTCAATTCAGACGGAAAGTCATATCCTCAAGACTAGATTGACAAACTAAAATTTCCTAGTCAAAAGCAACTTCGTATACTGTTTAGCATCACCATGTTTGGCTTTAAAAACAAATTTCACAAGAAATAATCAATTTGTCAAATTTAAATGACCAATTAACATTCTACTGAAGTCATCTTGTTAGCTACCAACAGTTCATCATGCACATACTTTACCACAAAAAAAACCAAGCAAGAAAACAAATCACAAACACAGACTGACAAAGCAAGCACCCTGCTACTATCCGCTGAAGATCAGCTGAATCAAAACAAAGGATAATAGGTAAGCATGCCTATCATCTGAACAGAAACAGAATCGTTAATCAACCCAACAAACCAGACATATTCTGAAAACTGAACAAAAACTAAACCTGAAACTAACAATGGCATGATATAAATGCAACAATTCTTGTACCGTACCACGGGGAAACCATGACTGTGTATTGTATGTGAGTAGAATGTGCATTTCAATACTATTATTTGTGCATATAATGTTTATGTAGTAACCACAATCAAATTATGATAATGCACAATCTTACATAACATAATGCACATCCCTACAATATGAAAAACAAAATATCCTGGGGATATGGTGCTCATGGTATCCCAGGAATACCATATATTTTGCAAAACTCATAGACAGTATATTGCGGAAGAAGAGAGCGAATAAGGATTTTTTTTAATACCTGCAATCGGAATACAAAGGACAAGTCACTTTGCTTAAGGTGTTCCTGCAAAACATCAACCATTTTAATGACAGAGATCCTCAGGCAAAGAATTAAAACTTAAATTTGTAAAAGAAGCATGTCAACATCATTATGGGTATGGAATGTAACATGTAAATCCATTGAGGGATCTGGAGAAAGAGGCAATTAAGTTGAGAGCACTATGGTCCCTCATGCATAACTTAATTGCAGAGACAAAACCTGACCTGATATAACTGTATAAATATAAAATCAAAAGGGGGAATGAACCCTTCCTTATTTCTCAAGCGTTTTATTTATTTACTAAAAGATCAATGTTAAGAACTAATAAGCAGCAGTACTTGGCCAAGAAGTATCTCATTCAACTCGCTCATTGATGGAGTTCTCTCAATCGCGTGAACCTGCAACCAAATGAACAATAAACCAATGAATTACAAGCAGAACACAGAAAAATTAGAAATCGAGGGGAAAATTCCTTTCATCATTGTCTATATTAGTTTGCTGAAACTTTGCAAGAAATTGCAATAGGTATTCAAATTCCCAATGCAGTCCTTTCTTCAAGAATATCATTCAAATTCTTTAACATCTGAAGTAGGTAGAGCAAATATTAAGACTATCATTTCCTAATGACGCATAAATTATTTATCACTACAACTGAGTGGGAATGGTAATTGTGCCGAAGATAGATATAAGGGCGGCAAGCAAAGTGCTCAATTTAAGTTATCTAAAAAAATCCTTTCATAAGATTTTAGGAATAATATGAGATTAACTTTTATCCCCCAGCATATATCTGCAGCAAATTTGAAGACAGTGCGCAAGAACAATATGCTGATAAAACTAGTAAACCTCACATAAAAAATAATTGAAAATCTATTACCGCATCCAATTTCAAGAAGAAAGTGAAAGCTAGAATATTTTATATATTTGTGTATGTGTGTACTTTCTCCAACATATGCCTATCATAGAGGCCATGAACAGGAAAAAATTATTTAAAAAAGGCAACATACAAAGCTGAGTATTATGTTCAAAGGTTCCCCAGTAACATCCTGCGACACCACTATAGTCCTTTCTATATCCTTACCAAAAAAAGATACAAAGGACAGGTAGAAATATATTGTTCTGCATTGAAGAAAAATGCCTACAAATGGCAACCAGCAGAAGAAATCTACACTAACAGTTCCAGACAACCAGAGACAGAGGATCGTAATAGAGCCGAACCTCTACACCAGCAGGAAAACAGAATGACAATAGATCCTTGTACTTCAGAGGTAGCTGCTTTTCAGGCGGATAGACAAACAAAACCTGAAAGCAGAAAGAAAATGAGTAAGGTTAAATCTTAATCTTTTTCAACAACTTTATTATATTTGAACAAGTAAAATTTCTGCATAACAATCAGCACCTGAGGCTCCAGGTTCGGTCCAACACGGGATTGATGCTGCCCATTTAGTGCACTAAGAAATCTTCCCGAACCTTCAGACCTTTTAGTTGAGTAAAGGTTTTGAAGGGCTTGAATGTCACAATTAGGATGAAGTCCAACAACAACCATGCTCTCAAAAAGCCTGCATGGCTCTCTCCAAATTTTGTGGTCCTGCAAACATAAATTCTACTATCATAAAAAATTCCCAAGCTTGAACTTTATTGCGGATATTATTAACATAAAGATGTACTGCATAAAAATTCACTTGCAATCTGTTCAATATCCAAGCCCTAACAAACCTTATCTCATTAGAAACAACTAAAACACAATGGAAATAGATTTTTTTTTAAAACACAACGGAAATAGGAACCAGGCAATCATTACAAATAAATAATTCAGAATCAATTTCTAGTCGTTCCTTCTTCCCTGTGCTACTCTAACCAACAAGCAATGAGTGGCAAGACCTATACAAGCAAGCACTACCTAAAGCAACTGACCCCAACAAATCTTAAACAAAACACATACCAGTGACTGCAACTGAAAGCTTGCCCACTGCCGCTTTTGGCTAGTAAGAACTTCAGGATTGTAGTTCCCACGTTTCACTTCAGGAGGAGTAGACAAGCCTTTAAGTAATTTAGACACTTGATGCTGAAGTTTCTGAAGTCCACTTTCATTGTCCTCCTTTGAAGAATACACAACCGATGGGCGTGGTGAACGTGCAGCAACTGCAGCCGCAGCTGCAGCTGCCACGGCTCTAGCAACATCTTCAGTCGTCTGCATGAAGAACGAAGCCCCCCAACTCGGGCTACCAGACTCTTCAGTATTCTCCATTAAACAAGCCTGCGTCACACCTACAAAAATAAATAAAATGAAACAAAATCATCCCAAAAGAACAATCTTTGATGATTAATGTTCATCATATAATCTTGCCAAAAACACCTTCCCCCGGAAACACAGTTAACTAAAGATCACATAATCCCATCTACCCAGTAATCCATTTCTCCTAGGCAACTCTAGTCCAAAACAAGAATTAGATTTTATTACAGCAGTACTGACATTCGGCTCTGACTGATTATATCAATATAATAATAATACAGCAACAAAATTAATACTGTTCAGAAACTTGCTTTTCAGTCAATAAAAAAAATTCTTGTAGCAGAACTTCGCATCCAGACACACATAAAATCTGTAAATAAAGGTTGGAAAATTGCATCTCTCGTGGTTCACATGGTAAAACTGGTGATCAAAGCCATCAATCCCGTCTAGGTAAAGCTGAAAACACGAAAAAGAAACCCCCGAAAGGTCACCCTGTGAACAAATCCAAGCACAACCCTCGTGATTAAACCTCCCAAGTTTGCAACTTTGAGGTTTTAAACTATAATCCCACATCGAAAAAACAAGAAATACAAATAAAAAACGACAAAAGGATATGAAGAAAAAAAACTCACCTTTCTACAGTTTCAAGTAAATGATGGAGAGAATAGGCAAACAGAGAGCAACAAGAGAGAGATGAAAATTTCCCTGTGCTTTCTGTTGTATGATTTTAACGTTTTGTACTTTGATGGGACGGAATGACCAATCGGAGTTCAGGCGGCCATAGGAAGAGGAAGGAGAAATGGGTGGTGGCGTTCTTGTCACTGTTTGTGTTAAGAAAGTTGGAAACAAAACAAAGCATAAAATCACAAACAACGAGGACAGTATATGATGTATCTCCCTGATTTCTATTGAAGTTTCCAAACAAATTAATGCCTTTTCTTAAATATTATTAAATGGTCAATTAATAAATCTCCGCATTTCATTTTGGAATAAGAGAGAAGAGATCAACGGGTAGGGGGTGAACACAAGAGGAAGAGGCTGATTATATTCACACCCCTCGACTTTGGAGGTATTACAATTAGGTGTTGAGTCTTTTGTGTTTTGTGTTTACGTAGTAAAAGTACTACTCCCTCCGTTCAGCTAACTATGACACACTTTTTAGCTTATTTTCTCAAAGCATGTTTGATCACTAATAACTTTTGATATGTGTGTTAATATCATGTAAAATTTTAATGTTTGAAAAGTACATGCTACGTATAATCCAATGATACCTTACATGATAATATTACTACTTATATGGTACATGAAATTAATGGTCAAACTTGCCTCGGAAAAGTTGACTGAAAAGTGTCAATCATAGTTGAACAGGGGAGTACCTCCGTCTGTATTTAAGAGCAATAGAGCATCCATGGTATTGGACTTAACGAGTATTTCTTAAGTGGTACATCATGAATTTTGATTTTAAAAAAATATGAGAGAACCAATTACTTATAATGGACTTCCTTAAATAAGCACTTCTCAGGCAATATTTTTCACTTTAATTAATTAAAATACAAAATTAAGTGTCAATCATTAATTGGTTGACATTTCACAATGAAGAGGTACCAACTCCTTAAGTAAGGAGCAACTCATTATTAAATAGTGATTTTTAAAAGTTTACAATGGTTCTCTTTAAATAAAAAATGCTCCTTATAAAGAAAAGTATGGTTAAGGAGCAATTATTGTGGATGCTCCGAGTTTTCTAATTACTTTTGGCTCAATCTTTTATGCAACTTGACGTATCACCTTTTTATCACATGGGTGTGATCTAAATGAAGAATTTTAAGTATATCATGTGGGGTTTAGCTGATATAGCACTAATCATGAGGGGGTTTCAGGTAAATTTTTCTTATCAAATAATAAAATAGTAGAATTAGAAAGTTTATTTGAGGTAGACTAAAAAAGAAAATAAAAAATTATTGTGGGAGGGAGGGAGTGTAAGTTTATAGCCAGTTTAGACTCTTACTCGGGGAATATTTGCACGTTGGTTATTAAGTGTCTTATACTTGTGTATAAATTCATTTATAGGGTTGAATCATAATCGACGAATTTGAAATGTGCAAAATATGATACTCCCTCCGTCTCAGCCTAATTTGCCCCATTGCTTTATGACAACTATTCTGTGGTCAACCTTTGACCGCATATTTGAATAGATATATGAACAATAATATATGCATATGTGATATTGTTCAATTCGTCGTAACACGTAGTTTCTGAAAAGTAACTTTTTATTTGCCGTTATTATACGTAGGTAAAGATATTAACTGCCGAACATTTTTCTTGAATTGCGCAATAATGATTGCTGGGCAAATTAGGCTGGGACAGAGGGAGTAACAACTTTGGAAATATCATCGGGACAATGTATATGAGACAAAAATTTGTTTGTGATCATGTTAAAGTGTAGGGCAAATCAGTATTTGCCACGTGTTTTACGAATTTCTCATATCTTTTAAAATAATCTCTTTACTAAATATAAAGTTTGTAAAACACGTGACAAATTTGGCCTACACCTTAATATACAACATTTGTTAACACATAAAATTTAACATCCAAATTCTAAATAACAATAAAAAACAATATTGAAAAATAAATTCAATCGATAAATAAAAGAAACTTTTGTTTGTCATGAGATCTTTACCCATCTTCTGTTTTAGTCAAATCTGCATACTTTCATTTTTCGTTTGTTTTAGATAAATTTACACATTTTTTGTTTTAAGAAAAATTCAGCATACAATAAAGCATAACTACCCCTAAAAGCTTAAAATATTACATTTGGGCATAGCCCATTCCACTATCATAGCTCTATCATCCCTAAATTGTCTTCATTCATCAATCCTCCTTCGCTTCCTTCTTTCAACCGTCTTCATTCCGTTGTCATCTTCCTCCTCCATCGTCCTTTCTTTTGTCTTCCTTTCTCCGCCTTCCTCCTCCGCATCCACCGCCTTTTTTCATGCTCAGCATTTTCAGGAGGACCCACTATTTCTTTGACCTAACGCTGGAGCCGTACTACCACTTGGTCTTTCGACGCGAGAGTCGAAAAGGTTGCACCAGTACTTGCCGTCGAATTGCTTCAGCATGACCATGTCATGCTACACGTTGAGGAGGCAGCCTAAGCAGCTTCGGTAGATGATCTCGTCAAGTGTACGACTCTGTGGAGGCAATGTCAATGTTGAAGGGATGTACTTTGCAGAGCAGTTGTTGGCGGAAGTGTGTGTCGTAGACATTTCAAGTCAATTTAGACATGAAGAACACATGGGCAAAAGGTTGAAGAAGACAAGAGCTTTGGCAAATAAAGAAGACAGGGGTAATTTAGACATTTCATATCACTAAAAGTAAAGGTCAAATTTCCTCTTTTTTGCAAATTCTATTGGAAGAGGGAGTATAATTGATTTATACTATTGAAGTTTTATACTATTAGTTCAATATAAGACATGGTTTTTAAGTGTTTGACCATCCAGTTAGTATATTTAGTCCATACTATAATTAACTTCTTATGTGTTTTTTGCTCAATTGTTTTTAAATTGATGTGGTAACATTTTTACTGCTAAAAATAAGTTTTGTTATACTTTTACATGAGAGAAAAGTAGTAAATAATGATGAATATAGGACTAATGGGATAAATTTTGCATATTGAATGACTATAAAAAAAATACAAATAGAAATTTATTGGTGGAGCGAATTAAAAAGAAAATTAGAAAGTTATTTCTAAGAGAATAGTATTTATTGAATATTTTTAGTCAAATGCAATAACTAGAAAGAAAAAAAAGTCAAAGTTAATGTTAAAGAACAAATTTTATTGAATTTTAATTAGGGAAAAGTGCAGAAATGACCCTATTAAATTGAGAAAGTGCAGATATAACCCTATAAAATTTAAAAGTGTAAAATTAACCCTATATTTTTTGTAAAATTGAGCAATTATGCCCATTTTGCTCAATCCCAGCATTGAATTAAAAAGTCAGCCATTGACCAACCATGAAAAGACATAAATATCCCTAACTTTAAAGCTAAAAATTTAAAGACCATTTTACCACTCACATCTTCTTCTCCGGCTTCTTCTTCAGCTTCTCCTGCTCCGTCACCTCGTCGATCCACCATCGTTGCTTCGCCGCTCCGCTTATAACCCACCACTACCACCATCTCTCCCCGTCGCTCAGTGACCCGCCACCACCTCTCCCCGTCGCGCTCCACCCTAGCCCCTCATGCTCCACCCCTGCTCCGCCTACAACCCATCATCGCCACAACTCAAAGTCGATGACTCAGTGACCCGCCACCACCTCTTCCCACTGCTCCCAACCGTGCGTCACCATCCTTGGCGCCCGAAAACCTCATCCACATTGCCCAGAAACCTCATCCCCATCACCACCAGAAACCCCACCCCTGTCTCTCCCTACCAAAACGCCTAGAAATCCTAGTTGTGCCACCCACCACTTTTTCCCCGCCACCCTATTCTCGTCGCCCACCATCACTAGTTGCGTCACCCACAACATCGCCCAGAAACCCCACCCCTGCCGCCCATCCTTTTCGCCCAGGAACCCTCTTTGCACCGCCCACAACCGTCTCCCACCATGGCCAGCTGCGTCGCTCACCCTATCGCTCAGAAACCCTAGCCCCGTCAACCACACCAACTAGCTGTGTCGTCCACCACCATCTCTCACCCCCCACTGCCGTTGAGACCTAAACCCTAAACCACCGGGAAACTAGAAAGAAGAAGAAGTGAAAAATGAAGGGAGCAACGGTGATGGACAAGAAACCAGAAAGAAAGAAGAGAAAATCGAAAAAGAAAGAAAGAAAAATGGAAAAGAAAAAATTGTATTGTTAAAAGGCAGGGAGGGTATTACTGTCTTTCACTATTTTTTAAAAAAATTAACAGAAGGGTAAAATGGTCATTTTGATGATTTTCGACCAATTTGGTCGTTGACATTCTGGTCAACAAAATACAAGGTAATTTTTGCACTTTTAGATTTTACATGGTCATTTATGCACTTTCGACCAAAACATCAGGTTAAAAACACACTTTTCTCTTTTAATTAAGATTATTTTTATAAATAACTGTCAATGCCATTTACATTCGTATTTATAGCTATTGTGTCACTTCAGTTTTATATAATCGGTCTATTTTTCTTATTTAGCAACAATCTCACAATTTTGGGTGTTTGAATATATGATGAATGAAATAAGTGGATAAAATCAAATTTAGAAAATAAAATTGAATGAGTAGATAAAGTTGAAATGATCTTATAAAAAAAGTGTAAATAAAAAATAAAAGTAAAAAATATTTTAAATACATTGAAATTGAAGGAAATGTATATTAAGAAATGAGATTGTTGCTGGAGGATCTATTTGTCCAACAAAGGGTTTATAAAGTATATCAATTTCAGAGACTAATTTGTAACTTGTCTATTAATTTGGGGGTTAGATGTAAATATAACAAGTTTAAAACGGTTGACCATTTCATGGTCTTAGCAATAAAGTGTACAGAATGAGGAGAAGTAGTCGCAGGAAGCAGGCCTCGTGCAAGCAGACTGGTGAAATTAGGACACTATCTCGTGTTTTTCTACTCATTTAGTTGAATTTGGTACAATTTTTTATTATTGTTTATACCATGTTTGGCACATTTTCACTTTTTTTTGGATAGATTCCATTCATTTATTCTATTTTATCTTTCTAATTTAATTTAGTTCGCTCATTCATTTATCATAAATTCAACCATTTAAATATAGAGTACTAATATTTTCAATGAAAATTTGGAGAATCAGAGAGGGAGCATGTACCTTTGACAGTTTCACCATTTCTTTACAATTACTACTAACATTTTATTAATTATTATTGATATTTTTTAATCTATATTTAAAATTACAAGATTTTAATGTACATAATAATAAATCTAATACTGTACTTTTTTTTAATAGAGTAAGGTGTATTCATGCCCCCAAGTTCTTTGTGCATATGTACCCCCAATTGTAATATTATTATTATTTCAAGACAAAGTCATGTATAAGACCGTCTCATAACGAGACCAATGAATAATGTGCAATATTATGAAATTTAATTAGACGTGAAGTTCCAAATATAATTAAGGGGAAAGTGCATAAATAACTCTATTAAATTTTGAAAGTACAGAAATGACCCTGTAAAATCTGAAAGTGCTAAACTAACCGGAATTGAATAAAGGAATTCAGACATTGACATGAAAAGATAAAAATATCCCTAACCTTAAAACTAAAAATATAATGACCATTATACCCATAGATTTCTTCTTCTTCTTCTTCTTCTTCTTCTTCAAACACCCTAAACCGCTGCTGTAAAGCACCGTCACTGCCGCTTTCTAGCACCACCTTCTTCCCTGCCCATCTTCAGAGTGCCACTGCCGATCCGCCACTCCATCAGCTCTAGCACCACCTCCTTCCTTGCCCATCTTTAGCACTATCTCCCACTACTACAAAAATGACTTTTAACTTTGTCTTATTTACTTCGGTTGTTACAAAAATAGTGAAAAACAGAAGTAAAAAGTGAAAAACCGAAGTCAAAAGTATTTTTCACTTCGGTTCCTAAATAACAGAAGTAAAAAGAAAATTTTAATTTCCGTTCTTAAATAACCAAAGTTAAAAAAGCCTTTAACTTCAATTCTTAAATAACCAAAGTAAAAAAGTAATATTTAACCTCGGTTCTTAAATAACTGGAGTTAAAAAACCACCTTTAACTTTGGTTCTTAAATAACCTAAGTTTTTTTAAAAAAACTGTAACTTTGGTTTTTAAATAACCAAAGTTAAAAGTAACATTTAACTTTGTTTACACAAACAACCACAGTCAATAAATTCAACCAACATCGAAGTGCCCTCGGTTGTTGGCGCCAATTGATATAAATTTTGCTCTTAATTATTTTGGCCCTTTATCAGTTTCAAACATGGAAGTTCTTTAATTCATTTGGCTCAATTCTGGCCTATTTCATTATAACCCTAATCAACCCCAATAATTCCAAAACCTAATAAATTAACTCTTAGCCTTCGTTTTCATTTTCTTCACAGCAAACAACAAGCGCAACCTCCAGCAAGTAGTGTTCTTTAGTGTTTTCTTTGACCTCAATCTTCAACCTCCACCTCCAACAAGCGGCGGCCTTAATCATCTCCAGCAAGCGGTGACCTCGATCGATCTCCTCCCTGCACCTCTGTCAACGAATGGTGGCCTCGATCTTCTCCGTCCACCTTCTCATTTTCTCCCTTCTTTGAGTGTCTTCATCCAACAATTAAACCTCATTTGTTCCCTTTGTTACCTCTGCCAATTCTACTATGTGGATAGAGTGAACGCTTTATCGGAAGGACAAATCTGGCGCTAGATTTTAGCATTGATTTGCAGTTATTAGATTTATTTATGTTGGGTTTCCTCCCTAATTCTAGAACTCTCCATTGGCAATATTGGGAGATGTTTCTAGGGTGATAGGGGGGGTCTAGAAAACCTCCTAGAAGACTCCAAGCATTTACTCTGGTAGTTGGGAAGATGGAAGAGGATTCTAGAGCTTGCTTGGTTCACCTATATATAGAAGTATTGGAGAAGAGTTCATCACTCAATCTCATCCAATCAATTCCATAGTCACTTCCATTCCTTCTAGTGTGAGAGATCCACTCTTAGAGTGAGGAGTTAGAGAGTAGTCTTTATCCTCTCTGGTTAGTATATTTTGTAATCCATCCAACTTGGGTGAAGTATTTGTCACCCTACTATAGCCTCATATAGTGGAAGTTTTGGACTACATAGTCCCGTTGTTTTTCCTGATTTGGGTTTTTCACGTTGCCAAATTTTTGGTGTCCCATGTTTCTTTCTTTTTTCTCCAATCATCTTGATCACACAAAGAGAAAAATATCAATTTTTCTCAACAATGGTATTAGAGCAAGATTGTTTGGCATTAGTTTCTTGTGGAAGTTAAGACGGAGGCAAGTATCACTCGTGATGTAGAAATGTTCAAGCTCACAACGGTGAATTACGCCTATTGGAAGCTCATGATGGAGGAACATCTATTTTTCAAATATTTGTACGAACCAATTATAGTGGAGAGCAAGCCGGAGGACAAGAACGATAAAGAGTGGGAGCTCCTGAATAGGAAGGCAGTCGCCATGATTCGTAAGTACATTGATCGTAGTTTGTTTGAGAATGTTTATACTTACACCAATGCCTTTGATATATGGGAAAAAAACTTGATTCCATGATTCGAAAGAAGACACCACTGAACAAAGCTCACTTCGTAAAGAGATTAGTCAAATTGGAGTACAAGAATGGCAAAAAATGAATAAGCATTTTAAAGCTTGAAGGGGCTCGTGAATCAATTGATAGATTGAGATGAAAAATTGATGACGAGTTGCAAGCCTTTTTGCTCCTAAGCTCATTACCTGAAAATTGGGACACTTTGGTGGTTACGCTTAGCAACTCAGCTCCAGAAGGAAAGCTTACCGTGGATGGCATCACTGACAGTTTAATCAACGAAGAAGCACAGAGAAAGGAACATGGCACAACCACTTATTCAGAGGTCAATGTGATCGAGAATCAAGGTAAAAGTGAGTCACGTGATAAATGTAGAAGTGGCAGACGTGATTAGTCAAAGTCTCTCTCCCGAGTTACTTGCTACTATTAAGGTAAGATGGGGAATAAGACAGTTGAATATCGCATCTTAAGAGAGACCAGATGAATAGAATGGTTCAACAAGGCCAAACCGACTCAAAGAAGAAGAAAGATGAGAGCACTACTATTGTTACATCTGTGAAGTGTGGTGAAGTCTTTGT
The DNA here is from genome assembly GCA_032355705.1 of Rubia peregrina. Lineage (NCBI taxonomy): Eukaryota > Viridiplantae > Streptophyta > Magnoliopsida > Gentianales > Rubiaceae > Rubia > Rubia peregrina. The sequence goes on along the minus strand of JAULKK010000001.1, from coordinate 10,381,376 downwards.
CATTGACGATTATGTCAATCTCACCTATGGTGATAACCTTCAGATCAGGGATTCTAGTGCCTCTTTCCATGTTACCCCACATAAGGGCTCTTCTCGTCCAATTAGCGTGGAGATTTCAGTATTGTGAAGATGAGAAATCAAATCACTAGTAAAATCGTTGGCTTAGGCGACATTATCTTGAAGACAAACACAAGATGCAAGCTCGTGCTAAAGGATGTAAGACATGTTCCACAAATGCGGCTCAACCTTATCTTGGCAGAAACGTTTGACAATGCCGAAAGGACTGGCCACTTAGATGGAAAATGGAAGATAACTAGTGGAAACATGGTTGTTGGTCGAGGAAGAAAATATGGATCCCTATATGTCATGCAAGGACAAATCTGCAAGGGAGAGGTCAATAATGTTCACGAGAACTCAAGTATGGAGCTATGGCACAAGAGGTTCAATCGTATCCACGAGAAGGGTTTGCAAATCCTCGCCCAAAAAAACATCCTCCCAAACATAAAAGGTACAACACTTGACCATTGCATTGATTTCTTAGCTAGAAAACAACATAGAGTTTCATTTGTTCGACCAACATATTCACGTAGAAGAGAGCATATGCTTGACTTAGTTTACACTGATATATGCTCTATGACTGAAAATATCTTGGTGGTGTATTGTATTTTGTAACTTTCATTGATGACCATTCGAGAAAGGTATGAGTTTTTTTAAAACAAAGGACTAGGTTTTTGAGGTATTCAGGGAGTTCCATGTAAGGGTGGAGTGTGAGACAGATTCGAAGTTGAAGTCTTCCAGAGTGGATAAAGGTAGAGAATGCCACGACCTATTTGAAGAATACTGAAAGTCCTATGGCATCCGACATGAGAAGAAGCCGCCAAAGACATTGCAGTTAATTGGAGTTGCCGAGAGAATGAACCGCACCATTGAAGAACAAGTTAGGTGCATGTTGTCTCATGCTCATGTCTTTAAAACATTTTGG